>JAZKLR010000235.1:1200000-1800000 GCA_037103525.1 Ganaspis brasiliensis
TAGTTTAGAATAAATTTTACAGAATTAATCATTTTATAGTAAATTCTGGAATATTTAGGAATTTTTTTTCTTATTATTTAGATTTTAAAGTAATTTCGGAATTTTCAAGATTTTAATATAAATTACAGAAAATTTATGATTATATTATTAATTATAGAACACCTTAGATTTTTTTACAATTTTGGACTCTAAATAAAAAATTGTAGAATTTTCTTTAGAGTTTGGAACAAAAAACTGAATCTTTAATATTCTAGACTGCAGAAAACTCTAAAAGTTATAATTAATTTCAAAACATTTTAGACTTTTTTATACGTATTTAAATTTTGGATTAAAATCCAAAATCTTTAAGACTCTAATATAAATTCCAGGTGACTTAATACTTTAGAATACATTTTACAGAATTAAAAATTTTATAATAAATTCTGAAATATTTAGGTTTTTTTTCTTATTATTTAGATTCTAATGTAATTTCAGAAATTTCGATATTTTAATATAAATTACAGAAAATTTTAGATTTAAAAATAAATTGAAGAAGATTTGAGATTTTCTTTTATTTTTAGATTTTTGATAAACTTGTAGAATTTTTTGAGACACTAATGAAAATTGGGGAACATCGAAGATTCTAAAATAAGTTTCAGAAAATTCTAAATTATTTATTAAGTTCCAACATTGTTTAGATTTTAATTCTGTAAGATTGTCTTTGTTAAGATTTTATTTTTATTTTTACAATTTTGATAAACAACTTCAAATTTTACATTCTACAATAAATTTTAGAAAATTGTAGATTTTATAATAAATCTCTAAATATTTCGATTTTATTTTTATTAGATTTCCCATAAGTCTGAAATTAATAGATTCTAATATTTTTAGAATGTTTAAAGTTATAAATAAAATGCAGAAAAGTTTAGTTTGAAAAATAAATTTTTTAAATTTGTAGAAGTAATAAATTACAGAACATTTAAGATATTAATTAAAATTGCAGTTTTTTTAAATTCTGAATGAATTGTCAAAACCTTCTTAGATTCTAGAATAAATACCCAAAAGTTTTTTTTTCTTTTTTAAATTTAAATTTTTTCTCCGTAAAAATATCATATTTCTAAACTTTTTAGACATTATTTGGAAATTTTCAAATTCTAAATAAAAGTCTAGAATTCATTTCATTCTTGAAAAAATTCTCTAAAATTTGAAATTCTAAACAAAAAATACAAACTTTTTAAGTTTTTAAAATAAGCTTTCTAAACATTTCAGTTTTAGAATTTCTAAATTAATTATTTAGAATCTATAACGAATTCGATATTTTTTCTGAAAAAAAAAATGTTGAAATGAAAAAAACAAATATGAAGTTGTAGGTGTTTATTCTAGAATCTAAAAAAGTTTGAAATTTCATCCAGAATTTTAAAAATCCGGAATTTTGTATAAGATCTTTAGTGTTCTGGAATTTGTTACTTCTATAATTTTGTAGAATTTATTTTTCAAACTAAACTTTTCTGCAATTTATTTATAACCTGTAACATTCTAAAAATATTAAAATCTATTAATTTTAGACTCTTATGGAAAATCTAATAATTAAAAATAAAATTGAAATGTTCAGATATTTTTTATAAAACCTACAATTTTCTGAAATTTATTTTAGAATGTAAAATTTGAGGTTCTTTATTAAAATTCTAAAAATAGAAATAAAATCTAACAAAAACAATCTTACAGAATTAAAATCTAAACAGATTTAAAACTTAATAAATAAACAAGAATTTTCTTTAATTTATTTTAGAATCTTGAATATTCTCGAATTTTCATTAGTGTCTTAAAAAATTCTACAAGTTTATCAAAAATCTAAAAATTAAAAGAAAATCTCAAATCTTCTTCAATTTATTTTTAAATCCAAATTTTTCTGTAATTTATATTAAAATCTCGAAATTTCTGACATTACTTTAAAATCTAAATAATAAGAAAAGAAACCTAAATATTTCAGAATTTATTATAAAATTTTTAATTCTGTAAAATGTATTCTAAAGTATTAAGTCACCTGGAATTTATATTAGAGTCTAAAAGATTTTGGATTTTAATCCAGAATTTAAATACGTATAAAAAAGTCTAAAATGTTTTGAAATTAATTATAACTTTTAGAGTTTTCTGCACTCTAGAATATTAAATATTCTGTTTTTGTTCCAAACTCTCAAGAAAATTCTACAATTTTTTATTTAGAGTCCAAAATTGTAAAAAAATCTAAGGTGTTCTATAATTAATAATATAATCATAAATTTTCTGTAATTTATATTAAAATCTTGAAAATTCTGAAATTACTTTAAAATCTAAATAATAAGAAAAAAAATTCCTAAATATTCCAGAATTTACTATAAAATGTTTAATTCTGTAAAATTTATTCTAAACTATTAAGTCACCTGGAATTTATATTAGAGTCTAAAAGATTTTGGATTTTAATCCAGAATTTAAATACGTATAAAAAAGTCTAAAATGTTTTGAAATTAATTATAACTTTTAGAGTTTTCTGCACTCTAGAATATTAAATATTCTGTTTTTTGTTCCAAACTCTCAAGAAAATTCTACAATTTTTTATTTAGAGTCCAAAATTGTAAAAAAATCTAAGGTGTTCTATAATTAATAATATAATCATAAATTTTCTGTAATTTATATTAAAATCTTGAAAATTCTGAAATTACTTTAAAATCTAAATAATAAGAAAAAAAACCTAAATATTCCAGAATTTACTATAAAATTTTTAATTCTGTAAAATTTATTCTAAACTATTAAGTCACCTGGAATTTATTTTAGAGTCTAAAAGATTTTGGATTTTAATCCAAAATTTAAATATAAAAAAGTCTTAAATGTTCTGAAATTAATTATAAGTCTTAGAGTTTTCTGTACTCTAGAATCTTAACTATTCTGTTTTTTGTTCCAAACTCTTAAGAAAATTCTGCAATTTTTTATTTAGAGTCCAAAATTGTAAAAAAATATTAAATGTTCTATAATTTACAGTATAATCATAAATTTTCTAGAATTCTTTTTGGAATAATGTTCTAGAATTCACTTTAGAAACTAAAAAATAATAGAGAAAATATAAAATACTTTACAACTTATTAATAAATAAATAAGTATTTGGAATTTATTCTATTATAGAAAAAATCTAAAAATAATCTAGAATTTATTTTGATTGGATAAAATTCAATAGAAAATTCAAGATATTCTGGAATTTATTATGTTAGTATGTATTATAATAAATTCAAAATTGTTTGGAGTCTATTTTATAGTATTAATTGTTCTTGAATTTATTAAAGAATAAATTTTTTTTAAACTAATTCAAAAGTCTAAGAAATTGTGAGATTTTAGCTAAAATCTAAAAATTTGTATACTTTTTTTTTCGTTCTTCAAAGCATGACATAAATTTTTACAGACTTTAAAAAAGACTTCACTTTTATCTTTACGTTAACAAAATTAGTTAATTATAACAGGAATAATTTGCTTAAAAACATATTAACAATTACTTAGACTGATGATTAGTAAAAGTTGATTAATTAGGTTATGTTTTGAAACATAATATGTCAAGAAGCTGGAAAAACAGTAATTCCAATTATTTTACGAGCTACGGTTTTATTCCTTACGTTTCATAAATTTATGCGAAGAAGCACGAAGACGCCCGATCGATTTGGAACGAGATTCGGCTTAGCCATTAGGTTTTGCGTGTGTGTATTGCCTCACCGATTAAAGCAATATATATATAGCTAACCACCTAAGCTTCGAATTTTGTCCGCAAGAGCGCATACGATAACAGGAAACAATCATTTGTATCTCAGTTTCTCTCTGTCTTTAGTTTCGATTGTAATTCGCACAATATCGCAGAGATCACAGTCAGACTCTATTTTTACTATTTTTCACCCTTCTTCAATTCATTGGCTTTACTTTTCAACATGATCGATGCCTCGATAAAATGCTTATTGAAAGTTCAGTGCAACAAAATGCTAATTCAGAATTCAGTGGAATAAGAAGTTGTCTCAGAGATACGGGTAATGAATTAGGGGAGACAGACCAACAGTAGATAGTACAAATTTCTGATAGGTGTAATTATTTTAGATTAAAGATATTAATAGAATGCTTAACGCTAAAATGAAGCTAATATATTCAAGTAAGTAATCCAGAAAGCAAAATTAGCCTAAAATTAACCCCTTCTTCTGTTTAGATACTTTTTTAACACGATAAACAATCACTCGAAAAGGAACCTCCTACCAACAGTGGATAATCGACTCCTATTTAGAGAAAAAAATTGTTGAGCTGTTTTTTATGCATGATACAATTCCTTGAAAAGATTTCTTCAAAATAAAGTCAATTTGTCCGTATAACAGTTGTTTATTTTTAATATTTAACTCAGATATGAGAAATACGAGAAATTGTTACTTCTCTGAAACACGCCTACCAAACCTAATTTTATTTATCACATGAATATAATTTTGCTAAAAACCAATCTCTTTTAATTAATTATAAACTCAATAATATTTATAAAGGCATTTTATTTTCAGATCTTAAGAAAAAAAATTGTTCTCTTTATATTTTGAACAAAAAAACTGTGATCCTGTTTTTAGTTTAATTTAGATTTTTTATCATTTTAATAACAAAATTGCTAATAGATGTCTTTCTCTGTTTTAATAGATACATTTGAAATGATCACGGAAAATTTGGACGGTGGTGGCTACAAATTTGCGGTTTCGTATCATTTCGAATCGAACATGAGGGCCACTGGTGAACGAAGTCATCCGACGAGAGTCAAGAGACTGGCACAAGAGGCAGTCACCCTTTCCACGGCACTGCCACTTTCTTACAGTAGTAGTGTTTTTGTCAGATGTGATACTGATAGATTAGATGTTATGAAGGTAAGAACGAATGAATACTATGAAGATTAGGGTTTTTAAAAAATAAAAATTTTGTACTCCCTATTTTTCCACAAGAAATACATTGAAAAAGTGTACTTTTCTAAAAAAAATGGCCAAAAAATGTTCTTAATTTTATCGAAAGTAGCTCAGAAGTTTAGGAGATCTCGATAAATGTTCAAAGTTAAATAAACTGTTGGTTATTATTATTTTTTTGCAAACCCCCCTTTCTGGGGATGTCTGAAAAAAAAACTGGGAATTTGTAAAAAGATGGATGAAATTTTCAAAAAGTACCTATCAAACATTCGTAGATAAATTTAGAAAATATTAAATTTTATTATTATACTAGCAAAATATAACGCGCGCAAGCGCGAGATTAGTTTTCCGTACATTTTAGGAATTAAATTATAATAAAAAATAAAACAAATCGATGAATAATATTTATCCAATAAGCAGGGCTGCCTGCGGACAAGAAGATTGAAAAAAATTACTTTAATTTAAAAAACTGAGTAAATAATTAGTTTTTAAGTGAAAAAAGTGAGTAAATAAGCAATAATGAGTTTGATATTACTGAAATTAAATTGGGAGGCGCTAGCAGGAAAAGCCATTGAAATTTGAAAAAAATAATTTGAAAATCTCAAAAACAATTTAAATATGAAGAAAATAATTGAATAATGACAAACATAATTCAATTTGAAAACAAAAAGTTGTAAATGACAAAACTAATTGAAAAATTGATTAAAAATAAAAAAATGAAGACAAAGATTGAAACGAAATAATTGGAATTTGAAGTAAATAATTGACAAGTTTTAAAAATAATTAAAATTACAAGAATATTATTGAAGAATAACAAAAATAATTAAAATTTGAAACAAAAAGATTGAGACTGGAGTAAAAAATTTTAATTTTGCGCACAATAATTGAGAAATTGACGAAATAATTAAAATGTAAAGAAACTAATTGAATAATGACATAAATAATTAAAAGCTGGCGTAAAAATTACACTTTTTAGACAGTAGTTGAAAAATTGAAATAAATAATAGAATTTTCAAGAAAATAATTAAAAGTTGAAGAAAATAATTTAAAAATATCAAAAAAATGTTGATGTGTAGGAAATAGTTGAATAATGACAAAAATAATTGAAATTTAGAAAAAAAATTAATAGAAAATGAGAAATATATTTAAAAATGAAGTAAAAAATCAAAAATTTAATACATTAATATTGAAAAATTGTATAAAATAATTGAAAAATTAACGATATAATTAAAATATAAAGAAACTAATTGAATAATGACATAAATAATTGAAAACTGATCTTCAAAAGTTAATAAATTCATGACAATCATGAAAAGATTGAAGAAAATGCCATTAAAAGAAAATAATACCAAAATGTCAAAAATATTTGAATATTGACAAAAATAATTGATAATTGGTTTAAAAAATTAAAAATTAGAAGACAATACTTGAAACTTGACAAAATATTAAGAAAATAATTAAACAATGACACAAATAATTGAAAACTGGTGTAAAAATTAAAAATTTATAGATAATAATTGAAAAGTTGATAAAAATATTAGAAGTTTGAGGAAAATAATTGAAATTTGAAGAGAATAATTAAAAAATGGCAAAAAAATTTGAATATGAAAAAAGTAATGAAAGTTTGAAGAAAATAATTGAAAAAGGTGTTAAAAATTAATAAATTCGTGACAATAATAAAAATAATGATGAAAATAATTAAAAACATGTGTATGAAATATAAAAATTCATGACAATAAAAAAAAATTTAATAAAATAATTAAAATTTGTAAAAAATAATTTTAAAATGGCAAAAATAACAAAAATATGAAGAAAATAATTGAAAAATAACAATAGTGAATTAAAACTAGTGTTGAAAATTTGGATATTCCTGACAATAATTTGAAGATTAAAAAACATAACTAAAATTTTAAAAAAATAATTGAAAAGTTTCAAAAATAATTGTAATTTGAAAAAAAAATTGATAACTGGTGCATAAAATTAAAAAATTTGAAGACAATACTTAAAAAATTAATCAAACAATTTAAATTTTAAGAAATTAATTAAATAATGAATTAAATAATTGAAAGCTGGTGTATAAATAAAAAATTTATAGAAAATAATTGAAGTTTGAAGAAAATAATTGAAATTTGTTGGAAATAATTGAAATTTGTTGAAAATAATTGAAAAAGATGTACAAAATTAATAAACTCATGACAATAATAAAAATAATAAAAAAATGATTGCAATTTGTAGAAAATAATTGAAAACTAATATAATAAATTAAAAAATTCATGATAATAATACAATAATATTTATTTAAATGTATTTATTTATTTACGGGGGAAAGCTCACTACAATTTAAAATTTAAAAATTTATTTCAAGTAACAATAAAATTAAAACTTAATACAACAAAAATAATTACTATATTAATAATTAATAAGTCACATTCAATATTGTGAATAAAATAATAATTGAAATTTGTAGAAAATGATTCTAAAATGACTAAAATAATAGAAATATGAAGAAAATAATCATAAAATGACAAAAATACTTGAATAATGACAAAAGTAATTGAAATATGAACAGATGAAGTAAGAATTAAAAAATGACAAAGATAATTCAAATTTAAAAAAAAATTGTAAGACGACATAAATAATTGAAAAATTTATTGAAAATCTAAAAGTGAAGACAAAAATTTAAACGAAATAATTGAATTTTGAAGAAAATATCTAAAAAGTTTGAAAATTCATTTAAATTAGAAGAAAATAATTGAAAAATAACAAAAATAATTAAAATTTGAATAAAATTAATTTGAGACTGCTGTAAAAAATTGAAATTTTTAGTACAATAATTGATATATTGACGAAATTATCAAAACGTGAAGAAACTAATTGAATGACATAAATAATTGAAAGCTGGTGTAGGAAATTTAAAAATTCAAGACAATAAAAAAATATTGAATTAAAAATTGATATTATGTAGAAAATAATTCGAAAATGGCAGTAATAATAGAAATATGGAGAAAATAATTGAAAAATGACAAGAATACTTCAATAATGACAAAGGTAATTGAAATTTGTAGAAAATAAATCTAAAATGACAAAAATAATAGAAATATGAAGAAAGTAATTGGAAAATGACCAAAATAATTGAATAATGACAAAAGTAATTGAAAGTTAAAGAAAATAATTCAAAAATAACAAACGTGAATTGAAACTTGTTTTGAAAATTTGGATATTTCTAACAATAATTTGAAGATTAAAGAACATAACTAAAATTTTAAAAAATTAATTGAAAAGTTTCAAAAATAATTGTAATTTGAAAAAAATAATTGATAACTGGTGTATAAAATAGAAATTTGAAGACAATATTTAAAAAATTGATCAAACAATTAAAATTTCAAGAAACTAATTGAATAATGATATAAATAATTGAAAGCTGGTTTATAAATTAAAAATTTATAGAAATTAATTGAAGTTTGAAGAAAATATTTGAAGTTTGAAGAAAATAATTGAAATTTGTTGAAAATAATTGAAAAAGATGTACAAAATTAATAAACTCATGATAATAATAATAATCGCAAAAATATTTGAAAATAGACAAAAATACTTTAGGGTTGACAAAGGTACTTTAAAAATGACAAAAATAATTGAAAATAGGTTATAAATTACGTATTTGTAAACTGAATTAAAAAAATTGACGATTTAATTGGAATATAAACAAACGAATTGATTTATAAAGTAATACATTTTTAATCAGGCACGTAATATTACCAACCGCAGTTGGAATAGACAATTTGCTAAAAACGTGAGAAAAGTGAGTTTTTTTGTTTTTTTTTAAATGAGTAATAGTGAGCAATTTTAAAAAAAGTCAGTAAAAGTAAAAACTGGTTAAAAAAGTTACAGAATAATTTAAACTGTATTTAATTCTTTCCAATAAAGTCAAATAACGTAATTTGTATTTTTAATAAATCCGACACTTTAAATTAATATTATTTTACACAATCTTTTTATTTATAACATTCAAAAAACTTTTTTATATTTATTTATATTATTTTTAATTTAAAAGTTTGATTTAATAGCGTTTGGAATTTATTTAAATTAGAATGACTTAGAATTATTAAAACTTTAATATTATTTTTGCCTTTCTTTCCACTTACGAGTTCTCGGGATTCTTTTGGAAATTCTCGTATAAAGATTTCATTATTTTTTAGACATTTCATTTTTCTTCTTTTTAAAATAAATTTTAAAATTCTTGCGCAGTTTTAATTCTTTTTTTTTTCTTTTTTTTGATATAACCATTTTTTCGTATATTACAACATTAGTTATTAATAATTTGTTATATTTTAATTAAAGGTTTTCTCCAATTTTCATTAAATTTTTCATGCTTTTTTTTAATCTCTCATAATTTATGCCTTTTTTTTAAAAAAAAAACATTACCTTTACGTTGAGATAAATTTTGCCTTTATTTTCACTAAAAAGAGAAAAAAAAAATAGGTAATATTATTCATTATCCTTGAATTAAAGAAATTTCATTTTTTCCCCAGGTGCTAATAACCGGACCGGCAGAAACTCCTTATGCGAATGGATGCTTTGAGTTCGATGTCTACTTCCCTGCTGAATATCCAAACAGCCCAATGATGATTAATTTAGAAACTACTGGTTGTCGTACTGTTAGATTCAATCCAAATCTTTACAACGATGGAAAAGTGTGCCTCAGTGTTCTTAATACTTGGCACGGTCGACCCGAAGAAAAATGGAATGCTCACACTAGCAGTTTTCTTCAGGTATTAATTTTTAACAATTTATTTTTATCTATTGTTATCACTTATTTTCTTCCACTTTTTTCCAGCTAGTGCAAATATTTTGCGACTATTTAACAATTTTCAAAATATTTATTTTCAAATAAATAAAGATTTTCCAAGCAAAAAATTTAGTTCACTTAATGTAATTATTTTATTTAGTAAATTTTTCCCAATTTCTTATGTTTGCATTCAGTTAAAAAGTTTTAAACCTTTTTTTCTTTTTTTGTTAGATTTTTGTTTAGAACATTTTTCAGTTTTGATGAAAATCTCTGATCCTCCCTTGAATTTTTTGACTTGTTACGACCCGTTTTATATCAATTTTTAATTTAAATATTTATTTTACAGGTTTTAGTTTCAATACAATCGTTAATTCTGGTTTCGGAACCTTATTTTAATGAACCAGGATACGAGCGCTCTCGGGGAACTCCCAGTGGCGCTCAATCTAGTCAAGAGTACAACGCTAATATTTGTCAAGCCACCGCGAAATGGGCAATGCTTGATCAAATACGAAATCCTTGCCCTTGCTTTAAAGAGGTGAGATTTTTGAAAAAATATTCACAAAATTGATATTAATTATTAATTACATTTTTATTTTTAGCGATTCTTTTACGCCCTTTTTTTTAAATAAATAATTTTCTCTATTTTAACTTTATAGGTATTTTTTTTTACTTTCTTTTCCATGATTCTTTATCTAAGCTTTTTATATTTCTCATATTTCAGAAGATTAAAAAAGAAAAAAAAAGAAAACTACAATTTTCTTTTTATATTTTTAATCAATTTTTCAGATAAATCAGATAATTAAGTAATTTTTTTTTCTCAGGTAATTCACACGCATTTTTGGCTGAAAAGGCATGAAATTGTCGCACAAATCGAAGGCTGGATAAGAGACATGGAAATGCATGGGGCAGATCGAAGGTCAGGCAGAAGCATTTCCCTGAACGCTTTAGCTCTAAGGGTAAGAGAATTAGTTAATTAAACCATAACGATAGGATTTTTATTATCAACTCATTAGAAAATTTATAAATAAACTAGCAAAATAGTTTAGTTTTTCATACATTTTAGAAATTATAAAATACAATAATAAGTATTACAAATCGGTAAATAATATTTTAGAATTAAAAACAATTGCAAAAAATAATTGAAAATTTTGCAAATTAATTGAAAAAAAAAAAATGAAATCTATTAAAAATTGGGGAAAGTAGTTTAAACAATCAAAAAATATTTTAAATATAAAAAAAAATAATTAAAATTTGAGAAATTAATACAACAAATTACATAAAATATTTTAAATAAAGGAATGTTAAACAAAATTTGAGAAAAATACTTGAAACTTTAAGAAGTTTATTGAAATAAAAGAAAATAATTAAAAATTAGAGAAAATAAATGAAAAAAGATAAACATAATTTAAAATTGAACAGAACAAGTTTTAATTAAAGGGAAATAAATAAAAACTTTTTGACAATTATGAAAAGGAACGAGAAAAAGAACGAAAGTAATTGAAAATTGAAGAAAATAATATAAAAAATATTATAAATAATTAAATGATTGAAAAGTCAGATAAATGGTTAAAAAATTTTGAAATTATGAAACAAATGTAAAGAATTAAAAATTGAAGGAAATAAATTTTGGAAAATAATTGAAAAATGTTTTTAAATTTTAAAACTTGACGAAAATAATTAAAATATGATACAAACAATGATAAGTTGTAAAAAAAATGGCATTTAAGTAAGATAATTGAAAAAAGTAAAGAATTTTTTTTAAATAAAAAAAAATAATTGAAATTTGAAAAAAAATACATAAAGATCTTACAAATCAATTAAAAAAAAGAAAATAATTAAAAATTGGATAAAAGAATTGAAGAAATAAGCTTAAAGTAATTGAAATTTATTTACGATAATTAATAAATAAATTTTGAAATTCTGATAACAAATGAAAATAATTAGAAATTGAAGAAAACAATTGAAATTTTAGAAAAATTCTTAACAATCTTAGAAAATTATTTTAGAAAATGAGAATAACTAAAAATTGGAGAAAAAACTGGAAGAATGCTAACAATAATTAAAATTTACGATAATTAATAAAATCTTTTGGAAATTATGAAAACAAAGAAAAATAATTTAAAATTGAAGAAAATACTAGAAATTTGAGAAAAATACTTAAAAATTTTTAGAAATTTATTTTATAAAATGAGAAAAACTAAAAATTGAAGAAAAGTCTCCTAAGATTTTTAAGTATTTTTCTCAAATTTCAATTATTTTCTTCTATATTCAATTATTGTTATCCTTTTGCAATTAATTTCCCCTAACTTTAACTATTTTTATTATTCCTCAATTAAATTCCTAAACTATTTTTCTTCAAACTCAATTATATTCTTCAATTTTTAATTAATTGTCTCAAATTTTCTATTATTTTTTTAAATTTTCATTTATTTGTATCATTTTGCAATTATTTTCTCCATTCTCTTTATTTTCAATTAATTTTCTAAGTTTTAATTTTTTTTTATCTTTTAATGAATTTCAAAAATTACATACTATTTTGATTATTTTTCAATTAATTTTCTAAATTTTCAGTTATTTATCTCAAATTTCAACAATTGCCTTTAATTTTTAATTATTTCTATAATATTTCAATTATTTTCCACAATTTAAAAATTTTTAATATCTCCTTGTAATTTCTTTATTTTAATTGAAATATAGTCTGTAATTTTTTCAATTATTTCACCTATTTTTAATTATTTTCATATTTTCAATCAATTCGATTTCACAGGCTTCAGATTTATATTCGTCGGAGAAAAATACATAAAAATACATTAGTCAGGGTGTCTACTAACCGGGAAAACCGGGAATTAACCGGGAATTTAAATTGACCGGGAAAAACCGAGAATTAACCGGGAATTTTCCGTCAAACCGGGAATTTTTTTTCTGGAATAATAAATTCTTTTCAATTTTCAATTATTTTATTTAATTTCCAATTATTTTCTACAATTCTCAATTATTTTCTTCCATTTGGAATTATTTTCATTAATTTAAAATTATTTCTTCATTTCTCAATTATTTTCTTCGATTTTCTAGTATTTTCTTCAATTGCCAATTATTTTCTTCAATTTTCAATTATTTTCATCAATTTCTAATTAACTTCTTCAATTTTCAATTATTTTCTACGATTTTCAATCATTGTCATCAATTTTTAATTATTTTCTTCAGATCTCAATTATTTTCCTCTATTTTTAATAATTACATTTAATATTTAATAATTCTCGACTTTTTTCAACTATTTTTTTCATTTATCATTTATTAATTTCACATCTCAATAAATCCTCCAATTTTCAATTATTTTTTTCTATAATCAATAATTCTCGTCTTTTTCAATATTTTTTTCAATTATCAATTATGTTTTTGAAACTTCAATTCAATTCATCAATTATTCAACAATTTTCATAAAATCACATTTTCATTAATTTCAAATTATTTTCTACAATTTTTAATTCATTTCTTCAAATTACAATTACATTCTTCATTTTTTATTGTTTTCTTCAAATTCTATAATTCCTGGGTTGTTCAATTTCTTTTTTCTTCAATTATCACTTATTTTCTTCTACTTTCAATCCCATTATTCAATTCTTGAATTATTTTCTTTAATTCTCAATTATAATTTTCGACATTCAATTACATTCTTCAATTTCCAATAGATTTTTTTTCAATATTCAATAACTCTAGGCTTTTTACAATGATTTTTTTTAAATTCTCAATTATTTTCTTCAATCTCCAATTTTTTTTCTTAAATTTCAATTATTTTCTTCAATTTCCAATTATTTTTTCATATTTCTTTCAATTTTCAATTTTTTCTCAATTTTCTTCAATATTTAACGATTCTCAGCTTTTTAAATTATATTTTTCTTTCAATTTTTATTTAAATTGAGAATTTTTAAATTATTTTCATGAATTCGCAATTATTTCTGTCGATTTCTAAATTTTTCTGCTGTTTTCAAATATTGTATTTAATTTTTAAGTACTTTTTTCAATTTTGAATTATTTTCTTTAATTTTTAATTATTTTCTTCAATTTTCAATTGTTTGTTTCAATATTCAGTAATCTTGACTTTTTTCAATTTTTTTTTTTCAATTATCAGTTATTTATTTCAGGTTTGAAAACGTCCTTCAATTTGCAATAATTTTCTTCTATCTTCAATTTAATTGTTCAATTATTTTTTTCAATTCTCAATTAATTTCTTTAAATAACAATTCTATTCTTCAATTTTTAATGTTGTCTTCAATATTAAATAATTCCTGGCATTTTGCATTTTTTTTTAATTATAAATTATTTTCTTCTTTTTTCAATCCAATTGTAGATTAATATTTACTTTTTTTAAAATTTTGTTTCTAATTGTCAAATATCTTTGTCATTGTTCAATTATTTTTTTCCATTATTAATTATTTCTTTTCAATATTAATTGTTTCTTTTAATTCTTAATTATTATTTTTTGTAAAGTTTAATATTTAATTCTTCAATTCTCAATTATTTTCTTTGAATTTCAATTATTTTCTTCAATTATCAACTGTTTTATTCAATTTTTGTAACCATTTGTAGGTCTATTTATATTTAAAATAAATTTTAAGCTAACAAGAGAAAAAACCGGGAAAAATAGGAACAAAAACCGGGAAATGACCGGGAATTTTGTGGGACGAAATTAGTAGACCCTGATTAGTGTAGTGTCTCAGCTAAAAAAAAAAATTTTTGTGGTTTTTTGGTGTTTTTGCAATTTTTTGAGATTTAGTTTTTTTTAGATTATCTTAAAAAATGTAACCAATCTAGAAATTCTGATTTTCGATTCGGATTCACCGTAAAAAAGTACGTAAGCATACACTAGTGTAGTGTCTCGGCCATGACACTTTTCTTTTTTTGTGTGCCTGTGATTTTTAATTTAAGCATTTTTCTCGAATTGGAATTATTGTTTTCAGTTTTTTTTTAATTCTAAAATTTATGTCTCAAATTATTCTCTTCACTTTTTTAAATCTGCTTTCATTGATTATTAATTATTGTCTTTGATTTAGAATTTTTTTCCTCAATTTTTAATTGTTTTCTTCGACTGTACATTTGTTTGTTTTGTTAAATTTCAATTAAGTTTAATTGTTTTGTTCTTTTCTCAATTTTCGATTATTTTCTGAAAATATCAATTTTTTTTTTCATTTCCAAATTTTAATAATTGATTAAAATGTGAATTAGTCGAATTTTTGGATTAATGGACGTTTTAAACATTATTTTTTTGTTTTTTAGCGACACTATAGGCTACTACGAGAAGAACTGAACAAACTGCCAACCCCGGACGGTCTCGAGGATTTAGTGGAGCCTCTGCCTTCTCCTGGTTCTCCAATTGAATTGTCAGGCACTCCAGGTACCCCGAGTTCGCCTCCAACGTCAGTTGTTACCTCCACGACTGCCATAAGCGCACCACTCAATAATCCAATCGCCTCCATGAGTAACGCCAGTGCCGCGAGTCTAGTTCATCACGAAATTGACACCGACGTCGAAATGGAGAAGATGGTTTCCAAAGTGTGCGAATAGCTAATGAGTGTTAGTAGAGATTGTTGGACATTTTAAAAAGTCTATTTGCTAGTGTTTTAACGACGAAAACATAAATTTGGGAAGTGGGCTGTCGTTCTCAAATGACCGCAACAGAAGAAAAAAAAAATACTTTTCAACTTTCCCAAAACAAGAAAAAAAAAACAATTCGTCGCAAAAGCGAATTCAATATAATGGAAATTAATAATAATCGTGATTTAATTACACTTTCAGCTACCGATGTGTGATTAATTGACACGAGTCCCGTTAATTTCCACGAGTGTGATTTATTGCTACGAGTATGTTAAATCGATTGTCGAGAGAGGCCAGAGTAAATGATGCTGCGTGAGAGGATGAGAATATCTTTTTTTTTTTTTGTTTGTTTGTCTGTTTGTTCTAAAGACGCGTTTATGCTCTCGTTTGCTGTTTAGATTAAAAAAAAAGCATCAAACTTTGACGAGAGCCACATTTCGCGCAAACTACTCTACTTTTTCTATATATAAAAAAAAAGAGAAAAATAACAAAAAGTTTTTCTTAAGTTGACTTACTGAGGAAATAAACTGTCTAGAGTTTATAAACAAATACCAAATTCGTGATTTAGAGTTACAAAGTAAAATAAAAATGATTCTAAATCAGACATGATATCCGGTAAAGTTGTGTGTTTTTTTCTTTCTGAATATTCGATTTTTTTTTCTCCTCTTTGAAAATACGATTTACGAGAGAATGAAAAAGAAAGCCTAAGCTTTATAAGTCGAATAGAAAAAGACAGGAAAAAACCAAAAAAGGAAAAATCATGAGTGGGATAATCTGCTTTTATTTTTTTACTTTTCGAGTCTAGAATGTTTTTTAGTAAAAGTGCGGTAATCAAAATCATTTCCTCATGAATTTTAACTTTTTTTTTTTTTTTAAAAAAAAATCGTCAATTAAACAGAAAACAAGTGATGTTTGCTTTAATTTAAAAAATTGGCCATTTTTGTTTTAATTTCTCTTTCATTATTGATAGTTTTTATTTAAATTTTGTTTTCCATTTTAAAATGGTCTTCGTTACTTTTAATTTCGTTTTCAATTTCTTTTAATTTTTTTTTCTCTCTCAATTTCTATTGTTTTTTCGTTTTCTTTCCATTTTTCCCCCCCAGATCTATTATTTCTGTAAACTGAATTTGTGTTTTTTCCTTCCCCCTCTTTTTGTTGAATTATCATATATATTAGAATATAATGTTTTTACTTTATTTGCAAATTAATGTTCGTTTTGTTACTTCTCAAGTTGCGCAAAAATTTTGTTTTTAAACGTGAAACAAAAAAATTTTATGATCTCTGAAATAAGGAGAAAAAAGGTGAAATAAAATTTAGCAAATATTATATGAAAAAAATTGAGCGCGTACTTATGTTTTTGTCGTTTACTAAAGATTCTCTTCTTTCGTTTCTTTTTTTTTTTTTTCAAGTTTATAATAAAAAAAGTGTCAATGAAGTGCATTTGTTGTAGATAGTGTGTGATTATTAGATATACGCGACGATTGTGAGAGCGCTTTTACCGTTGAAACCGATATTTGTAAATAATCTTTAGTAACTAAATCGTATTTCACACACGCATACACTCACACGTGCACGCAAGACGCGTACAAGCAGTAAATACGCATAGATATGTGTTTATAATTTTAAAAGTAACTGCAAGAATGCTCTATAAAAAAAAAAAAACAAACAAAAAGTCGTATTGTATTTGACGCATGAACTCCAGTAAACGATGATGAACGCTGTGACGTGATTTGATGCTTGGAACGGAGAATGTGTATAATTAATTATTTATAATAAACAATTATTATCATGCAGTTAATGTTTTCTTTTCAAACCGATTTTAGTTTATATATTTTTTATTTTAGAGGAAATAGATGACTGAATATATAAAAATGGGGGACTTTTAGGTTACTTTAAAAATTTAATAAATGAAGATAAATAAATTATAAATTCTAATTAATTTGCAAGACAATTCCAGTTTTTTAAATATACGTATATAGAAGTACAAAAAATTGCTACAACATTTTCCCATAGGTTTCTATACGAAATTTCATGAAATTTTCCTTTTTTTCATGTTTTTTCTGGAATTTTGATAGAAACTTATTCGAAAATTTTGGAAGAATTTTTTATGTTTCTTCATAGAATCGTTTCATGTGGATTAATAAAAAAAAAAAAAAAGAATTACTTTGTAAACGTTTTTACATTGTACGTTTAAAAAAGTAAATTATTTACTAAAAAATAAGTAGATTGTTATATGAAAGTTATAAAAAAAGTAGTTAAAAATAATTAATAACTTTGACTTATGATTGTGAAAAAAAAAATGGAAATTTATTAGAAAAACATGAGGCAAATTTTATGGCCTTTGGTCATTAACTTTAAAACATTTATTTAATTTAGGTCAAAAAACTTTATTCTAAATTTTTTCTATGCATTTCGCCATGAACATGGCTCTTCAGGACTATAACAAATTACAATATATTATTCACTGTTTTTTCAAAGATTTTCTCATACCAATATAATTTATTAGAAAAAGGTGATAAAAAACAAATGTTTTTTTATTTCTTACGAGCTAAACAATTCTCAAATGAATAAAATTTAAATAGACTGAAATTTGAATGTAATAAAAATTTAATAGATTGAAATTCTGATAAATTTACGACTGAATAATTAGTAAATTTGAAACAAATAAATAAGGTTTAAAATATAATAATCAGGGTTGTTATTGATTTAAATCGTGATTTAAATCATGATTTAAATCATTGGAGAATTTGCATTAAAATCACTATTTAAATCAAAAAAACTTTACAATTCTCCACAAGTTTACAACTGCATGTAGACAATCGCAAACATTAAAGAAAAACACAAATTTGTGGATAAATCTTAAAAATTTCAATTTTAATATTTTAATCTTTAAAATTTTTTAAAAATTGTGCTAATACAGATGTTCTAAATACCTACGATTTACAAAGTTTTGGTATGAAGACAGCAAAAAATAGTATTACATTTTTATATCTTCAAGTCATTATAATTATATAAATTCCAAACGTCAATTAAATCATTTTTCAATTTTTTCTAACTTTTAAGTTTTAATTAATTCAAATTTAAATGCATATGTGACCTGGACAGTGAAAAGGGGGCTTACGTGTCAAAAAAAAATTTCTTTTTGGTTTACACCACGTGAAAGAGCGTCAAAAATCTATCAGAATCTGCAAAAAAATGAAAAACGATTTTTTGACACGTAAGCCCCCTTTTCACTGTCCAAGTCACATATTAATTAATACAAAATAATGAAATAATATTAAATATTTTTCATATTCACAATAATCTTTTTTTTTTAATATTCTTACAAGATTTCTAAGAAATTTCAATTTTCCGAAACTGTTTAATTTTTATCTTATAATTTCTTATTTTTACAAAATTTTAAGTTTTTTTTTCTTTTTTTACTTTTGATACCTATTTTTTCTTTTTTTTTATTTATCTTTTTATTTTTGGATTTTCTTTAATTTTCCTCTTTTTGTGCAAATTATTTAATATTATTTTACACAATTTCGTTATTATAACATTCATTAAACTTTTTATTTCATTAATTTTCATAATTGTTTCCATATTTTTAAAAATAAATACTCCCATTTTTTTTTTTTGAAATTTATTCAATTTTTTTCACATGTTGTCTATCTTTTGCGAGATTTTTCGCAAATTTACTTATTCTTCCATAAAGTTTTTAGGTTTTTTTTATTTTTATAAATTTATTGTTAGGCTTATTTTAAATGTAATATTATAAAAATGTGTTGAGTTTAAGTTGCCTAAACTTTTTTATTTTTATATGATTTTAAGTTTCTTTTGTGGGCTTTCTTTTTATTTATCTTGTTATGTACATTTTTTAATTTTTTGTTGTCGTACTTTTTACATTTTTATAGTTTGATAGATTAAGGATAAATTAAATTTATTTAATTTTCTTGATGTTTCACTATTTTTTTAGTTTTTCTTGCGTTTTAATTAATTCTTTCATTTTTGTCATCATTTTTTCATTTCTAAGAAGGAAGCAGTTTTCCTTCTTTTTCCTTCTTCTTAATTGTTTAGCTTTTATCTTATAATTACGAATTTTTGAAAACATTGATTTGGTGCTTTTATCTACATTTTTAAAATTCTCCAATTTTCTACTTTTTTGAAAGCTTTTATTCCTTTATTTTATATTATGTGAATTTAATTTTTAATCTTGTACTAAATATTCTCATTTAAACATCGTTCTTGTACTTCATAGAATTTCTTTTCTTTAAATTTTTTTTTTAAATTTCACAAAATTTAATTGATTCTATTTTTATTCAATTTATAAAATAATTCTCTAATTTTTCTAATTTTAAAATGTTGTTCTCTTTAGTAATATATTTTAACGTTATTTTTAATTATCTTCTTATTTATTATTTTAATTTAAAAAAATGTCCGTAAATAGTTTAATTATTTTAAAAGAGTTTCTACTTTTTTATATATAATTATGCCACTGTTTCATGCTTGTGTTGTTTTTTTTAATTTTTTCTTCATTTCTTTAATAAACTACTTACAAATAAGCATTTGGAGATTTTAAATACTGGTTATATTTTTAAAAAAATCAATTCTTGATTTTAATCAAAAAAATCATGTTTTTTATCAGCCCTGATAATAATAAATAAGGGGATAAAATAAAAAAAGCTAAAAAGAAACAAGTCAATACATCGAAAAATGGGAGGAAAGCTTAAAAATAAAAGTTTAACAAACTATGAAAAAATTAGAAAAAATATAAAAATAGCTCAACATAATTTTTTCATTAAAATTTACAACTGGATCTTTCAAACTTTGGTGAAATTAATTTGAATAATATTTTTATTTGCTGTGAAAAACGACGACTTTCTAGTTTGAGGTTATGTAAATGAAGAAAATCTTCTGAAGTTAAAATGATTCTCAAAATAATTCATTTTTAAATTTTAACCATTAAATTTTGAAATAATTGTAATTTAAAACTTTGAATAAATTAAAGTTTGGAATTAAAAGTTTTTTAAACATTTTTTTTTTTTACAAATTCCCAGTTTTCGTGAAAAATGGGGGATTTTAGAGACAAATTTACAAAATAGGGTACTTTTAGGGAAATAGGGGATATTTAATGTAATATAAAAAAAAGACTTGTTTCATTTCCTAGAATTTATTAAATTTGGTTTTTTTAATTCAAATAAAAATTTTTTAAGCCTCTGCTTCTGCTTTTTCCTCTTCTCCTTCTTCTTCCTCTTCTTCTACTACTTCTTCTTTCTTTTTATGCCAATATTGTGGTCTTGCTTCAGGATATTTGTCACTAAAATAACTCTTGACTTCGCCATATTCAACTTTCAATTGCAATCTCACGTCCTCTTTATTTCTATTTTTTTCTGCTTTCTTCATATGTATTTGCCAACCTGGTCTTCTTGTATAAAAAGGCGGATGTTTCTTTTTTCGCAATATCAATCTTCCGTCCATTATATATTGCTTGAAATCCATTATTTCCGTGGAGGAAATATCCTTTTCAGTTCGTAAGATTGAAGGAGTTGCGACCACCCGAGGAAAGTAACCGGTTTCTTTTCGAATCTCGACCAAATGCAGTTTTTTATCATCTGCCAGTTCCTGGTGAGTTCTCTGAAAAAGAAAATATTTTGTAAACCTTTATTCTTAATTATTTTTATAATTATGCAGGGCTATAATATTATCACTCATTTTTCTCACTTTTTTTTAGTAAAATGTTTATTCCATCTGCGGATGGAAGGGGGGATCTGATTAATAATTTAACTTATAATATCAATTATTTTCTTAAAATTTCCTTCAATCTTTAAATTATTGTCGTACCAGCTTTCAATTATTTATGTCATTATTCAATTAGTTTCTTCACATTTCAATTATTTTTTCAATATCTCAATTATTTTACTAAGTTTTAATTTTTTACACTAGTCTACATTTTTTCACATTTTAATTATTTTTGTCATTCTTCAATTATTTCCTTGTAATTTCAATTATTTTTTTTAATTTTCAATTATTTTTTTTCAAATTTCAAGCATGTTTTTCAGTCTTTAAATTATTGTCAGGAATATTTAAATTTTCTACACAAGTTTTAATTTTTGTTGTTGATATTTTTCAATTATTTTCTTCAAATTTCAATTACCTTTGTCATTATTAACATTTTTGTACATTCTTAATGGATTTATTGACCCGTATATATTTTCAAATAAATAAATAATTCAAGTATTTTTGTCATTTTCCAATTACTTTCTTCATATTTTTATTATTTTTGTTATTTCCGATTCATTGTCTACAAATTTCAATTACCTTTGTCATTATTGAAGTAATTTTGTCATTTTTAAATTATTTTCTTCATATTTCTATTATTAATGCCATTCTCGAATTATTTTCTTCATAATTTCAATTATTTAATTCAATTTTTTTTATTGTCATGGATTTTTAAACTTCCTACACCAGTTTTCAATTATTTGCTTCAAATTCCAATCATTTCCTTCATTCTTTTTATTATTGACATAAATTATTACTTTTTTTTACACCTTTTTCAATTATTTTCTACAAATTTCAATTATTTTCTTCAAACTTTAATTACTTTCTTTATATTTAATTTTTGATTCACATTCTTAAATTATTCTCTTCAAATATCCATTATTTCCTTCAAACTTCAATTGATTTCTTTCACTTTTAATTATTTACCTCAAACTTCTGATATTTTTTTCAATTTTTTAATTATTGTCTACGAATTTTTACTTTTTACACCAGTTTTCAATTATTTGTCATTATTCAATTAGTTTCTTCACATTTCAAATATATAGCTGTATATAGTCAAATTTTGAATTATTTTATACAATTTTTCAATTAATGTATTTTTTTCAAATTTTGAACTCATTTTTTAAAAATTTTTTTCCAAATTTTAGTTTTTTTTTTGTTATTTTTAAACTGTTTTCTGCAGATATAAACTTTTGTTTCTATTTTTAAATTATTTTCTTCAAGTTTCAATTATTTTCTTGAAACTTAAATTATTGTTTCAATTTTTAAACGTTTGTCTAAAAAGTTTATTTTTTGTACCAGCTTTCAATTATTTATGTAATTCAATTAGTTTCTTCACATTTTGATAATTTCCTCAATAACTCAATTATCGTACTCAAAATCTCAATTTTTTACAGCAGTCTCAAACTAATTTTTTTCTAATTTTAATTTTTTTTGTTATCCTTCAATTAATTTCTTCTAATTTCAATGTATTTTGAAACTTTTTAGATATTTTCTTCAAAATCCAATTATTTCGTTTGAATCTTTGTCTTCATTTTTAGATTTTCAATCAATTTTTCATTTATTTATGTCGTCTTATCCAATAATTTTCTTCATATTTCTGTTATTATTACCATTTTAGAATTTTTTTCTACAAATATTATTTATGTATTTAATTGATTTCTTTTTATTGTCATAAATTTTTAAATTTGTTACACCAGTTTTCAGATATTTTCTTCAAATTTCAATCATTATCTTAAATTTTTTTGTTAATTATCATGAATTTATTATTTGTTACACTAGCTTTCAAATATTTTCTTAAAAATTCAATTATTCTTGTCATTTTTCAATTATTTTCTATAATTTTTCAATTAATGTCAGTTATTTTTGTCATTTTTAAATTTTTCTCTTCACATTTCAGTTATTTTTAACATTGTTCAATAACTTTTTCAATATTTAAATTATTATCATAAATTTTTTAAATTTGTGCACCACGTTTCATTTATTTTTGACATTTTTCAATTATTTTCTTCAGATTTCAATTATTTTTAGCATTTTGGAATTATTTTCTTCAAATTTCAATTATTTTCTTCAATATTCTATTATTTTTTCAATTATTCAACTATTGTATTTAAAATTTTTAATTTTGACACTAGCTTAAAAATTATTTATGTCATTATTCAATTAAATTGTTCACATTTTAATTATTATTCAATATCTTAATTATTGCATTCAAATTAAAAAATTTTTACACCAGACTTCAATTATTTTTTTCGAATTTTAATCATTTTTGTAATTTTTCAATTATTTTCTTGTAATTTCAATTATTTTTAAAACTTCTCAAATATTCTCTTTTAAATTTTTCATTTTTTACTCCAATTTTCAATTAGTTTTGCCATTTTACCATTTTTTTTATCAAATTTTAATTATTTTTGTAAGTTTTCAATTATTTTCTTGTAATTTCAATTATTTTTAAAACTTTTTAAATATTCTCTTTAAATTTTTTATTTTTTACTCCATTTGTCAATTTTTTTTTTCATTTTTTATATATTCTCTTCGATTTTTAAATTGTTAATAAATTTTATACTTTTTTACGCATAATTTTTTTTTATTTTCGTCATTGTTCAATTATTTTTCTTCATATTTCAATTTATTATTTTTACCATTTCCAAATTATTTTCTTAAAATTTAAATAACTTTCCTGAATCTTAACGTCATATCAAACTAATTATTGTTTACTCACTTTTTTCACTTTAAAACTCACTACCTATTTACTCACTTTTTTAAATTAAAAAGTTATTTTTGTTTACTATTTTCAGCCCTGAATTTATTATTTATTATTTTAGTATAAATGTCTAAAAATCCAAAATTTACCTGTCGTAACAAACCAATTAGAAAGGCTTTTGTCAGAGTCTGAGTATTGGTCGTTCCTTCGATTTTAGCATGAAGATCTTTTATGCCAATTATTTCACAAATGCTCTTTATAACTCGATGACAAACTAATCCATAGCCTGGACTCTTTTGACTCACGTAAATTTTACAATTTCCAAATTGAGTGAAAAAATCGTGGAAAACTAGAGACAAAAATGTTTTTGTTAATTACGAAAATCTTCTAAATTAAATTAAATTAAATTGTCTATTTCGTACCAGTATGCTCGTTATATCTATTAATATAAAATAATTTTTTGCCAGAGCTATTCTTTGCATTTCTTATTGCAGCAACACTGTCTGGCGATTTTCCCAAAGCAATGCCGACCAATCCATTTTTATTTCCGGTAACCACAAAAGTTGAAAAGGTCCTCACTCGGCCCATATTTCCTGTCATGTGTCCAACTATTTTATGCTCCAGAACAATTGTCTCGAATCCCTCGAATTTATCTAATAAAAATTCAAATTTTAAATAAAGTTTAAAATTATTAATAAATTATTAACAGGTTAGACACTTTTTTAATGTTGGTCATTTAAAACTATTTTGCAAATTCTAATAATGAAAATTACAAAATTTAAATAGAATATATCTGAAAAATGACGAGAATAATTGACAGTTGAAAAAATTGTAGGAAATAATTGAAAATTGCGAAAAATAATTAATAATTGAAGGGAATAGTTGCGAAATGACGAGAATAATTGAAAAATCAAGAAAATTATAGGAATAATTGTTGGAAATAATTGCACATTTAACAACTGGATTAAAAATCGAAAAAAATAATTAAAAGTGAAGAAATGGATTAAAAATTAAAGAAAAGAATGGAACAATTGTATTTAAAATTAAAGAAACTTAATGATAATCGCACAAAATAATAGAAAAAAGGCGATAAGTTTTTAGTATTAAAGAAAATAATTGAAAAGTGGAATTTAAATTTGAAGAAAATAGCTGAAAATAGAAGAGAATAGTTCTAGAATTGAATAATTGAATTAAAAATTTCAAACAATGTTTAAATGTACAAAAAATATTTGAAAAAATCCGAGAATTATTGAAAATTAAAAAAAATATTTTAAAAACGAAGAAAATAATGAAGAAAATAATTAAAAATTGAAGAAATAAATTGAAAATTAAAGAATTAAATGGAAATTTCAAGAAACTAATTAATAATAATTTTAAAAAAATTACAATATGACGAAAATAATTAAATATTGACAAAAGTAATTAACTATTAAAAAAAATAATTAAAAATTGAAAAAAAAAGAAAGAAAAATGGTGAGAATAATCAACATTTAAATAAATTTTTTTTTTAATTAATGAATAATCATAAAATTAAAGGAGAATAATAAATTGTGAATTGAAAACTGATGAAAATAAAGGAAAAATTGTAGAAAATAGATGAAAATTGAAGAATTGTATTGCAATTTCAAGAAAATAGTTGATAATTGAAAAAAAAAATTACAAAATGACTAAAATCATTAAATGTTCTAGAAAATAATTGAGAAATGAGGAAAATAATTGATAATCGAAAGGAAAATTCTAAAACTGGTGAGAAAAATCGACAACAGAACAAAATAATTTAAAAAAATAAAAGAACAATTAATTAAAGAAAAACATTTTAAGATAGAAATTAAAAATTGAAAAAATTGTAGGAAATAATTGAAAATTGCGGAAAATAATTAATAATTGAAGGAAATAGTTGAAAAATGACTAGATTAATAGACAACTGAAAAAAATAATTGAAAAAATTAAACAAGAAATATTAAATTTGTTGAAAATAATTGCAAACTGGATTGATAATCGAAAAAAATAATTAAAATAGAAAAAAATAATTGAAAATTGAAGAATGGAATTAAAAACAAAAGAAAATAATTGAACAATTGTATTTAAAATTAAATAAACTTAATGATAATAGAAAAAAAATAATAGAAAAGGGTCATAATTTTGTAATATTAAAGAAAATAATTGAAAATTGAAATGTAGAATTTAAATTTGAAGAAACTAACTGAGAATTAAATAGAATAGTTCCAAAATTAAATAATTTAGTTAAAATTTTAAAACAATTTTTATGAGTGAAAGAAATAATTAAAAAAATTCGAGAATTGTTGAATACTGAAAAATTAATTGAAAATCGATCAAAATAATTGAAAATTAAAGAAAATATTTAAGAATAGAACAATATAATTAAAAGTTGAAGCAATAAATTGAAAATTAAAATATTGAATGGAAATATAAAAAAACTAATTGATAATTAAAAGAAAAATTACAATGTGACGAAAATAATTAACTTGTATTAAAAAAATAAATAACAATGAAAAAAAAATTAAAAATGGTGAGAATAATCGACATTCAAATAAAAAATTGTTGAAATTCATGAATAATCATCAAAATGAAGGAGAATAATAAATTGTCAATTAAAAACAGATGAAAATTATGGAAAAAATTGTAGAAAATAAATGAAAAATTAAGAAATCAATTAGAAATTTAAAAATTGTATTGAAAGTTCAAGAAAATAATTCATAATTGAGAAAATGCGAAAAATATTGGATATTGAATAAAATAATTGGAAAACGAAGAATGCAATTGAAAATTTAAGCCCATATTTGAGCATTGAATATAATAAATAAAAATTAAAGATATAAATTTAAGTTTAAAGAAATAAATTGAAATTTTAAAAAATATCAATAATTATAAGTATAATTGTTGGAAATATTTGCACATTTAAAAATTAAATAGAAAATCGAAAAAATAATTGAAATAATAATAACAATAATAATAATAACAAAAAAAATAATAGATAAAAGGCGATATTTTTTTTTTAGTAAATAAGAAAATAATTAAAAATTGAAAAGTGGAATTCAAATTTAAAAAAAAAAATGAGAATTGAAGAGAATATTTTTAGAATTGAATAATTGTATTGAAATTTTAAACCAATGTTTATGAGTGAAACAAATAATTGAAAAAATCCGAGAACTATTTAATATTTAGAAATTAATTGAAAATCGGTAAAAATAATTGAAAATTGAAGAAATAAATTAGAAATTAAAGAATTAAATGGAAATTTAAAAAACTAATTGATAATTAAATTAAGAATTACAATATGAGAATATGACGAAAAAAAATTAAATAAGAAAAAAATAATAATTAACATTGGAAATACATCGAAAAAAGGTGAGAATAATCGACATTTAAACAAAATATTTTTTAAATTAATGAATAATTATAAAATTGAAAGAGAATTGTAAATTGTCAATTGAAAGCTGATGAAAATTATGGAAAAAATTGTAGCAAATGAATGAAAATTGAAAAATTCAGAAAATTATAGGCATAATTGTTAAAAATAATGGATTGGAAACCGAAAAAAATAATTTAAAATTGAAGAAAACAATTAAAAATTGAAGAATGGAATTGAAATTTAAAGAATATACTTAAAAATTTAAAAAAATTACTGAAAAAAAACCGAGAATTAATAAATAGAGAAGAAAACAATTAAAAACTGAAGAATGGAAATAAAAATTGAAGAATGGAATTAAAAATTAAAGAAAATAATTGAGAATTGAAGAAATACCTTGGAAATTAAAGAATTAAATGGGAAATTTTAAGAATGTAATTATTAATTAAAAGAAAAATTACAAAATGATGAAAATAATAATTAAGATTAAAAAAAAACAATTAACCGTTCGAACAAGAAATTTTTTTAAATTAATGCAGAATCATGAAATTGAAGGAGAATAAGAAATTGTCAATTAAAAACAGATGAAAATTATGGAAAAAATTGTAGAAAATAAATGAAAAATTAAAAAATTAATTGGACAATAAGAATTGTATTGAAATTTGAAAAAATAATTGATACTTGAGAAAATGCGAGAATGATTGAATATGGAATAAAATAATTGAGAATTGAAGAAAATAATTAAAAATTAGAAAAATAAATTGAAGATTGAAATTTTAAGAAAATAGTTGAAAGAAAAATTACAAAATGACTAAAATAATTAAATATTAGAGAAAATAATTGAGAAAAGAGGGAAATACTTTACAATCGAAAGAAAAATTCGAAAATTGGAAAGAATAATCGACAGCAAAACAAAATAATTTTGAAAAATTAAAGAATAAATATAAAATTTAAAGAAAACAATTGTATATTAAAAACTGTTGAAAATTATAAAAAAAATTATAGTTTCATTTATTGTACGAATGATGGAATAAAAGAACTTGCGGATATTTATTATTATTATTATTGGTGAAACAAGTTCAACGAAACGTTGCAACATTTGACGAATAAAAAAGAAGTGTTTTTTATTCTTTCACCTTCCTAAAATCCAGGGCTGATAAAAATCATGATTTTTTTAAAAAAATCAAAAAAATCCGATTTATTTGATTTAAATCGGATTTTTTTGATTAAAATCAAGAATTGATTTTTATTAAAAATATAACCAGTATTTAAAATCTCCCAATGTTTATTTGTAAGTAGTTTATTAAAGAAATGAAGAAAAAATTAAAAAAACAACACAAGCATGAAACAGTGGCATAATTATATATAAAAAAGTAAAAACTCTTTTAAAAGAATTAAATTATTTACGGACATTTTTTTAAATTAAAATAATAAATAAGAAGATAATTAAAAATAACGTTAAAATATATTACTAAAGAGAACAAAATTTTAAAATTAGAAAAATTAGAGAATTATTTTATAAATTGAATAAAAATAGAATCAATTAAATTTTGTGAAATTTTAAAAAAAATTTAAAGAAAAGAAATTCTATGAAGTACAAGAACGATGTTTAAATGAGAATATTTAGTACAAGATTAAAAATTAAATTCACATAATATAAAATAAAGGAATAAAAGCTTTCAAAAAAGTAGAAAATTGGAGAATTTTAAAAATGTAGATAAAAGCTAAACAATTAAGAAGAAGGAAAAAGAAGGAAAACTGCTTCCTTCTTAGAAATGAAAAAATGATGACAAAAATGAAAGAATTAATTAAAACGCAAGAAAAACTAAAAAAATAGTGAAACATCAAGAAAATTAAATAAATTTAATTTATCCTTAATCTATCAAACTATAAAAATGTAAAAAGTACGACAACAAAAAATTAAAAAATGTACATAACAAGATAAATAAAAAGAAAGCCCACAAAAGAAACTTAAAATCATATAAAAATAAAAAAGTTTAGGCAACTTAAACTCAACACATTTTTATAATATTACATTTAAAATAGGCCTAACAATAAATTTATAAAAATAAAAAAAACCTAAAAACTTTATGGAAGAATAAGTAAATTTGCGAAAAATCTCGCAAAAGATAGACAACATGTGAAAAAAATTGAATAAATTTCAATAAAAAAAAAATGGGAGTATTTATTTTTAAAAATATGGAAACAATTATGAAAATTAATGAAATAAAAAGTTTAGTGAATGTTATAATAACGAAATTGTGTAAAATAATATTAAATAATTTGCACAAAAAGAGGAAAATTAAAGAAAATCCAAAAATAAAAAGATAAATAAAAAAAAATAAAAAATATCAAAAGTAAAAGTAGAAAAAAACTTAAAATTTTGTAAAAATAAGAAATTATAAGATAAAAATTAAACAGTTTCGGAAAATTGAAATTTCTTAGAAATCTTGTAAGAATATTAAAAAAAAATATTATTGTGAATATAAAAAATATTTAATATTATTTCATTATTTTGTATTAATTAATATGCATTTAAATTTGAATTAATTAAAACTTAAAAGTTAGAAAAAATTGAAAAATGATTTAATTGACGTTTGGAATTTATATAATTATAATGACTTGAAGATATAAAAATGTAATACTATTTTTTGCTGTCTTCATACCAAAACTTTGTAAATCGTAGGTATTTAGATCATCTGTATTAGCACAATTTTAAAAAATTTTTAAAGATTAAAATATTAAAATTGAAATTTTTAAGATTTATCCACAAATTTGTGTTTTTCTTTAATGTTTGCGATTTTTTACATGCAGTTTTAAACTTGTGGAGAATTGTAAAGTTTTTTTGATTTAAATCGTGATTTTAATGCAAATTCTCCAATGATTTTAATCGTGATTTAAATCACGATTTAAATCAAAGTGATTTAAATCAATAACAGCCCTGATTTACATTGCTTCATTTATCAAACTGTGGAAGGATTAAATTCTTGTTTTTTATTATTATTATAGATTTGTGATATATGAAAGAAAATTGAATTTAAATTAAATATCTCAGAACTTTTAGATCTACGTAGAAATTCCCGGTTTAGGAACAAATTTTCCGGGCATTTTTTTAGTTCCCAAATGGCCACCCTGCTTTATTTATTTAAGTTGGATAATTAAAAATATCGTACCATCGCCTATGGCATCTGGTGGACCAAGTTTTCTCCCTCCCATTTTTGCGCTCGTCCATCCTCTGTCGAGGGGATGGATTTTTATCTTTTTAAATTTGTTCGACGAGTCCCTTATGGCTATGATCTTTTTCTGAAAATCTGGATCGTCAGGCAATCGTTGTTGATAAACTAGCGATTTTCCTTGGATAATTGGATTTGTTAAACCAGGCCACAACATTTTCGTTTTACCGAATCCAATTCTTTGACCAATATTTAAATTCTTTTTTCTTACTGCACCTCTTTTTCCTCTACCTCTTCTTTTTCCTGCATTACTCACACTTGTCACGGACTTCCATAATTCATCTCCAGTTTCTGAAATAGTGCAATAAACAAAATTCATTTTATTTATTTAATTAAAAGAAGTTTTTTTTTTAATTTAATAAAATTTAGCTCCTTTGCTTAATAAATAAATCTTCGGTAACTGCAAAGTAGAGAATTGAAAGATTAAAAATTTCAATTAACATTTTTTTAATTGAGAAATTGATTATTTTATAAATTTGTTATTCTAAGATATCTTTTTCGTCAAAATATACTTACTTTTTGAGAAAAAAGTCGCTGTTCGTTGAGGACATTTTATGGGTAATTGAGGTGGTAATAAACATGTCGATTTTATTCCGTTATTTACAATTCCTGAAAGACATAAAATGAGAAATTAATATTTAAATTATTTTCTTAAAAATAAATTTGTTATTGTGAGTATTGAACTCAAAATTATTTACACATATTTCTTATATTATAATTAGAAATTTTATCTGGATGTTACAAATTTTATAAAATTAGGACTCAAATTAGCTCTCAGGAAAAAATCATTAATTTTCCAAATAATTTGAAAAATTCCAAAACAAAAGTTTTTGAGGTTAGGTTAGAAAAGAATAGTTTTTGCAAATTTTTATGGATTTATAAAACACTGTAGTTTACAAATTTTTACAAATTGCTGTTTTTTAAACAAATGTCATTTACTTACTAAGCTCCAAATTGTTGACAGTTGTTAAAGATTTACTTAATTTTCCACAAAATCGTAAAATTCGAAATGCCATTTCTGGAAAGGAGCGCACGGTTTAAATAAATTTTCCGTGTAATAAAATGCGCTTCATGGATATAATGAATTATTTACGTAAATTAAAATGTTATTTGTACAATAGATCAGTTAAAGATAGAAATTAGAGTATTTATTACAACTTTTATCTTATTTAAACATATTTAGAAAAAGAGGAAACAGGAAAAGAGGCGAAAAGTTCTTTATGTCGGTAATGTAGAGATCTTTGACAACGGAAGAATACTTGCTTAAAAGTAATCTGCAGTCGATAAAGTAGGTGACAAGAGAATTATCTTATCATTTATAGAGGTCGCTAGTGAGAATTTCAAAAAGTTTTATTTTGAAAAAAACCGTTTTTAATCATTAATCGTTAATTCGTTATCCTAAAAACTCTTTGTTTTATTATTAGGGTTTTCTCAAAGTTTTCAAGTTACCACAGTAATTAATAAGTTTTTATATTTTCCAGAGGAGTTTCTTTGCACCTATAGTTATGACGTAAGTAAAAAGAGAGATTTAATTGGGTTGAAAAACCAAGATTTAAAAAGTTTTTCAAACTTAACCTAATTTTGTGGAAAGAAAGTTTTTTTCAAGATTTGATTGCTTGTTGAATATTTTATTAAAATAATAATATTTTTGGATATTCTTTACAAGGGGCAAAAAAAACGCAGTCTCAATTTAGTATTGTTATGAAACGAGAAAATTATAAAGTTAAAATCATTTTAATTGTTTTATATTTGTCACAAAAAAGTTGGAAACGAAAAATCGGGTAAATCGAAGATATATAATGTATATATAATAAAAGATATATAATATTTGTAAACAAAAAATTACACAAACATTTTTTAAACATTAATTACAAAAATATAATTCTAATAAATGACAATTAAGTTCTTTTAAAGTTATAATAAGTGAGAATTATGATTTTTGAGAATTTTTTAATTGTACATTTATTTATAGAAATTAATTTTCTTTTTACTAAAATGTTTTATTGAGGTCGTAATAATAATAATAATAATAATTTTAGTTTTAATTTGAATACAATTTTTATTAAAATAATTAATATAATTAAATTATTTGTTTAGTTTTAATTATTTTTATAATATATTATTTGTATTTTTAAAATATTAATTATTTATTATTCATTTACCTAAAAACAATTTAATTTAATAAAAATTGGTGAGTATATTATTTATAGTAACTTTTATTTGTCTATTAGTGTTTTAAGTTTAGAAAATAATTGGATTTATAAAATAAAAAAGAAATTTTAAATTTAGGAATATTAATATTAAATTATTTTTCAGATTCACAAATAAAGTTAATTTTACAAGAAATAATTCATGAATTCATGATATTGAATTTAATAATAAGGATAATATTGAAATTTTAAATAATTTTTTAATGGAATTTTGATTTAAATATGTTAGTAAAATAAGATTTAAGGAATTTTTAAATTATTGAAATAAATTAAAATGAGAAGATTTATTTAATCTTTTTTAATAATTATGAAATTTGTATAAAATTTAATTTATTTTATTTTATTAATTTAGTTAAAAGTTTAATAAATTTTAGTTTAATTGCGGGAATTTAATAACTTAATAAATAACAATTTTAATTTAAATATATTTATTTTATTTTAATATTTAGAATTATAATTGGTGTTAATTCTAATTCAATTTTTATATTTTTATGTTAGAGATGAAATTAACATAATTTGTTGTATTCTTTTTAGTTTATTTAATAATAATAATAAGAATAATAATAATAAAATTAAATAATGATAGATTTATAAAATATATTTTACTTCAGAGAATTGGGTCTTCAATAATATTATTTTATTCTATTAGATTAATAACATATAAAACAAATTTTATATGTTTTATAGTTTTATTTTTATTAATAAAAATAGGGATAGGTATTTCTTTTTTATTATTGGGTTATTAAAATTAAAAAAAAACTTTTTATATAAAAGTAATGTTAAACGGAATTTTGATGATTTTTAGCTGCCCCGATAAGTTCAGTTTACATTTGTAATTTGTACGAATGATAATATTTTCATGATAAATAATTGTAATAGTATACAAATTTGAACATTTTTTGAATTATAATTTATGATACTTGATTATTTTAATTTTCAAAATTCTGGCACTGAACGCATATCATTTGCTTTTGTCTGAAATTTATTAATTTTTACTTAATATATTCCGATGAAAACTATTTGATTGATTGGCTGTTAAGTCTAATTTATAACATTGTTAAAAAAAATTTGAAAATTCAATAAGTTTGAAATTACATGAGTTATCAAATTTTAATCCAGTTTGAATAAAAATTCAAGAACATGTTACTGAAAATTCAAAACTGTTTTCAACATGGCTGCACGTGTACCATATACGACATATTAAATGTTTTTAAAAAAGGTGAAAAAGTTGTAAGCATTCTTAATTTTTTATACATCCTCAGCGTTATCATAAAATGTTGTATTTTCATTTAACAAGTCTTTTTTGCCATTCACAAAATTTTGTTTGCTTGGAATAATTTTCTTCTGATTTATATTGAAAAGAAGAAATTTTTTTTTTTAATTTCCTTGAATGAAAATTACGGAAGTTATGAATTTTTCAAATTGAGCATTTACAGAAACTTTTGACACGCGTTTTTCGTTATTATTAGACAATTAGATTCACATTTTGGTTCATAACTCGAAAATTAGTTGACATTATTTTTCAAGTTCAGGTTCAATTTGAAGAGAAAAGACAAAGATTATTGCTAAGATTCAATTTTTTCTTCAACTTTTCTAGAAGAAAAATTACAAATTTCCAAAAAATTAATTATAGTATCTTTCTCGTGACAATTAAAAATCTATTAAAGATAGATTTAAACAAGAATCATCTTTTTACAAAATTTTAAAACCTTTTTTAGAAATTTGTTTAACATATTATTCTTCGCGAATTTATCACAGTTCAAATACATCTCGTGCTTTTAATCGCGTTCCGCTCAAGTGTCCACTCAATTAATGACCGGTATAGTGTATTTCAATTGCTTGATTATCAATTTAAAAAACCGGCAATATTGTACTCGCTCCCAGTTCTCAGATATAAATCCCGACTGTGAGTTAAAACGCCTCTAAGGTAAAGGCAATGCGTGATTGGCCAATTTGGAATTGCAAATAACTCGATTAATTAAAGTTCAATCAAAAAACGAGCAACTCTTTGATTACTTAATTTTTTGAGCTGATATCAACCCTAAAATATGTTCACGTTATGTAGGGACACCCGGTATAACACACATTCTGTTAGGAACCCACGCAGCGTCTGCAACGGTTTTTATCAATCGTTAGCACTACTGAACTGCATCTGACTCCGCAAGGTCGCTGTAAGTAAATAGTATATATCAATCGAAAGAGCCTCTCTCCTACTCTTCAGGCAAGTTACTCATGTATACCGAAGTACACGAGTCGTCAACACAAATCTGTTTAAGAATCGTAGCAGTGCGTTTGTCGAAGAATTCTCATCAAGTGACATCGTGTCCTTTGCTTTTTAAAGTGGGCTGGACCGATCGTGGCGTTATGGCGCGGACCACGTGACTTCTGGCAGCGAGGAGGGATGGCATCGAGGCCAGTTTCATTGGCCAGACAGCACCCTAAGGATTCTGCTGCGCCAACCATTATTGCACACAGAGAAAAATACTCGACAGGCGTTACCCGAACCTCCACCAATGCAGCCACGCGGCGCACCCCATTGGCGCCGTTTAGCCAATGGCGAACCCGCCCCAGCCCACTTCTCTGGCTCTCGAGGTGGGAAGCCCTCATCTCACGCAAAAGGGGACATCTCATCACGACTCTTGGTACCTAGCAGGCACTTCTCCGTAGTGGGTACTCCACTCATCGTGTCGTCTACGGGTTTCGGCGAGGCTGTGGGCCGCCCGGGCGAACAAGCCAGCGTTGGTCGAGTGGGTCTAAGCGGCTGTGAGGACCTCTCCAGGAGAACCCAACAGTCCTCTCCATTCATTCATCCATCCAGCCAAGCATCCATCCATACACCAGCCGCGCTCCTCTCCACGGAGAGAGAGTGTATCCTCGACGAAGGTGGAGGCGAAAAGTGGTTGGTACATCTACCATCGTCTATCGGTAGAGTCCAAGGACTCAAAGACCCTCCGGGTGATTTCAGTCGGCCGCCGGCCGGCTCTGCCGGCCACTACCGGGCCACCACGTGTCTTCTTTTCCTTCTTCCTAAATCCATTAGCGTGCAAGTGACCTTTCTGTGCCGCGAGTGACCTCAGTGTTCAATAGCGTTACTTTTAACTTTAACAATCCAGCCACTCTACAGCTTCCTTCTCGGTCCATTTCATAACAAACTTTTAACGGATTATTCTGTGTTGTTCAATGTGTCTTCATATTTCGATATTTTCGTGACTTGGGAATGTGTTGTGACAGTTTTAGGATTTTATTGTGATTATTGAACTTCCGCAACCATGTGCATTTGATTGGAAATATTTGCAACTATTTACCTGGACTGTACAATTTTAAAATCAATTTAGCTGGTCTCTTTGAATACGTTTTTAAAGCTATATTTTGGTTGTAAGGATTTTGTACCGGTTTTGATTTTTCAATTTAATTTCAAAGAGTTTGAAGCAGAATATCTTGGGAACCAGGAATACCTGTTTTGTTTGTGTAAACATGGAAAGCTGATGGAAATAACTGAAACTATATCAAGGAGGAACATCATTACCTTCTACAACAGGAATATTATATATTCTAGGATATTAGTAACATTATAAGAGGGACATGTTCTATAGAACAGATCTTATCTTCTATACCAGAAACGTCTTTTAGAATATAAACATCACCATTCGGGAAAGATTATCTTTTGAAACAGTAGTATCACAATCCTGGAAAGTAAACGTGTCGGAATAGCGTAATTTCAAACGAAGGCAATCAACACACTTTTGGTATAGCTTACATACAACAATCGGATGGTTGTAATTTGCAGATCTTGGAAGTGAGGAGAGATGACCTCGACCTAGTGAATAGAGGAAAGTGTGCAGACGTGAGTACTACAAAGGGGGAGGATTATGGACGAAAGTTTGGGATAAGATCGGCTCCACCATTCTGCTTAGTCGGAGCCTGAAGTACTTCGACAGTGTCGAGGTCCCCGAAATGAGCGGTGGTAGTGGCGGCGGAAACGGAGGCGGCAGTCAAGGCACCAACAATGCTTCCTACCACCAGCATCAACAACAGCATACTCAATTGGAACAGGCAGGTCTCCTGCCGGATTTGAACGGCGTGGACCTGGCTATGAGCCTTTCGCCTAAACAGCACTCTTCTCACGTTCAACCAGGTGCTCACACAACTCCCTTCAGTGTCTCGGACATTCTTTCGCCGATAGAGGAATCGTATCGGAAGCTAGAGCTCGCCGCTGCGGCAGCTGCTGTTGGGGTTGGCGTTGTGACGCATCCCCAAGGATCGCCCTATACGAATGCTTGTGGTGCTCGGGTCGGTGGTAACACGGGTAGCTCGAGCGCCAGCAGTGGTAGTCCGCCTCTTCACGGGGGCTCAACGCCCGGAGGAAGTACTCCGGGGCCCGTTACGGGCACGAACGGTGGAATTGGTGCGGGTAGTGTTGGTGCAGGTGGTGCAATGAGTGCTATGGGCAATCCTTATGCGACAATGCAACTGACGTCGCAATATCAGTACTGCGCCGCGGAATTGTCGCCGTATCATCATGGAGGACCTGGCGTCGGCGGCGGAGCAAACGCGACGGATCCAATGCGATCGCATGGAGTCTCGTCGCATCATCATCCCTGGTATGCCCCGGCGCCTCCGCCGACTAATGATGCCCGATTTGCCAGTGAGTACTCGCACCATACTCTTTATGCGCTGAGAAATTTTGTGGGTTAACCTTTTACCTCGGATGAGTATTGCCATATTTGAGATATGTCAGGCGCGTGTCTAGACAAGGTTTTTTGGGGAGGTTATATATGAGAGAGAAAGAGATAACACTATATCGCTATCTGTCTCACTCTCATTTAAATTTAACTCTTCTAGAGGGGGGGGGGGTCATGACCCCCTTGACCCCCCCTGGACACACGCCTGAGGCTGTTTTGTATATATTTGGTATGACGTTTCTTATTCAGTAGGGTATAAATGAGTTTTAGACGCTACAAATTTAGATACTATACCCCATTTAGATACTTTTGATTAAAGTTTAATCAAAAAACGAACAACTCTTTGATTACTTAATTTTTTGAGCTGATATCAACCCTAAAATATGTTCACGTTATGTAGGGACACCCGATATAGTATAAATACAGTGTAAACTCTCGATAACGATTTTCAAAGGACCGAGCAATTTATTTCCTGTAGCTCATAGAGGACAAATTATATGAGCTTCAGTTAAAAAAAATTCCCCATTTTTAACATGCATTTTTATATCACATGTAGCACAGAGTATAATACTAATCTCGATCTGATATATACAGAAATTTGGAAGTGAATAATAATATGCTTAGATGATGTTCCTATAATGATACCTGGATCTCTTTGGGAGAAGCTGTATCTTTCCAATCGATAAGTGGTGGTCAAGGCATAAAAAATATAATTGTAAACCTGCCAAAAATCAATGTAAAACTAGTCGATGCTCATGTTTTAAAGCTAAAATTAAGAGCGGATCAAGATGTTACAAGTCTGTAAACTATTGCAACAAATAATAGTTGCATAAAAGTTTTGGTTTATGTTCATAATAAGTTGTAATTAAAAAAATTTGTGACTATGAATACATTTTTCTAATTGCCTGAAACGTCTTTGGCATTATGTAGTTTGCAAACTATCACTGAAAAAAAATTCTGGTAAACATTCCTGAGCTGTTCTCTATAAAGGCGTCATAATTGACAGTCTCCTAAATTTCACCGTGCTGTCTTAAAATTTTTACCGGATTTTCTAGTAAAAATTGTGGAAAATTCGGTAAAAATTGTAAGAGTAAAATTGGTAAAATTGTAATTTTTTCTAGTAAAAATTGTGGAAAATCCGATAAAAATTGTAAGACAAAAAAAAATTGTAAATTTCTCACCGTGTACCGGATTCTGCTATCTGCCTACACAGTGAAAACTCTCTAAAAGATAAAACTCTCTATAACGTAAAAATCAGTTCCTATTGGTTGGTTTGTATTAAAATCCTTATATAGATAAACTCTCTTTAACGAAGTATTGTCACTTTTTATGACGCAATTGTAAATTCTCAAATTGAAAATATTTTTCTCCCATAACTTTTTTTCATTTGTTTTCTTCTGTGTGCTATTGTTGCTGCTAATTAGTTTCTGATGATAGGCAGATAGATATGAATGTATACGTTACTATGAAAAATAAGTTTAGTCTCTGTTTGAGTTTAATTAGATGTTGACTGTGACTATAACTTAACATGGCTTACAAAAGAAAGAATTTTTGTATATTAGATGAAAAAGTTTCGATAACTATCATGCAATAGAGAAAAGAGAAAAGAAAATTGATGATTCAGATAAATATATTTAAAGTTTATTTTTAAAAAATGACAACTATGAAGAGGAACTGCAATAGTCAGAAGATCTTACAACACTTGAGCAAGCTCTTGATACAGCCAAATTATTACAAAAATTCATTTTGTTTCATGAACATGATTTTAAATTATATCTCAAGAAATAGACAAAATAGTTAAACAAATCCAAATAAAATATTGGCAAAGCAAGAAAACTCAAAGTAAAATTACAGACTATTATAAATAATTCTTTTCATGTTCACAACAACTTAACTTCATTTGCTTTAATCTTTAGACTGCCGGAAAACCTAATAAATATAGGTTCTAAGCAAAAGTCAAACAAATTAGCTTGAAACTTGTTACTCGGGGGTTTTTAGGGTCACTGATCACGAATCTGGGGTCAAAATTTAAAAATCCAAAATGGCGGATCCAATATAGCTCACGAATTTTTAAAAATCAACCAATTCGTCAGTCTGCATGTTTGAAAAATTATCGGCCATATTGGATCCTCCATTTTGAATTTTTAAATTTTGGCCCCAGATTCGTGATCAGCGACCCCAAAAACCTCCGGGTAGCAAGTTTTAAACAAATTCTTTCAATTTTAAGGGGTAAAATTGATGTTGAATTATTTCCATTCCGTTAACCGCCGGAAAGCCTATATATATATGTATATATACATATATTTAGGCTCTAGGTGTGATTGGAACTTTCTATATGATATATTTAAGCTATAAGCACATCATTTTTGAATTTTTAAAGGCGATTCTATTAAAACCCGGCAGTCTACAGGTTAATTGTGTTTTTTGTTTTTATTAATATAAATTTAATGTGAAAGACTGTTTTTTGCTCACTTGATGTAACGAAAAGACTCTATAACGAAAAAAATTGCTCGGTCCCTTGAAATTCGTTATAGAGAGTTTCTACTGTATTTACTATACCGTTCCCTAATCGGTTCTCTCTAAAATTGAATAAGTGAAAATTCATTTATTAGATGTCAAAAGTCTTCCACTCTTTCAAAAAGTGCATCTGCACTTACAATAAGTGCATATACACTTTTTGAAAGAGTGGAAGACTTTTGACATCTAATAAGTGAATTTTTACTTATTTAAATTTAGAGAGTTATGGGTAAATGAATATTATAGTATCTAAATTTGTATTGTCTAAAATTAATTTATACCCAACTGAATGGGGAACGTCATACCAAATATATACAAAACATGTCTCAAATGACAACTTATCCAATGGTAATAAAAGGTTAACCCATGAAATTTCTCAGTGTTTGACTCTAATAATTAATTTATAAGTTCTTTAACATGTACCGAACGTTTCGAAATTGAACCAATATGGATCTCAGAAGGGTGTACTACAAAATGATTGTTTTGTTGTTGAAGAGGATTTCGTATCCCCTTCTACGATCCGGTTCAATTTTGTTCCATCCTATGAAGAATCTTTGGAAATTAAGCCGCCGCGTGCAGAAACCGTCCTTTGAGAAAATTAACCTCTAACCCGAGTTGTACAAATAGGGGGAGCATATATATTTAAAAGTATACTTAAGATATGGTTAAAAGAAAGTAAATAATATTTGTCATAACCGTGAGCACAGGTGTACCATTTAAAGAATTTTAACAATTTTTTTTTTAATTCATAACTGCGTGCTTTGCAGGTGCTAACAGCCTCACTTACTGTAAAAACAGGTGTCTTATTTTAAAACAAAAGACACTTAGAAAGCGTCTTACGGTTATTTCAAGCTATTTCTTTGGTTAATAATTTTGTAAGAAAAAAATAGTAGAGTTTTTTGGAAATTACAGTATACCGTCGGAATTTGTTAGTCCACTCATTTTTAATGTTTGCCAAAAATTCAAATTATTCTCGAAATAATTATGCTTTTTTAAAGTTCCTATATGCTTGTTTTAAAGGGCACTTTCTGAAGAAAAAGATTATTGTATATAATCATTGAAGTGCAATTTTTTCTTAGAATATGCAAGGCTCGGAAGTTGGACCAAAAAATCAAATACAGCTATATTAAAAAAACAAATTTGCGAGATAACTTCTTCTTGCACTTATTTTTAAAAAAGTTTATAAATTAATATTAAATAAAATAAAAAATATTGTTATTCTCCTAACTAAGTTTCAGTCAAACATTAGACTAATATTCAAGAAACATTTTTTTCTCACAATTGAGTTGCTGTTTTTATTTTATGAAAGGAAACACTCGTTCCGTCGGAGTTTGAAATGAAGTTAACTATATATGTATGTACCTCTGCGCGTGATTTAAATGATTTTTTTCTCACCAAACATTGGATAAAATAGTAAACATGTACTTAGAGGGTTATTAAAAGTAATCTCATTTGAATCTCTTTTAATCAGGTGTAAAATAAATTAATTACAATTCCAGTAAATCCCCTAAATGAGAAAATTTCTATTATTAATTGATTTTTAATGTCTCGGTTGAAGTATCTGAAAGATTCGAAATTCACAGAAATAGTTGTGGTGAAGATAGGAAACCTTCGGATTTAAGGACAAGATGGTGTCAACTTTCTTACATACGTAGCATTCCTCTGGTTTCCTCTTATATATAAGTATATATATATATATATAGTACAATTTTCCACGAGTATTTCAAGCGTAAATGATAAAAAGTCTCATCTCATCATGATCAACTGGATTTTAAAGAGGTATCTCTCGAAAACGCACGTTAATTTGAATACAAGTTTTCCATTATGAAATGTATATTCACTATTGAAAAAATGAGACTAATTTCCATGTTGGAGTGAATATTAAATGCATAAAGCACACTTCATATCACGATTTCCTGGCAGACAGGCTCACAAACTTCTCTTATTTTTCTGATGGGGGGAAAAAAAATCCCTGTCCCGATCCCAGAGTCGACGGGATCGGGACAATAGGAAACGAGTTTGACTGACAGACCAGAGGGTGTAGTTACGATATAACCTCTGCCAATAAAGAACGATCGACGTGAATTCCTAGCAGCGTGTGTGGGAGCTCGTTAGAAAAGCATGCGTTCCTGGCCACCCTGTCAGGCTTTTTATTTCAAAGGAAGAACTCATCTTTCAATCCTTTCTCAACACACAAATCCCCACAAAGAACAAGAGACGAATAAATTGATTTTATACTCTCTCTTTTAAGGATTTTATTTCTACATTTCCAATTTCATTTTGCATACTAGAATTCTTATACATATATATTATATATAGTATAGGTTTTCATGTATGTTCAAATATCAAACAGGAAATTCCCGTGAAAATGAATAAATCCATTCAATAAACAATTAAAAATTGAATGTTGGAAAATATGCGAGAAAGAATGCACAAATATATATTTTCTCGAAAAATTTGAACTAAGACCTGGAAAATTGAATTTCGAGGATATGCTCAAAGCTTGAAATCGCCACTTTAAGATTAGGTTTCAGAACCCGATGCTTGTTTGTTTAACTAAAATCTTTCCTGGTGTCTGCTCGCCACGCGTCCATCGAATCGATATAGCCTTAAAACCAGACAGTTGGACTGCGCTTTCAGTATATATATTGAACTATTGACAAATGTAGAGGACGAATATTTGAATCTTTCATCTCCCGTTTCAATTCCTAAAGCCATTTCAAAAATAATCATTTTTAGAAAATAATCTCTTTTTTATATTCCAGCTTTACAAGATTTGTGAAATTGTGATTTAAAATTATTACTACAATCGAAAAAATTTGCGGCAAGGAATATATTCCATTTTCTAATGAATCCCAATAACCATTTGAAACGATGATGTTGACAACCGGTTCAATTTTCCGATTCCTTTCATTGACGACACATTTCACCCTTTATTGACTTTGAAACAAGAACTAACGCTCTTAAATAAATCTAAATGGACCTTGTCATCGAGACGGGACAAGTTTCACTGAAAGAAATACGTGATCTGTCGGAAGTTGCTGAGATTACGTTAGTAAGTTTCATAAACCTTTCTTTTCAAATTCTCAAACCCCAAGGTGAAATTCGTCACTTGTTGACTCATTTGACTCACTCGGAAAACAACAAATTGTGTGAAATGATAATATATCAGTAATAGACAAAACTTTTGTTAGTGACCTGCGGGAATATTTGTGTTTTAGATATATGTTTGTAGTTTCATCCATTCCGTATAAATATCTGTAATTCGGTTTCTCTTGTCAAAATAGTGTCCAATTTCCAAACCGAACGTTTTTCTATACCATCAATCTTCTTCATTTCTTTAAACAACAGAACTAATTATCAAAATTCCCATTAGTTGGATACTATTTAATTCATGGTTACAGCAAACCTATTTTGAAATTCGAAACTTCTGGTTAATTCAAAATGAAGTGTTTTTTAATGAAAGAAAGATGAAATTGGAATCTCGAGTGACAGGCGGACAGGGATTGTTTGTCTTTCACAAGTTGAAGAATCGTCCGGTGGCAGCCCATCTGACTATAGATAAATCATTATACAATATACCTACTCGCAAAATATATAGACGGGTATGTTTATATACTTAATCTATAGGATTCTCGTGTAGAATATAAAAGTAGTTGATGGCCTGGCCTCTGTTGGCTTCCGAGTGTGCACAGGTACAGTTGAAAAGAGATGAGCCTCCTTGAAGAAATATTTGACTGGTTAGATGGCTGGCAGATCTTTATATTTATATATTATCTTTACCTAATGCGCAGATCTCGGAATGTAAAGTCAGTTTTCACTCGCAGATATTTGCTAAGCTAATTTCACATTATCCGGGAAAGGATTTTTTTCATCATTTTATAAAAACACCTTGAATTTCAGATCTAATACGGTTTGTTTGAAATAATACTATTAATTCTTAATTCTATATTGAAACCATTATATTGGGTTAAAATTAATAAAGAATGAAAATGACGTCTATAAAAATTTTGAATGATTCTTCTTTTTGTTTTGCTTGAGCATTCATCTCTCTGTCTCTGATGACAGAGGGTGAATAAACATATTCCCCTCTTTAAACAAAAATTCAGAACTGGGACCTCCCGTACTGAATGACGCCGCATTTTCGCGCCTAAATCGTCCCATTGTCCATAAGTCCTCTTGTCTCTGTCCGTCTTCCCATTGCTGACAAGGGTCCCTTCGATGAGTTTCGGTAGCTTCGATTTCTCACTGAGTTGTTAAATTACACGTATTTTACACTCAAGTATCTACATTCTCAGACGTCAAGCCCTCTTCAAGCGTCGCATACCACAAAAAAACAACGTTTCTTAAATCTATTTTTGAAAGGGAAATACAATATTTTATACTCCCGAGGCTTCTTCGAATGCAAAAACTTTTAGCCGTCTATTAGGATGTATATGTGAAGTTGACCCCCCACTAGCGATCAATTGATTTTTCTTCTTTCTGAGTTCTGGCTTTCTTTGGTAAATAGTTCTGGAGTTCCTTATACACTTTACAAATAGTTTTGTCGATCAAATAGTCAAAAAATCGATTGAACATAATTGGGGGACAGCTTCACGTGCCCCCCCCCCCTCGACTTTTACAAAATATGATATATTTTTAGAGTTCTGAGTAGTTTTAGAAGAGTTCTAGAGAATTCTGTACTTTTTATCAATATAGTTCTGCTCATATTAGGCTTCGGGCACAAATTACGTAACAGGTTTTTAGCCCATTTTTGACCCCCTCCCTCCTCCTTGTCATAGGAAGTAACGTTCGAAGAAACCCCCTCCCTCTAAATTATACGTAACAATTTGCAAATCCCCCACCCTCCTAATTTTTCAATACTGTTTTATTTTTAAAATTATATTTTATTACATACTCCCCCCCCCCTCCAAACCTGGTGACGTTATTTGTGAACGAAGCCTTAAAGGTAAAAAAAAAAAAATTTTGAAAAATTAGTCAGCCTTCCATTTTTTACAATTGCATTATTTTAATAAAAAATAAGTTTTTAACACACGAAATAGTGAAGAACCCCAATTAAAAGTCCAAAAAATTCATAAAAATCCAATTGTAACATTTTTTTGAAATTATCAAAAGTTAGATTTTTAAGAATACTGATCAAAGTTCTGTTAGACCCCCAAAGAAGTCTACCAAAAACTCTATTTAAGTTGTATTTTTAAAGTCAAAATCCAAAAAACTGGAAATTTTAAAGTTCTGAAAAATTTTCGATTTTTAAAAGTTCTGTAATTCTTTGGATTGTGACTTTAAAAATACAACTTTTATAAAGTTTTTGTTAAATTTCCTTGGGGGGCTAAAAAAACTGATCAGAATTCTTAAAAGTCTAACCTTCGACAATATCAACAAAATTTTGATTTTTTATGTTTTTGAAATTTTGGGACTTTTAATTAGGGGTTTTCACTATTTACTGTGTAGGGAAATCTAGAATTCTCTGTTATTGTTTATTTTTTATTAAAATAAGGCAATTTTAAAAAATGGGGGGCTGAATAATTTTTCTAAAATTTTTTTTTACCCTTAGGGGCCGTTCAAAAAATAAGTAACGCATGCAGGGTGAAGGGGGTTGGATCATAAAAAATGAACTTTTGCACGTAACATCCCATTACGAAAAGGGTCGGGGAAGGGGGGGGGGGCATTTTTCAAAGTTCTGTAATTTTGTGGATTATGACTTTAAAAGCATAACTTTAATAAAGTTTTTGTTAGACTTCTTTAGGGAGCTAACAGAACTCTGATCAGAATTCTTGAAAGTCCAAATTTTGACAATTTCAACAAAATTTTGATTTTTTATATTTTTGAAATTTTTGGACTTTCAATTGGGCTTTTTTACTATTTCGTGTGTAGGAAACTTTAGAACTCTTTGTTGTTGTTTATTTTTTATTAAAATAAGGCAATTTTGAAAAAATTGGGGGCTGACTAATTTTTCAAATTTTTTTTACGTTCAAAAAATAAGTAACGCTTACAAGGGGGAGGGGGGTCATAAGAAATGAACTTTTGCATGTAAAATCCCATTACAAAGAGGGTGGGGGGTCATTTTTCAAAGTTCTGTAATTTTGTGGATTATGACTTTAAAAGCATAACTTTATTAAAGTTTTTGTTAGACTTCTTTAGGGAGCTAACAGAACTCTGATCAGAATTCTTGAAAGTCCAAATTTTGACAATTTCAACAAAATTTTGATTTTTTATATTTTTGAAATTTTTGGACTTTCAATTGGGCTTTTTTACTATTTCGTGTAAAAGGGACTCTAGAATTCTTTATTGTTGATTATTTTTTATTAAAATAATGCAATTTTGAAAAAATCGGGGGTGGACTAATTTTTCAAAATTTTTTTTACCCTTAGTTGCTGTTTAAAAAATAAGTAACGCTTATAGGGGCCGGGGGGGGGTCAGAAAAATGAACTTTTGCATGTAACATCCCATTACAAAGAGGGGTGGGGGGGGGTGGTCAAAATAGATCCAAAAAAGCGTTACGTATTTTTTGAACGGCCTATGCTCTTAATGCGCAGAACAATTATTGATAAAAATACAGGGTTCTCTACACTGAAAAAAAAACAATTTAAAATTTACTTGAGTATTAGGTAATATTTACTTTTTTTACTTAAGCAATGGAAACAAATTAAAAATTGCTGTCAATTCAGGTAATTTTTACTTTGTTTTCTAAGAAGAAAAAAAAACAAATGACACTTTTGAAACAAATTTGACGTTTTGTGTCAAACTCTTAGAAGTTAAATTTTAATTATATTCGGGAAGATTTAGTAATGGAAGTATAAATAAAAGTAAGTAGAAAAGTAATTTATGTATTAATTTATTATTTATTTTTCTTTAATTACTCCAAATTTTCGTTTCAAATACAGAACGTCAAATTTGATTCGAAAAGTGACATTTTTTTATCCTTAGAAAACAAAGTAAAAATTACCTGGTTTCACAGCAATTTTTAATTTGTTTCCATTGCTTGAGTAAAAAAGTAAATAATACTTAAAACTCAAGTAAATTTAAAATTGTTTTTCTTTCAGTGTAGGGTTCTCTAGAACTCTTCTAAAATTACTAAAAACTCTAAAAATATTTCATTTTTGTAAAAGTGGGGTGGAGGGACGGGGCACATGAAGCTTGCCCCCCATTATGTTCAATCGATTTTTTTTACTTTTTAATCGACTCTTGAAACATTAAATTTCTAAAATTTCAAGAATATTTTTAATTTTGATGTTTTTGAAATTTTTGTACTTCGATTTGGGATGTTAAATATTTCGAGTGCAGGGAACTCTAGAACTCTTTGTTGTTGTTTACTTAATTAATTTTTCATTTGTAAAAATCCATTAAACTATACAGAATTTTGAAAATTCAGAAATCTTTCGGAATTTCAAAGTTCTGTTATTTTCTAACTTTAGAGAAAAACTTTATAAGAGTTTTTGTAGAACTCTTTGGTGTGCTAAGAAAACTCTGATCAGAACTCTCAGAACTTTAAATTTTGAAAATATAAAAAAATTGATATTCGATGTCATTGCAATTTTTGGACCTTGAATTGGGTTTTTAAATATTTCATGTGCAGGTAACTCTAGAAATCTTTGTTGGTTATTTTTTATTAGAAAAATATAATTTTGAAAAAATGGGAGGGGGGCAGACTATTTTTTCAAAATTTTCTTTTCGCTCTTGATGGGCACAACCTTTGATAATAAATGCAGAGAACTCTAGAACTCTTGTAAAACTACTCAGAACTCTAAAAATATATCAATTTTTGCCAAAAAAAGGGCCACGTGAAGTTGGCCCCCCATTAGGTTAAAGCGATTTTTGTATTATTTAATCGCAAGAAGTAATTGTAAAATGTATAAGGGGACATCCGTTAATTACGTGAGGTGTATTTTTAAAAATCTAGACCCCCATTCTTTTCGGTGAAATTTAGTGAGATTTGTTGGATCCCCCCCCCCCCCCCCTCAAGTAAGATTTTTCACTTATTTATTTTTTTTTAAGAATGCGAAATATTATTTTTTATATAGGCGTTTTGTCTAAAATTGTAGAAAGTTGACGTTAGATTTTTATTTCTCCCTCTCCCCCTTTAGTGAGATTTAGCTAGACCTCCCCCTCCCTATTTTGACCTCACGTAATTAATGAAAGTAAAGTAAATAATTATTCAGAAATTAGGGTTAATTATATAAAATTTATTTATGATTGAGTCTGTGTTCATTGGCGGATCCAAGGGGGGATCACGGGTGCTTGCCTTTTCCCAACAAAACTTGTCTGGATCCGCCATTGGCTGTGCTCCGGAAGAGAAACATTTAAACTTCTATGGAATCGCGGAATTCACTACAAAATAATTATTTTTATTAATGAAGTGATAATTTGATTAGTAAATAACTTTACCTTGTACTTGAACTCAAAAGAATGACCAAGGATGTTTTCAATATGTTTTGCAGTTTCGCGGCTAATGGGAGCCGCGGCGGCGGGCGCCGGTTCCAATATGGCCGGTTGTTCCGTTGGTCAGTCGATGGGCGATATGTCCAAATCGTCAGGAATGGGTGTTGGTGTAGGCGTCGGCGTCGGTATGGGTGTCGGTGCCATGCAATTTCCTCTCGCCCAAAGGAGGAAGCGACGAGTCCTCTTCACCCAGGCCCAGGTCTACGAATTGGAGAGGCGATTCAAGCAACAAAAATACCTCAGCGCACCCGAAAGGGAACACCTAGCTTCACTCATCCACCTCACGCCTACTCAGGTAAGTCTGTCTTTTTCTCACAATTTCGATTCTTGTATCATGTTATCGTATATGGGTCTGTATCTACTGGAGATGCAACTATATTTGTGATATTGTATGTTTTAAATGTGCCTGTGCAATCTCCTCTGAAGATGACAGCATATATGCAACTCGCCTTCCAGACCAGTTCAGTATTTTTTCATGTGAACCATAAAACTCAATTTCAAAAACGTTACAATTAATCAAAGACACAACAATTGGACCTCAAAAATATATCATTTTTTTCTGACTCCCAATCATGTTTAAAAGCAATTAGAGACAAGTTTTCCAAAATAGCTCTCATACAAGACATGCAAATACTTGCTTTTCATCTCCAAACAAAAGGCGTAGAAATAAAACTCTGCTAGATCCCAGCTCATCATGGAATTACGGGGAATGAAGAAGTTGACCTCGACGCAAAAAATGCAACCAAATCGCCAGATATAAAAATTATTCGCAGTTAAAAGAATGGATTAAACAAAAAATATTTGAAAAATGGAACCAAGAATGGATGCAACTATAAACACCAAACTCCATCTAGTCAGAAACAATATTTACAAAAAACCCTTAACATCCACATAAAATCTGAATGCTATACTACAAGAAATCCTATTCGACACATCCGGTTGTGTCCATTTATCTAACTATATATGCAGTCTTATTGTGTAAAATCTCTATTAAATTCCCAACATTATACCGTATCGTAGTTAAAGAAAAATCCGTCAGACTTAGAAAAAAGATCATAATCAATGGAAATGCAATGCACAGGTACTTTTTCTTTGGTGATGAAAAAATGTCAGAACTTTATATCAGTGTTGTTTGGATAGGATCTATTATGACGTTTCGTAATCAGTTGAAAGAGCTGACCTTGAAATGACAATCATTAATACAAGTTCCTGCTAGTCATTATGTGAATCAATGAATCTTTGAGATGAGTCTTCTAGGGGTCAGAGTATAATGACGTTCATTGAAAGGAGACAGGTCTAACCGAGAACAGAGTCAGTAGCAGTCTGGCAACAATAAATAATTGTTGCACAAATCATTGGCCGCATCCTGCGTTCCTACACATCAGATCCCCTTCTGCCTATCTGACTTATGTCTGCCTTTCGTCTGCAATGGATGTATGCCTATTCATATATAGTTTTAAGCGAGTACGCATACATTAGTTTATTATTATTTTCCCAAAGAAGCACAAGTCGCTCCAAAATTAATAATGTCCCATTTTTCCAACTAACTACTGCTCCCGAAATTACTAATTTTTCGGCAAAACAGATTTATAAAAATTACTAATTTCCCGCAGAAATATTTAGTAAAAGAATTATGTTGTCTTCATTTTCCGAAGGTAAATTTGTGTAAAAATTAATAATTTCCAAATGATTGTTCCAAATACGGATTAATATTTTATTAATTTCCCGATCGTGAATTTTCTCGAAATTACGAATTTTTTCTATTAACTAAAAATGGATGCTTTTTTAATTTTCCGACAACACATTCCTTCCGGATTACTAATTTTCCACATACATAATTTTGATGGATGTCGATCCTAATTTCCCGACGGCACAATTCCCCCGAAATTTGTTATTTCCGGATGATATATTTAGTTCTTAATATAAATACTTTTCTTATTTACCGTAACAAAGTTCGTTCCAAAATTACTAATTCAATTACGACAATTAATTAAATTAATTGTTCATAGTTCTAAATTAATGTTGTCCTAATTTTCATCTGAAGACTAATTTCTGTTAAAATTACTAATTCCTAGAAGATTGTTCTAAATACAAATTAATATTTCTTTAATTAATTTCCCGATCGTATACTTTCCCTAAATTACCAATTTTTACAATTAACTAAAAATTAATGTTTTCCTAATTTCCCGACAACACATTCCTTCGAAATTACTAATTTTCCACAAACATAATTAGCAATGATGTCCTAATTTCCCGAAAAACACAATTTCTCCGAAATTAATAATTTTCAGATGATGTATTTAGTTATAAATTAATATTTTTCTTATATGCCGATATAACATTCGTTCCAAAATTATGATTCAATTAGGACAATTAATTAAGTTAATTGTTTATAGTTCCAAATTAATGTTGACCTAATTTCCTAAAGGGCACTTTGTGTCAAAATTACTAATTCCAAAAGATTGTTCCAAACATTCTTCTAATAAATTTCACGATCGTATAATTTCCCGAAATTACGAATTTTCACAATTAACTAAAAATTAATGTTTTCCTAATCCGCGATAACACAATTTCTCCGAAATCTAAATTAATGTTGTCCTAATTTTCTGAAGACTCATTTCTATGTAAAAATTACTAATTCCTAGAAGATTGTTTTAAATACAAATTAATATTTCTTTAATTAATTTCCAAACTGTATACTTTCCCAAAATTACCAATTTTTACAATTAACTAAAAATTAATGTTTTTCCAATTTTCCGACAACACATTCCTTCGAAATTACTAATTTTCTACATACATAATTAGCAATGTTTTCCTAATCCCCGATAACACAATTTCTCCGAAATTAATTTTTTCCGGGTGATATAATTAGTTATAAATAAATACTTTTCTTATTTACCGAAAAAACGTTCGTTCCAAAATTACTAATTCAATTACGACAATTAATTGAATTAATTGTATATAGTTCTAAATTAATTTTGTCCTAATTTCCTGAAGGGCAGTTTGTGTCAAAATTACTAATTCCAAAAGATTGTTCCAAACATTCTTCTAATAAATTTCCCGATCGTATACTTTCCCGAAATTACGAATTTTCACAATTAACTAAAAATTAATGTTTTCCTAATCTCCGATAACACAATTTCTCCGAAATTAATTATTTCCGAATTATGTAACATATAATTAGTTATAAATAAATTTTTTTTTTTACCGAAATAATATTCGTTGCAAAATTACTAATTCAATTATGATAATTAATTGAATTAATTGTTTAGTTCCATTTTAATATTGTCCTAATTTCCTGAAGGGCAGTTTGTGTCAAAATTACTATGTCCAAAAGATTGTTTCAAATATATTCTTTAATTTAATGAATTTCCCGATCTTATACTTTCCCGAAATTATGAATTTTCACAATTAACTAAAAATTAATGTTTTCCTAATCCCCGATAACACAATTTCTCCGAAATTAATTATTTCCGAATTATGTAACATAATTAGCTATAAGTAAATTTTTTTTATTTACCGAAATAATATTCGTTGCAAAATTACTAATTCATTTATGATAATTAATTGATTTAATTGTTTAGTTCCATTTTAATATTGTCCTAATTTCCTGAAGGGCAGTTTGTGTCAAAATTACTATGTCCAAAAGATTGTTTCAAATATATTCTTTAATTTAATGAATTTCCCGATCTTGTACTTTCTCGAAATTACGAATTTTCACAATTAACTAAAAATTAATGTTTTCCTAATCCCCGATAACACAATTTCTCCGAAATTAATTATTTCCGGATGATATAATTTATAACTATAGTTATAAATAAATACTTTTCTTATTTACCGAAAAAACGTTCGTTTTAAAATTACTAATTCAATTACGACTATTAATTGAATTAATTGTTTATAGTTCTAAATTAATGTTCTCCTAATTTCCTGAAAAGCAGTTTGTGTCAAATTTACTAATTCAAAAAGATTGATCCAAATACGAATTAATATTATTTTAATTAATTATCTGATCGTATACTTTTTCGAATTTACGAATTTTTGCAGTGAAATAAAAATTTATGTTTCCTTAATTTGCCGACAACACATTTGATCGAAAATACTAATTTTCTACTGGCATAATTATTAATGATGTCCTAATTTCCCGACAACAAAGTTCCTCAAAAATTAATAATTTCCGGTTGTTATAGGTATTTATTTGTAAATTAATATATTTCTTCTTTATCGAAACAATATGCATTTCGAAATTACTAATTCAATTAGGACAATTAATTATGTTAATTATTTAGTTCCAAATTAATATTGTTCTAATTTTCTGAAGATCAATTTGTGTCCAAAATTACTATTTCCTAAAGGTTATTTTTCTGAATACAAATAAATACTTATATAATTAATTTCCTGATTGTATTTTATCTTCCCACAGATATATTTTTTACCAAATATAATGCTGTATCATATTATTTCCTGAAGGCAAATATTTTTTTATTTTTCTAAAGTTGCACGTCATTTCAAATCCCAAAAATTATATTTATCTCGCAAATTAAATTGGTTAATATTATCCCTTAATCAAATAAAAATGATGAAATTTCCCAATGATATATGTTTTTATCTTCTTAAAAAAATCACAATTTCCGTCCTAGAACAATAATCCTATTCTATTTTGAATTTCTCTGAAAAGAGGAGAGAATTGTGCATTGAAAAAATTAAATAGGTGGAGTGACAAAACGGCAAAATTCGCTTTTTTCTACACCTCCTTGACTAAACTTGACTGCAACGAAGACGCACTCGTGATGGAAGAGAGCGTTCGAGTGCTCTATAAGTCTCAAGTACGATCCCAGTACTCAGTGTACTCGTTCGTATCCGTTACATCGATGGCTCATTAATTCAAATTCGATCCTTGACCTCACTCTCGTTTCAATTCCTTCGGGGATTTCCCAATTTCTCTCCATCATCGAGAAAACGGGATAATTACCATCTGCTAATTACCGTCACTTGATGACACTGCAAATTTCAATGTTAGTATTCCCGCATTCAAAGAGTGCAATTCAATTCCATCTTTTCAAGATAATTGACACGTAAATCCAAACACAAAATGAAATTATTCCTCTGCAAAATTGTAGTCAATTAATTAACGCATAATTAATAAGAAAGCACAATGGATACAGTTTTTTGTTTACCATTTTAGTATATAAGTAGTACAGTCTTTTCCTCGAATTGGAGAACATTGGAGAACATTTGTCATTCAAAGGATACTGTATGCATTATTAAAAATAATAAATTTCTTCGGGAAGAAGTGAAGAACATGTAACAGGCCATGTTTGCGTGGTGAAAAATCTACTGCTCCTCTTTGTCAGTGTGTGACGGATATAATGTATCTCGGTGATGTACTCTTCACCCTGTACTCTTCACACGAGACACAGATGCGGCCCTCCATTTTACGTTCGCATTGTTACTTTAAGTGCAGCCCCTATTGTTGCCGCCTGGCCACTCCTGGCTTTGTTACTGGCATTGTTATTATTATCGCTACTGTTGCCCTGACGAATAGTGGGGAAGACCTGGTTATGAACCCTCTGCCAGCTGCCGGCCGAGACATCGTTTATTAGGGGCAAATTACTCCACAAACCACCTCTCCTTCACCCCAAAAAAGTGCCACCCCTGCTTCATGATAATCGTTCTAAAAATTGACAATGCTGCGTCCTTTATGTAAATTTGCAGAATGCAGTTCCCGAATATTATAATTGATTCATCATCCCGATAATTTCTATAAAGAATGAAAAGTATATCATGTTCTAAAAAGTGCACAAGTTACAATTTTCTAAATTACAATTGGTCCACCTCCTCTTATATATATATACTTCTTTTAATCTTTTCGTGTAATTTTCCCTTTTCCCATTGTCTCCAGCTTTTATATAAATACCTTCACCCTGATTCTGGAAGAAGTGTATATATATGTCTGTGCGTTTTATGCCAATGCGACCCCATAGAAAAATAATGTTGTGTGCACAAGCATCCCCCGTGCTGACACTCCTTTTTCTCTCTATACACTTCGTATATACATATATAATTCTGTGTACCTGCAAGCATCACGAGGACGACTCCATTCGCTTGAAATTTGCTCGCTCGAGCAAAGATTCAGACTTTAATGCTGTTTGCGAAACCCACAGGGCCTGCTCTCTCCGCATTTGCAATCTTATCTCGCATTATCCTGCGCATAAACGTCGCATCGCGTATCCTTCAATCCTAAAAGACTGGGGTCACCCTTTGTGGATATATACGTACATATAATATTATTAGTTTTTATCAGAAAATTTAGAATTTTACGAAAATTGTATCAATGAAATTATTATACAAATAAAGAAGAGAAGAGAAGATATTAAAAATCGGAGTATCGGACATGCGACAAAAAAGAAACTTGTAGCAATAATAAAAAGCTTTTGTAATGTCGCATGTGTAGACTTTTGTATGTCTTGTAGAACAAGAAGAGAAGTTCCGCATATCGTGATCAACGAGAGTCAAATTATGATTAGGGCTGTTAATTGGCGCGTGTTGACTCAACTGAGTGGCAGCTCGAGGGCAAACACGCCGGTTTTAGTTCCCTTTTGTTATTTTTCCATGGAGCTTCAATTCAAGGCAATGACTTTCCGATTAGCTGTCGAAACGATGCGGCAATTTGAGACGACTTGTCAGTCTGATTGTTACAACTCGACAACAAGTCGTTTTTTATTGCTATCGATAATCGAACAAGAGGGTAAAAAAATACTCCAAGCAGTGCTCTTCTGAGAAGTGGAAAGTATCTCTGTGGATTTATCTTACGACTTTCACGATACTTCTCAATTGCCCCTTTTAACAGGGAAAAGTATACTTAACAGTTTTGCAGATCTTCATTTTAAACTTCTTCTTTGCATTAAAACTGCTGACTTGCTATTCAAACTATACAATATATTTTTGTAAAGTGGTTTTTACACGGGAAGTAATTGGTATAAAATAATTTAAGAAAAATTGGTTGAAAATAACTGCAATCAATTTGGGATTTGAATGTAACCATGTCGTTCAAGTGTGTAATCGAATATGAAAATGTCGATGTCATTTTTCTCGTTACGGCAGCTACGTGGCTCACGTAATTGCATTTCCCTTTTTCTTCAGAGCGACGGAATCCAATCCTTGCTTGACTACAAAATATTCAGGAGAAAATGAAAATGTAGGCGTGCATGTGGCGCCCTTTTTAATGGAGCTGCATAGCCGTGACCGAGCTGATGCGATATACGATGTGACGCAAGGGTGCATACATTGCAACTGCATGGCAAACATCACGCTCTTTTAACGTCACATAAATTTGCATTCCACTTCTAGTTTCAATTACAATTTTGCGTAAAATTCACAAAATTTTCAAGAGATGAAAAAGCAGAAAGTGAATTTAATAATAAAAATAGTAATGTTGTAGATAAAAATTGGCTAGTGGTTACACAATATTTGTAAATTGCATTTGATACGGTTGTTGTAGAAATATAACATGATATTGGGTTTAATGTATATAGGTATGGTACAGATAAGTACCACTATATATAACTATATATATACTCCATAACTCCAATCAAGGCTGACACAGAAAATAGATTTTACATAGAAAATGTATATGATATAATTTGATAATTATGATGAACATAAAAATTGTATGGTATACATAGAAGATGCATGATGTACATGGAAAATGAATAATGTAGAATTTTACATGAAAAATGGATGATGCTAAAAATTGTATATGTTATACATAAAAATTGTATAGAAAATGTATGATTACTATAAAAATTGTATGATATATGCATAAAAATTGTATATAACGTACAATTTTACATAAAAAATGGATGATGGTAAAAATTGTATGGCATCAGACATAAAAATTGTATGACGTATATATACGTCCCTTTTGTATACAAAAGGGAATGTATGATATACTACATGAAAAATGTATGATGTATATGGAATTTTACATGGAAAATGGGTGATGCTCAAAATTGTATATGATATACATGAAAAATGTACTGTACATACAAAATGTATGATATTCTATATATCTTAAATGGAAAATAGATGATACTTAAAGTTGTAGCCTGTATGTATAGGGTAAGTCCGGGGGAGATGGCCATACGGGAGAGATGGCCAATTCAAATATTTTACTGAATTTGTTATTAAATATCAGTTATTATTGGTTATTTTGCTTCATTTGTGTGCGTGAAAGCAAACAACAACAAAAACTTGAAAATTAAAAATGAAAAAGTACTTGAAATCCTGGTGTATTTTTTTGACTAGTGCTCGAAAACATCAATGGGTTGACTTTACTGATTGTTAAAGTGTTCTTTTTTTTAGAATAATGCTTATTTTCGTATTTTTTGGAACTATACATGAGGCAAGCTTTGTAATAACGTCAGAATTATACATGAAAAATTTTTATTTTTTTAAATATTAGGGGAAATCTGGGGGGATGTCATAAGGGATAGATGGCCAATTCAAATATTTTTACAGAAATTGACTCAAAAGGTCACTTATTCTAAACTAAATTTCTTCGTTTTGCATTTAAACATAAAGAAAAGCAAAATTTTGGCGAAAAATAATAAAAAATTAAATATAATACTTCCTTTTTATTTTGTCTATTACTCCAGTACTGAAAAATTTCAACTTGTTTAAATATCTATTTATTGTGGTGATATTCTTTAAGATAAGACTTATTTTTGTGTTTTGTTTATTCTTTCATGTAATAAACTCAAAATGATATATGAATTATATTTATTTACTTAAATAATAGGTGTGGCCAACTCTCCCTTACACCTATGGCCGCATCTCACACTACGATTGGCCATCTCTCCCTGAATGTCACTTTTTACAAAACATTAATTTTATGATTGTTAACATTAAAATATTTTATATTATTTATGGTTGTTTTAAAGTTAAATAGTCAATGTTTAATTAACAATAAACATCAATATATAAATGTTGTTTTTTTTATTTTTATGGACCTTTATAGAAAGTATGGCCATCTCCCCCGGACTTACCCTATGCATAAAAATTAATGGCATGTACATGTATGATGTGCAATTTTACATGGAAAATGGACGATACACTAAAAATTGTATAATATACAATTTTACATAAAAAATGGATGATGCTAAAAATTGTATGCTATACATAAAAATTGTATGACATACAGAAGAAAATGGATGATACTAAAAATTGAAGGATATACATAAAAATTAGAGCTGTTCAAAATTGTAAAATTCGATCCTCTTTATGAGAATTTACATGGGCTCGGTTCGGTTCGAATTTCGATCCCATGCAAAATTCGAGTTTCTGCACAGCTCTAATAAAAATTGTATGACGTAGAATTTTTAGATGGAAAATGGATGCGATGCTAAAAATTGTATGTATGATATACATAAAAATTGTATGGCGTATATACGTATAGAATAAATGTACGATGTACAATATCTTACATGCAAATAGAAGTATAGCCTAAAAAGTATGATATGCATAAAAATTGTATGAAGTGCATAAAAAATGTATGATAACGTGCATGGAAAATGTATGACGTATACGATTTTACATGAAAAATGCATGATGCTAAAAATTGTATATGATCTACATAAAAATTATATGGCGTGTAAGTAGAAAATGTACGATGTACAATATCCTTACATGGAAAATAGATGATACTAAAAACTATGCATAAAAAATGTATGATGTACAAATTCACTGAAAAAAAATTTTGTTAATTTAATATATGATTTGGGTGAAAATTTCAATGCAGCAGAAAGTCACCCATATATGTAAATTTAACATCAAAATAAAGAGACATTTAGCAATGATCTAGAGTTAATCTTAAGAATTTCATTCACCTGAAAATCACATGCAGCAAAAATCGCAGTTAGTTTTTTCTGTGTTTGACATGGAAAATGGATGATACTAAAAATTGTATATGTATAAAGATTGTATAGGACGTACAATTTTACATGGAAAATGGATGATGTTAAAAATTGTATGGTATACATAAAAATTGTATGAGGTATAGAAGGGAATATATGATAGGATGAACTATTGCGCATATATATATATATAGCGTATATGCACAACCTTCTGAGTTTTGTATAATGTATGGTGAATATTACAGGATAAATTCTATACGACTTTTCTAGAGTTTGTCCTAAATGTATACATGAATGATGTAAAATTTTACATGCAAAATGGATGATACTAAACATTATAGGATGTACATAAAAATTGTATGACGTATACTTTTACACGGTCACAATAGATGATGTTAAAAATTGTATAATTGTACATAAAAATTGTGTGGCGTATAGAAGGAAATGTATATGATACATAAAACATGGATGACGTTAAAAAATATATGGCGTACAGAAAAAAATGTATGATGTACAATTTTACATGGAAAATGGAGTATACTAAGGATTGTATTATGATATACATATAAAATTGTATGACGTACAGAAAAAATGTATCGTGTATACAATTTTACATGAAAAATAAATTATACTAAAAATTGTATAATTATACGTAAAAATTGTTGGCGTACAGAAGGGAATGTATGATATAAAATTGGAAGACGCCAAAAATTGTATGGCGTACAGAAGAAAATGTATATGATGTACAATTTGACAAGGATAATGGATGATACTAAAACTTATAGGATATAAATAAAAAGTGTATGGCGTCCATTTATATGGACAATGGATGATGCTAAAAATTGTATGATTGTACATAAAAATTGAATGGCGTACAGAAGGAAATGTATGCGATTCATGAAAAATAGATGATACCAAAATTTGTATGACCTACATTAAAAATATATTATGTACAATTTTACATGGAAAATGGATGATTATAGAAATTGTATACCATATACAAAAAACTTGTATGACGTTACATAGAAAATGTATATTGTACACTGTACATAGAAAATAGCTCATTTCGCTAGCATCATAATGGAGCTTTTCCCTCTTCTTCGTTTCGACAAAATGTTCGTTATTGAGAGCTGAAAACCTCGTGATTGCAATCAGGTCTCTTTCGCTCACTTCCGTGCTTGAGAAATCATTGATCCGACGCGACGCGTACTGCTTTTTCGCTATAGAGCTTTGCATTTACTATAGGTATATACAGAAGTGCGACGAAGGGAGATTTTAAAGGTCCGGGATTCATCGACTTCCGTTCGCAAAGAATGCCACTTGAATGTCAACCGTGCTCGAGAACGAGAACGAGAGTCACGAGGCACACACCCCGGCTGCTCCTAGGACACTCGATTTTTTGCAAACTACAAGCTGCTGATTATAAGACAAAGAACAACTCACTACCCAAAGTCAGCTAAAAAAAAAGTGAGTGGCTATATTATCCTGACCATTTATAAAGCTTACTTATATCATTATAATGATTCTCGTAGCTATATTACAATCATCCAACAATAATGATTGTCTATGGAACATTTCTGCAATTTCCGAACAATTATATATATAGTTGTCACTATTTCGAAATGATAATTACAGCGCACTAATATTGTTTCCTAATCCCTTTATGATTAGAAGGAAAAAAATGTTAAGCCGGAAGTTATATTGTAAAGTCCAATTACTTTGGGTTGTTTAAACAAATGGTTTGAGGAGGAGACAGGTTGTTATTGTCGGATTTCACGGTCTATTAAGATAAGTGTGTCCCACCAGCAGGGCAGCAGGTCGCCAGGTCGAGCCATTTTCAGTCTCGGGAGGCGTTTCATTTACCTTCCGGCGTCCAAAGTTAACCGCAAGTTAATGTTAAGCTCCCTGTGTTAAGTAAACTTAAAGAACCCCCCTGCGGTGGACCATCGGGGCTTTTCTCTTCTTCCACTGTACGTGCCTGCATGCCTGTCTTCCTGCCTGTCGAGAAAAATAATGCCACCACATCACACTAGCTTAGTCACTGTAATACCTGCCTTATTTCTCCAATTCTCCAAGCAAAACATCTTTCTGCACCTTTAAATACTATATTTTATATAGATGTTTTAATAAATTAATCATTTATTTTAGATTTGCATTCTCAAAGTTTGGAAAAATCTTTTGGTTTTTAAGAAACTACAGTAGAATCCGCTTACACTGACTAACCGTTTATATTAGTGACATAATTTTGATGAAAGGTTTGGTTCCATAAGAATTTCAATGTATTCAAGTCCGCTTATAATGATATCGCTTATTGTGACATACCGCTTATATTGAAGTTTATATTGACGTAATTTGAAAAATCATTATTTCCATGATTTTTAAGAATAAGGACAAAATTATAAGGAGTCGTTTAACTCAAATTAAAATACTATAAAATCAAAAAAAGAATCAGAAGTCAACTGAGGTGAATATTGAAAAATGCTTAATTCAATGGTTTCATGCAATGAGACAAAAAAATCATTATCAGTGGTCCTTTATTCTCATCGGAAAAAATTGCAGTTGACACCATCGTGCAAGATGTTCTAAATGAAAAGAAAAGTGAGAAAGAGGATGAACAAAATGGAAAAAATACAATCAGTACAACACCTAACTATAATCAAGACCTTAAGGGTAGTCGACTTGCTGGTCCCAATTTGTTCATAGTAATTTTGACAATGATCAAATTAATGTCACAATGTCTTCTGTACATAATGCAATTAGAGATTCATTACTATTTACATAAAATACATAAGCAGACGAAAATAAGTGCCAATAATGACAAAAGTATACAATAAAAGTACGTACAATTATAAATTTGAAATCTCGTTTTATATTTTACAACTAGCAAAATATAACGCGCGATTGGTTTTCCATACATTTTAGGAATTAAACTATAATAATAAATAATACAAATCAATGAATAATATTTATCCAATAAGCAGAGCTGCCTGCGGACTTGCAGATTGAAATAGGTGAAAAAAATGACTTTTTAATTTACAAAACTGAGTAAAAAATTGGTTTTTTTAGTGAAAAAAGTGATTAAAAAAAGGAATAATTAAGCAATAGTGAGTTTGATATTACTGATATTAAATTGGGGGGCGCCAGCAGGAAAAGCCATTCAGATTAGAAAAAAATAATTCGAAAATCTCAAATTAATTGAAATATGAAGAAAATAATTGAATAATAACAAAAATAATTAAATTTAAAAAAAAAGTTGTAAATGACAAAACTAATTGAAAAATTGATTAAAAATCAAAAAATGAAGACAGAGATTAAAACGAAATAATTGGAATTTGAAGTAAATAATTGAAAATTTTTGAAAAAAATTGAAGTTACAAGAAAATAATTGAAGAATAACAAAAATAATTAAAATTTGAAACAAAGGTTTGAAACTGTTATAAAAAATTTAAATTTTGCGCAGAAAAATTGAGATATTGACGCAATAATTAAAATTTAAAGAAACTAATTGAATAATGACATAAATAATTAAAAGCTTGTCAAATTTTTAGACAATAGTTGAACAACTGAAAAAAATAATAGAATTTTTAAAGAAAATAATTAAAACTTAAAAAAAATAATTTAAAAAGTAAACAAAATTGTTTATGTGTAGAAAACAGTTGAGAAATAACAAAAATAACTAAAATTTAGACAAAAAATTTAAAAAAAAATTGAAACTTGTGTTGAAAATATAGATATTCCTTACAATAATTTGAAGATTGAAGAACATAACTGAAATTTTAAGAAAATAATTGAAAAGTTTCAAAAATAATTGAAATTACAAGAATATAATTGAACAATAACAAATATAATTGTAATTTGAAAAAAATAATTGATAACTGGTGCATAAAATTAAAAATATGAAGGCAATACTTAAAAATTTGATAAAACAATAAAAATTTAAAGAAACTAATTGAATAATGACGTAAATAATATAATTGAAAGCTAATGTATAGATAAAAAAATTATAGAAAATAATTGAAGTTTGAAGAAAATAATTGAAATTTGTTGAAAATAATTGAAAAAGATGTACAAAATTAATAAACTCATAATAATAAAAATAATGAAAAAATGATTGAAATTTGTAGAAAATAATTGAAAACTAATATAATAAATTTAAAAATTCATGGTAATAAAAAAAAATTGAATTTATTTATGTATTTATTCATTTACGGGGGAAAGGGCATTACAGTGTAAAATTAAAAAATGTATTTCAAATAACAATAAAATTAAACTTTAATACATCAAGATTAATTACTATATTAATAATTAATAGGTCGCATACAATAATTTGAATAAAATAATAATTGAAATTTGTAGAAAATGGTTTTAAAATGGCAAAAATAATAGAAATATATGAAGAAAATAATCGTGAATGACAAAAATACTTGAATAATGACAAAAGTAATTGAAATTTGAAGAAAATTATATTATATACATAAATTATGTACTTTTGTCAACTATAAAGTATTATTCTCAATTTTCAAGTATTTTTACGATTCTGAATTTAATATTTTCAAATATCAATTATTCTCTTTAGGCTTTAAATTATTGTCCTAAATATTTAAATTTATTACACAAGTTTTCATTGGCTTCTGTAATTTTTTAATTATTTTCTTAACATTTCAATTTTTTTTTTTTATCTTTAAATTATTGCCAGGAATATTTAAATTTTCAACACAAGTTTCTATTATACTTTTGTTAATTTTCAATAATTTTCTTCATTACGATTATTTTTTTCATATTTCTATTATTTTTGCAATTTTAAAATTATTTTCTACAAATTTCAATTATTATTTTATTCAAATTATTGAATGCAACCTATTAATATTTCATATAGTAATTATTATTGCTAAATATCCAATTTTAATTTTATTGTTACTTAAAATAAATTTTTAAATTTTATAAAATAATAATTTATTTCCCGATGTATAACCTTACGGCTTTTTACATTATTATCCCAAAAGTACCCATTAAATTGCTCCTTTACAATTTAATTTATAAAAACAATAAAACATTACAATAGCAGATTAATTAAATTAATCAAATTATTTAAATTGTATATTGTAATGGGCTTTTGCAGAAATTATTTTTTATAAAAATTATTATATTATATTATATATTATACTATATTATATTATATTAGATATTATACTATATTATATTATATTATTTTATATTATTGTCATGAGGTTATTAAATTTGTACATTGTTTTTCAATTCATTTCAACAAATTTCAATTATTTTCTTCAAACTTCAATTATTCTTTATAAATATTTTATTTATACACTAGCTTTCAATTATGTCATTATTCAATCAGTTTCTTAATATTTTAATTGTTTGGTCAAGTTTTCAAGTATTGTCTTTAAATTCGTAATTTTATGCACCATTCATCAATTATTTTTTTTCAAATTACAATTATTTTGGTTATTTTTCAATTATTTTCTTCAAATTTCAATTACTTTTGTCATTAATCAATTATTATTTTCCAATTATTTTTTTTTATATTTTTGTTATTTTTGCCATTTTAGAATTATTTCTTACGAATTGCAATTTAGATTATTGTCATGAACTTTTAAATTTCTTACACCTGTTTTCAATTATTTTCTTCAAACTTTAATTATTTTTTTCAAATTTGAATTTTTTTTGTCATTTTTGAATTATTCTCTTCAAATTGCAATTATTGTCTTCAAACTTCAATTAATTTTTCAACTTTCAATTATTTTCCTCAAACTGATAATTTTTTTTTTAACTTTACAATTATTGTCTATAATTTTTTAATTTTTACACCAGTTTTGAATTATTTATTTCAATATTTCAATTGTTTTGTCAAGTTTTCAAGTATTTTCTTCAAATTTTTAATTTTTTTTTAAATTATCAATTATTTTTGTCATTTCTCAATTATTTTTTCAAATTACAACTATTTTTGTCAATATTCAAATGTTTTTGACATTTTGGAATTATTTTCTTTATGTAAATGCCATTTTCTTCAATCTTTTTATTATTGTCATGAATTTATTAACTTTTGAAGATTAGTTTTCAATTATTTAAATCATTCAATTAGTATTCTTTACATTTTTATTGTATTGCTAATTTTTCAATTATTTTATATAATTTTTTAATATTAATGTATTAAATTTTTATATTTTGTTAACGTCATTTTTGAATATATTTCTCATTTTTCATTAATTTTTTTTCTAAATTTCATTTATTTTTGTCATTGTTCAACTATTTTCTACACATTTACAGTTTTTGGTATTTTTTAATTCTTTTTTTCAAATTTCAATTATTTTTTTGAAAACTCTATTATTTTTTTCAATTTTTCGACTATTGTCTAAAAAGTGTAATTTTTACACCAGCCTTTATAATTATTTATGTCATTATTCAATTAGTTTCTTTACATTTTACTTATTTCTTCAATATCTCAATTATTCGAAAAATCTAATTTTTTACACCACTCTCAAACTTTTGTTTCAAATTTTAATTATTTTTGTCATTCTTTAATTATTTTTGAAACTTTTCAATTATTTACTTCAAATTCCAATTATTTCGTTTCAATTTTTGTCACCATTTTTTGATTTTTAATCAATTTGTCAATTATTTTGGTCATTTACAACTTTTTTTTTCAAAATTGAATTATTTTTGTCATTATTTAATTATTTTCTACATATTTTAATTATTTTTACGATTTTTGAATTGTTTTTTTCAAATTTGAATGGCTTTTTCTGCTGACACCCCCCAATTTAATATCAGTAATATCAAACTCTATTTTGCTTATATTCACATTTTTTTATTTAAAAACTGACTATTTACTCATTTTTTTCTTTTAAAAAACTCATTATTTACTCACTATTTTAAATTAAAAAATCTTTTTTTCACTATTTTCAATCTGCAAGTCCATTGACAGCCCTCCTTATTAATACACTGAGAAAAATGGAATTAATGGATATTCAAATTTAACATCCGTATATTAAAATATAGTATTTAAATATTCAAATTTAATATCCAGATATGAAAATAATTATTTTTAAATGTATAGATAAATATTAATAATATTTATCTACATTCAAACTTACTATAATAATAAATATTATTCAAACTTATTACTATCCTGGATATTAAAAAATAATTATTTTAATATCTGGATATTAAGTTTGACGGACAGCACACAATTATTATTAAAAAACTAGCAAAATATAACACGGGCAAGCGCGCGATTAGTTTTCCGTACATTTTAGAAATTAAACTATAATAATTATTATAGTATAATAACTAAACTATAATACTATAATACTATAGTATAATTAAATAATAATAATCTCCGTAAACTCCTGAAGTTAGTTACTTTTTATATTTATTCATTTTTTTGTCCACGTTTTAAAGTCTGAAGTGAAGTTAGTTAGTATTAATATTTATTCATCTTTTTCTGTCCATGTTTTAAAAAGTGAAGTGAAGTTAGTCTTACTCCCTGTTATTTTATTGATTTTGACTCTCTTTATCAGAAAATATTTTGAAATTTGAATTGAAAGAATAAGGTAACCTTTTTCGTTAGTGTCGTGTTTTACTGGTTTTTAATTGTCATTTGTGTAAAAAAACAGTTTCGAAAAATGCTTTAAAAATTTATTATGGTTTTTGAAGAAGATTAAAATATATAAACATGCAATTAATTTCAAAAATTTTCAGTTATTATCTCAAATTTAGATTATTGTCATCAATTTTCCATTATATAACAATTTTTTAATTATTGTGTTTTGCTTAATAATAAATTCTGCAATTTTTCTTGATTTTCATCAATTTATAATTATATTCATTATTTTGGCATTACTTTTAAAATTTTTTCAATTATTTATCCGATATTGCAATTATTTTCATCAATTTTCGATTATTTCTGCGATTTTTTAATTATTCTCTTTAATTAAAAATTTTTAAGTAATTTTTACAATAATTTTTTTTTTAAACATATGTATATTCTATTTTTCAGTTATTTCTCTCAAATATTATTGAATGTTTTCAAGTTTTTATATTATTTAAATTATTTTCATTTCATTCAATTTTCTTTCTCAATCTTAAATTATTTTCAGCATATTTAAATTATTTTTGTCAATTTTTAATTAATTTTATCATTTTTCAATTATTTTTTTCGATTTTTAATTATTACACTCATTTTCTAAAATTATTTTCCAAGATTTTTAAGTATTTTTCTGAAAATTCAAACATTTTCTTCAATTTCTAATTATTTTCATTTGTTATCAGAATTTCAAATTTTTTTTATTAATTATCATAAATTTCAATTATTTTTAGCTTTCTTCCAGACTTTTCTCCAATTTTTAGTTTTCCTCATTTTATAAAATAAATTTCTAAAATTTTTTAAGTATTTTTCTCAAATTTCTATTATTTTCTTCAATTTTTAATTATTTTTCTTTGTTTTCATAATTTCTAAAAAAATTTACTAATTATCGTAAATTTCAATTATTTTTAGCATTCTTCCAGTTTTTTTCAATTTTTAGTTATTCTCATTTTCTAAAATTATTTTCTAAGATTTTTAAGAATTTTTCTACAATTTCAATTGTTTTCTTTAATTTTTAATTATTTTTCTTTGTTTTCGTAATTTCCAAAAAATTTTATTAATTATCGTAAATTTTAATTATTTTTAGCATTCTTCCAGTCTTTTCTTCAATTTTTAGTTATTCTCATTTTCTAAGATTTTTAAGTATTTTTCTAAAATTTCAATGGTTTTCTTTAATTTTTAATTATTTTTCTTTGTTTTCATAATTTCTAAAAAAATTTATTAATTATCGTAAATTTTAATTAATTTTAGCATTCTTCCAGTTTTTTTCAATTTTTAGTTATTCTCATTTTCTAAAATTATTTTCTAAGATTTTTAAGAATTTTTCTACAATTTCAATTGTTTTCTTTAATTTTTAATTATTTTTCTTTGTTTTCATAATTAAAAATATTTTTAACTAGGTATTTATCTGAATTTTTAATTATTTCATTATTTTTATTATTTTCTTCAATTTTCAATTACTTTCGTTCTTTTTCTCGTTCTTTTTCATAATTGCCAAAAAGTTTTTACTTATTTCTCTTTAATTAAAATTTGTTCTGTTCAATTTTAAATTATGTTTATCTTTTTTCATTTATTTTCTTTAATTTTTAAGTATTTTCTTTTATTTCAATGAACTTCTGAAAGTTTTAAGTATTTTTCTCAAAGTTGCTTAACTTTCCTTTATTTAAAATATTTTATGTAATTTGTTTAATTATTTTCCTAAATTTTAATTATTTCTTCTAGTTTTAATTTATTTATCTTAATTTTTAACCATGTTTTTTCAATTTTTAATTATTTTCTCTAATTTTTCATTATTCAATTTTGTTTTAATTTACTTTTAAGATTCTCAATTATTTTTCTCAAATTTTAATTATTTTCTTTATGTTTAAAACATTTTTATGATTGTTTAAATTACTTTCCCCATTTTTTAATTGTTTTCATTTTTTTTTTCAATTAATTTGAAAAATTTTCAATTATTTTTTGCAATTTTTTTTAATTCTAATATATTATAAATTTTGTCCTAAATAAATATTTATTTTATTTATATTAATGGATTTTTAAATATTATATTTAAAATATTTATTTCTTCGTATTAGATAAATATTATTTACCGATTTGTTATATTTTTTATTGTATTTTATAATTTCTAAAAGGTATGAAAAACTATTCGCGCGCTGGCGCGCGTTTTATTTTGCTAGTAACTATAATAATTATTATAGTTTAATTTCTAAAATGTATGGAAAACTAATTGCGCGCTTGCGCGTGTTATATTTTGCTAGTTATTTAATAATAGTGTGCTGTCCGTTTACTATATGATTTAACACACTAATGTTGAAATTTCAATTGTTTTAAAAGAAAAATTGAAAAAGTACATTTCAAATATCTATATATAGGTATCACGCGAGATTTTTCACTTGTAGAGCTAAAAGACGTTTGAGAAAAAGTATTTCTCGAGGATGAGATTTGTGGGATTGAAAATCGAAGGGATTGATTGTGTGTATTCGCGTATTGGAAAGATCGAGGAAGTTGAGGAAGAGCTTGGGGAGGACTGTTATTTCAAGAAAGAAAGACCATCCGTCGGACCGTTCGTTCGTTTGTCCGCTGCTTCGTTGCAATGCGCTAAATAAACAGCAGTTGGATGAGATGGGGATCTGTACCAGAGGGGGAGTTGTGAAAATGAGAAAAGAATGAGAGAAAATTTTTGCAGGTTCTCAACTTCTGGGAATGGTCGATTTTTCCGAATTTCGAGAAAGAAAATTTGAATCATGAGAATTTTAGAACTGACATTTTATTGGAACGAATTTAGCCTAACTTCGAAACAATTGAAAGTTTGGAACATTGGTATAATTGCAACATTAGTACAATTGCAACATTAGCACAATTGAAATTGTGGCACAATTATTAGGATTTTAAACAAATGTAACTTAAGAAACAATTCACAACAATGACCATCACTTTAGAACAATATAAAGTTTCTAACAGTTGGAGTTTTAAAATACATAATCGGAACATAAACAATTTTAACAAAAGATTGGAACTTTGATATGATGAAACTTTTTTATGTACCTTCTTATTTGACATGAAAGTGTATAATATAAATTATAAAAATGAAAAAATATAAATGGAATGACTTCGTGAAATGATATAGCGAAGATTAAAATTGCCTTGACTATTAAAACGCGATTAATCTTGGGATTAGTTAAGCAGTATTTATGCGTTGTCAGTATGGCTTGTTCTGAGTAGCTGTTAGCCTGTATTCGACAGCGGGACAGAGGGTTAAAGTGGACGATTGATCAAGTTATAGTAACGTGATTATGCGACCGCATCGGGGATTGACGCAAAACCACCCTTACTTTACGACGACTCAGCCACCTCGGCCAATTTCACTCGACACCAACACCAATTTTTTACCAATTGTCCAAAGACCACAGTGGATCTGTCTTCGCTTCGTTTAGCACTTTATTTTCTATTCCCCCTTAAAATAACTCCTCTCGCTGTCACGTGCTTTCAAAGCCGTCGCCTTCTAACAATTGTTCTTTTAATTACTCCTCTTTCTTTCATTGAAAAGTAAAAAATATGGCTTTTATAGAGTTCAATTTGTAAAAATTGGTCATTTAAATTGATATATAATGTGACGCGTTACAAAGAAGAGACCTAAGAAGATACAAATTTTAGGTTATGTTTTTGGATTAAAAATACATAAAGCAAATCTCTCAATATACATATACAAACCATTGATGTTTTTAGTCCTTCATTCCGTCGGAAATATTCAATAAAAACTGATTTTGATTTTCCATAGTTAAGAAAGCAACTTTTAATGATGGTGAAACTGTCATTGAACATAACCTAAAATTTTTTGTTTCTTAGGTCCCTTTCTTCGTAACGCGTCAAGAATTGATACTAATTTATTTAGTTGTTTAACATAACCTCAAAATCACTTTGACTAATTGAATTAGTAACTTTTTAGTAAATTATTATAGTAGAAGAATTACTGTACTATTTCAAATGCTCTGAGAGAAAAGTTTGTTTGGTTAAAAAATAATATTGGTCAATGAAAAAATGTGTCTAAATTAAATATATTATGTAGTGTAAATAAACATGTTATGTTTGAATCAAACTTATTATGTTTAATTCAAACATATTTTCTAATTGACTGTATATAAAATATACATTTTACTAATTAAGGATGTAAGGATGTTCAACCCATTGACTTAACCTCAAACTAAAAAATGGTTTTTCACATAAAATACAAATATTTTTAAATTTTGTTTTATATCTAACTTTGAAAGACCCAGTTGTAGTTTTTTTAAAAAAATAGATAAGGACAAAATTTGTTATCAAATAATAATTATTTAACATTTTGTGTTTTTTCTGTAAAGTTTGTAAACAATTGCAATTTTCATCCAATTGCGACAAAAAAGTAGCTTATTTTGATCTTTGAAACTTTCTCTATAAATCTATACGTTGAATTTTGTAAATAATATTTTGTGAAAAAATTATTAAACAAATAAAATTTTTCTATTTTTTAAACAAAACATATTTTAACAAAATTTAACATATGTAGATTTGTAGAGATTGTTTCAAAAATTAAAAATAACCTATTATTTGTCAAAATTGGATAAAAATTAAAATTGTTCACTAACTTTAAAGAAAAAGCGCAAAATATTAGATAATTATTATTTGTTAATAAATTTTGTATCAACCTAATTTTTTTGAAAAATGTACAATTTCAAAATTGGGAGAAATATTTTGTTTTTATGCCATTTATATAAATTTATTTATCTTCTTCTTGTTTTTATTATTTATTTTCAAATTTTTTTGCGGGGAAGAGCACAATTTTTCAATTTTCTGATTTTTCATTTGACGCGAATCTATTTACACTTTCATAAAATTTCTAGATTTCATGATTATTGAAAAAAATTTTGTTAGAATTGTTTTAAAAATTTATCGAATGCTTTAAAGAGATTTTTTTTTAAAGTTGCTTAGTTTCCATATTATTTTTAAATTTTCTTCATTTTGGAAAAATTGTTCTTTTTAAAAGAATTTGTCATTCCTTTTATAGACTTTCTTGCAAATTTATTTCTCATTTTATTTTTAACATTTTTTTACTTTCAAACATACTTTCCACAACTTTTATATTTTTCTTTTTGATTATTTTTTGTAATTTCTCAATTTTTCATAGTTTATAAAATTTATAGTTTTTTTTTTTTTTTTTTTTTTTTTAGTTTTTCTCATTTCTCCAAATATTTTGACCTGGACGATAAACTATTTATGGAAAAATTTATTTTTTGTAGGGTTTTCAATTATATTATTAAAAAAATTTATTTATTTTTGTTGGTTTTTCAATTTTTTTTTTATATTTTCCTTTTTGTTTTCAATTCTCCCATTTTTAAGCAATTATCCTCGATTTTCTCATTTTTCCATTCATAATCATTTTTTTTAATAATTTTTGCAATTTTCCCATTTTTTCAAAATTTGTTGTGATTTTTATAACATTACATTGTTCAAATTGTTTTTCATTTTTTCTTAAATGTTCTCTTTTTTTTTCATTTCTTTATACTTTTTGACTTTTCCTATAACTTTCCTATTCTTTCGTTATTTTTTTTCTTTTTTTCTTAGAATTTCTGTGGTTTGAAATTTTTTTAATAATTTCGCTGTGTATTCGTTCAAATTTAGAAATTTTTTAAAGTGCTTCAAATTAATTTTTCTCTGTCTAGAATTGTGTTCCTTATATATGATTTCCTGATCAAATTTAAGGATATGTATGTGTGTGTGTGTGTGTGTGTGTATATATATATGTGTATATATATATATGTGTGTGTGTATGTATGTGTGTATGTATGTATGTGTGTGTGTGTAAGTGTGTGTGTATGTATGTGTGTGGACCAATGTACTTTTTCTTGTGAACACGATAACTCGAGAACGCTTTAACGGATTTTAATAAAATTTGGTATGGTTATTGTTACTACTAAAATCTGAAATCAGACACAAGGATTTTTAAAAATAACAATTAAAAAACTTTTTACTAAATTTTGATTTTTTGAAAAATTCGTTTTTTCAAAAAAATATATTTTAACCTCTAAATTCAACTTAATATACAAAAAAATCATTTTCCCTGCTTAAAAAAAATCAAATGTCCTACATAAAGTTTATATTTTGTCAAAATTTTTAATAATAAATCTCAATTTTCAAATTTTAAAAGAATAGGAATTTTCAATGTTTTAAAAATTAACTTCTTGCTTTCTCTATGAGGAAGTAAATCTTTTTGCTGACATGGATAATTTAAATTAATTTTATAAAGGTTAATATTTCAACTTCCAATCAATTTAGGCAAACAATTTTTATTTGGTATTTGTTTAAAGTGTTAAATTTTTATAAATTCATCTTAAACATAATTTTTGATCTTACATTGAAGACTATATGTTGAAGCTACAAATTACTTTTTTTTCAAGGCTGAAAACAACTTTTGAGTATCTCCCTCTTTGACATAAAAGGTTAAATAGACTTCTGGTTTTTTGTTTTTTAAGAATGGAATATAAAACGCGCTTTTACAGCAATTGAACGCGATTAGGGTATCCGGGTGTGTGGATCGGATCAGCATCTGCTTATGACGGGAATGTGTTATAATCTCATATTATGCGAGATTCACAGGGGTGTTATGATCGTTTTAGCTTGTCTTTATACACACTGAGAAAACAATGCCTCGAGTGTCACGCGACCAAATCTCAAATGTACACATTTTCTTGTTTAAACAAATTACAAGATACATTATGTAAAGAATACAAAAGGACAGTTTTATAATTTTGAAAAAAAACCCCAAAGAAATTATGAACTTTATAATAAAAAAACATATCTAATCTTCACTTCTTTATTATAAAAAAAAAAAAAAAAAATACTTCAGAAACTTTTGATAAATAGAAAGGCTTAAAAATTGGTCATTCTGTGTAAAATTTTCATTCGAAAAATAAAAATATATATTATGTGTCTGTAAATGTATACTATTTTGCATATAAACTATCATAAAAAGATTATTTCTTTATTTAATGGTACGAGGTGATTTTGCATGTATTGGTGGTTCTCAAGAGGAAGATTTTAAGATCTGCGGGGGTCCATATGTTGCACTTTAACCTGGTCGAGTGGTTGTAACCCACTGGTGTGTTGTAAAGAAGTATAGTAACCTCAATGAATGTCTTTATATGTGCCCCTTTTGTCGATTGAGTGCAGCGAAAGCCCTTTAAGGGAACAAGGGGCCCGGATTAGTGAACCATGAATCGAGGACTATTAGCCAGCATACGTGTAAGTCTTTGGACATTTGGCTTCACCGCAAAATTTCACTCTCACAGTCCATAAACTTTTCACTCTAGCTTTTAGGGCAGTCATCCATTATTGTCCTCGAACACCTGAAAAATCACACATTTCAAACACATTATAAAAATAATTTCTAGTTATAATAATTGAACCAAGTCCTATATAAGAAATCAGTTAGTTATAGATATATAGGTATAAGTATATACTGCTATACTTTTCAGAAAGTAAGAGAGAATAAGTTATAGAATTTACCTGGGATAGATAAAGACAAGAATAAAGTACGAAACGCAAGGAGAGTTCACAGTCGTGAACTGTATAATTATAAATTTCGCAAAATTGCAAGTTTCAATCTAAAACGCACTTACGTTATTCTTCTTTTGTATTTCAGGTGAAAATTTGGTTTCAAAATCACCGGTACAAGTGTAAACGACAAGCTAAGGAAAAAGCCATGGCCGAGCAGAACGCTCAAAACCAGGTAAAATATAGCTTATTTTATAATATTAAAATTAAATTTTGTAAAAAGTCAAGCTTTACGTTATTTAAAAAAAAAATGAATGATTTCAAATTAAATATTAATTTTGGGACATTTAAATCCACGATTTGAACGTAAAATTGCCGTCTAAATGGAAAATCGTGCCGTGTCTTGATCTACAGAGTGCGTTGATAAAAAGATTTATTCACCCATTGAAAAAGACATGCCATGTTGAAGTCTAACGAAAGACATGATTATTCCGATAAATATCTGCTCGCAGATGTCCTCAAAATGTATTACCGAGCACGTATATGGCTAGACTCTGAACACCTCGGCATCCATTATCAAAACGGATTCACTATTCTAAAAAGACACATATTTTTTTTCAATTTTATATTCACACATACTTGCTCGGAATACCGAATCTTCAAGAAAAAATTACAAAGAGAAAAATTTGTAAAATATAGACAACTTTGCAATTTTTTAACGAAATTATAATTTTCCTGATTTTAATTGAGAAAATTTAATCTCTCTAAATCTGAATTAATTAAAAATAACTAATTTATAAATAAGGCAAAAACTCTGTCACTAATTGAAATAGTTATATTTTTAACTAATTATTTAGTAAAAAATAAATTATTATTAGTTAAACTAATTTTTAGGTTATGTCAAAGTAACTAATATTTTAATAACATTCTAGTTACTAATTTAATTATAGTCAAATTTAAACTATTTTATAGTTATTTTCATTACTAATAAGGGGACATCCATAAATCCATAAATCTTTTTTTTAAATCTGGACTCCGCTCCCCCTTTGGTGAAATTCGTCGAAACCCGATTCTATTCAGATTTTTCATTTTTTATATAAATATATACATTTTTATATATAAATGTTATTTTATATATATAGAAAAATGTGTTTTGTCTAAAATTAGAAAGTTGACATGAGATTTTTATTGTCTCCCCCTCCCCCCTTGGTAAGATTAGGAGAGATTTAGCCGGACCCTCCCCCTCCCTATTTTGACCTCACGTAATTAATGAATGATTCATTATTAATTAGCTATTTTTAGAGAGGTAAAGTGTGACGTAATTAATGGACGACCCCTTACTCCCCTAAAAAAAATTTAAAATAGCTACAAAGTTTGTGAACAATTCTTTTTATTGCACAAAATTGTCATTATTGATCCCTGATTAGTTTTAAAGAAAGTTTTATCCCCAAGCAATCAGGAACCCATCATATGAAACGAAATTTTACCTCCCCCTCTCTACCGTCCCGGAAAAAATTACCGAAGTGCAACAAAATTTTTTGACAATATTTTTATTGCATAAATGGTGAGGATTGATTATATAAAGCTTAAAAAGAAGTTTAAACAAAATTCCAAAATGCCGATCTGATCCCCCCTCTTCCGATAAAAAGCATTAGCAAAAAAAATCACAAAATTTCGTTGAAAATTTCTTTATTCCATTAAATGGTGAGTATTGATCCCCAGAAGCCTTAAAAAAGTTTTATCCCCATATAAAATCAGGAACCCATTGTTTATAACGAAAATTGTACCTTCCTATTCCCCCCCCCCCCCCTCTTTAAAAAATTAACAAATAGCTACAAATTTCGTGAACAATTTTTTTAATTGCATAAAATGGTGAGGATGTATTCTATAAAGCTTTTAAAAAACTTTGAAACAAAATGCCCCTCCCCCCTCCCCAAATTAAAATGCGAGCAAATTCGATGATAATTTTTGTATATTGCATAAAGTTGTGAGTATTGATCCCCAGAAGTTTTTAAAAAAAATTGGTATCCCTAAAAGAAATCAGGAACCCACTATATGGAACAAAATTTACCCCCCCCCTCCCCCCTCAAAAAAAGCATGACCAAAATACAACACAATTTGTTGACCATTTTTTTATTCCATTAAATGGTGAGTATTAATTCCTAGAAGATTTAGAAGAAATTTTATCCCTAAAAATAATCAGGAACCCATCGTGTGAAATAAAAATTGCCCCCCCCCTCCGCCCTAAAAAATGACCCAAGTGCAAAAATATTAATGAAAATTTTTTTTATTCCATAAAGTGATAAACATTGGTTTCATGAAGCTGACAAAAAACTTTCATCCCCAAATTCGATCTGGAACTTAATGTTTAGAATCAAAAAGACGAGCCCCGAAAAATTAAAGAAGTTATCAAAATGTAAGTTATGTAAATAATTTTTTCATCTCATAGAATTGGTAACATTGATCTCCCGACGCTTTAAAAAAAATTTAATTCTCAAAAATTGACCAGGAACCCATTGCTTATAACGATAAAACTGCCCCCACATATAAAAAATCCAGAGGTGTTAAAAAGTTCAGGATTTTAACAAATAAAAAATCTGCTCTGGAATTTTAATGCATCTTGGTAATTTTTTGTGAGGGGGGGGGGGGGGGTTGGGTGGCTTTTTCGTTATAAACTATTTCGGTTCCGAATTAATTTTGTAGATAAAATTTTTGTTTTAAGATTTAGAGGCTCAATACTCACCTTGTTATGCGATAAATAAATTGTTTACGAATTCTTTTGAATTTAAGAATATTTTTTTTTTTCAGGGGAGCATTTTTTTTTATAAATTATGGGCCCCGAATCGGTTTTGTTGATAAAACCTTTTTTTCATAAGCTTTAGCGACTCAATGCTCATCATTTTATGCAATAAAAAAATTGTAAACATTTTTTGTACATTTCAGTAATTTTTTTAAGGGAGGGGGGGGTTAATTTTTCGCTATGAAAAATGGGTTCCGAATAAATTTTGTAGATAAAACGTTAGTTTAAAGATTTATTGGCTCATTACTCATCTTTTTATGCAATAAATAAATTGTTTACGATTTTTTTTGCACTTTATTATTTTTTTAGGGGACCAATTTTTTTTATAAATGATGGGCCCCGAATCGGTTTTTGTAGAATATACCTATTTTATAAGCTTCAGTGACTCAATGTTCATCATTTTATGCAATAAAAAAATTAATAACGTTTTTTGGTGCATTTCGGTAATTTTTTGTTGCGGGGGGGGGGGGGGGGGTGCATTTTTTACTATGAAATATGGGTTCCAAATAAATTTTGAAGATAAAACGTTTGTTTAAAGATTTAGAGACTCAATACTCACCTTTTTAAAAGCCAAAATAACATTTTTTACATTATTCTATACAAGGATCAAATAATACCAATTCTACTATTAAATATATTGTTTACGAATTTTTTTTGCACTTTATTATTCTTTTTTTAGGGGAGCACTTTTTGTTTATAAAAGGGGCCTCGAATTAGTTTTGTTAATAAACTTCGGCGACTCAATGCTAATCATTTTCTGCAATAAAAAAATCGTTAACGTTTTTTGGTACATTTCAGTAATTTTTTTGTGGGGGGGGGGGGCTTTTTCGTTATAAACTATATCGGTTCCGAATTAATTTTGTAGATAAAATTTTTGTTTTAAGATTTAGAGGCTCAATACTCACCTTTTTATGCAATAAATATATTGTTTACAAATTTTTTTGCACTTTATTATATTTTTTTTAGGGGAGTACTTTTTTTTTTTTATAAATGATGCGCCCCGAATTAGTTTTGTTAATAAACTTCGGCGACTCAATGCTAATTATTTTCTGCAATAAAAAAATTGTTAACATTTTTTGTTGATTTCAGTAATTTTTTTGAGGGAGGGGGGGGTTAATTTTTTTGCTATGTACTATGGGTTCTGAATAAATTTTGTACATAAAACGTTTGTTTAAAGATTTAGTGGCTCAATACTTATCTTTTTATGCAATAAATAAATTGTTTACGAATTTTTTTTTTTTTTTAGGGGAGCATGTTTTTTATAAACAATGGGCCCCGAATCGATTTTGTAAATAAAACATTTTTTTTTATCGACTTAATGCTCCTCATTTTACGCAATAAAAAAATTGTTTACGAAATTTGGTAACTGGTATGGGGATGACTTAAATTATGTAACGCTTTTTTCAGGAATTTTTAGACCCCCCCCCCTGTAACAATTTTTATAATGTAAACATTTGACAGTTTACACAGATGTAACAACTTTTCAGAACCCCCCCCCCCCCCATCTAGAGCGTTACGTAATTTAAGTATGGCCCCTATACAGTTTTTTAATTTTTTTTTTTGCACATTTACCGTTATAAATTATAGTTTCCGGATCTTTTTTTAAATAAAAAATCGTTTTTCTCAAAATAATACTATCAAGAATATTTTACTCTTAAAGAAGCCAAGAAATATTCAACAAGAATAGAGATGCCTTTTATCAGTGATTGTTTAAGTTATTTTTTTTTGTCAAACTTGCGCTCTATTAGCTTCTGTAGAATAAAAAAAAATCACCATAAAAAATGTGTATGAACCTTCAATTATTGATTTTATAGTCTCATATATGTATATATATAATCTATCAATAGCCACTTGAGAGAAAAGATAGGATACACTTTTTAGAATGATTGCAGCGGATCGAAATATTTATGTGCGATGAAAACATGCCAGTGTAAAAAAAAAACGAGAAGAAAAGGAACAGTTTAAATGTATATTGTTCAGTGGAGCAAAACTGTTATTATCAACGTCGATCGACGAGGTAATGGCGTAACAATGAGCTCGACATTGTCGCGGTGCAGGCAGTACGTAAACAGCATACACAGCATTAATGGAGCTGAAAGTAATCTGTTACCCTGATCTGCGTCCCCTTCGTGCTCGAGCAAGCAGCCGCCCCATAATTTACTCGTTAGTTCAAGTCTCGAGTCCCGTCCCTGGTGGCTTCCATTTTCGGTACCTCAATTTCAATTCAATCCACCATCGTTTGTTTACTCACTTTCATTCAGCCAATCCTGATCCGAAATCTCTGATATACCCGTTTATTGACCGGAACTTATAAAATCCGATTTTCTCTTTTATTCTTTTATTTCTCAATCACTGATATCCGCCACGGATCAAAGGTCGCGCGGAATTTCCTTTTTTCTGACCGAATCATAAAATAGACATTTTTTCACTGCTAATTGACTCAATTTGAGGCAAAACTATCATTGAAATATATTTTTTTAAGCTCTAGGTATTTTTTACTAGTTTTCGAGAAAAATGCAACAATTAAAACAACGTGAAGTGTTTAAAATATAGTTTTAAAGTTAAGCTGCCGTGCGGCGGCCTAGGCCGCGTGGCGGCGCAGTAGCGTAACTTGGATTTGGGGCGCCCCGCGCAGAAAAGAATATTGGGCATCCTTTTTTCTTAGAAAATTAAAATTTTAAGCGATTCTACTTTTAATCTAATTCATTTCTATTTTTTATTATATGTGGAAATTTGTTCTTTCCTATTTTAATATTTTGAAAAAATATATATTAGTTAAAATTGAGTTTGAAGACAACAGATTTAAATTGATGAAGGAACAAGTACAAATTTTGTGAAAATAATGGAAGAATGATGAAATTCATTTTAAAATAACGAGGAAAATTTAAATTCAAGAAATTCATTTAAAAACACAAAAATAGTTGAAAATAAAAATAGTATTGTAAAATTGAAGAAATTCGTTTGGCAAAAATAACAAAATAATTAAAAATTATAAGCTACAAGTTAAATTTGTATATTCCCTCAATAAAGATTCTAGTGTAATTGAAAAAGAAGAAACTTATTTTTAAATATTAAAAGTAATGTAAATTGCAGACAAAATAGTTTTAAATTAAAGAAAGAAATAGGAAACGAAAAAAATTTATTTAAACATATTATAATAAACAGAAATTATAAAAAAGTCTATAAAAATTGATTGAATTTAAAGGATTAAAATTAAAAATTGAAGAAAGTTCTTCAAGAATAATTAAAAATTAAAAAGTACAGTTAAAATATACGAAAATAATTATTGAAAAATGAAAAGTAGACGAAATTTGGAAAAGTTAATTTAAAAATTAGAAAAATAATTGAAATTGAAGACAATAATTTAAGTTTAAAGAGATAACCAAAATTTCTGACGAAATTGAAGACAAAATAAAAAATTAAAGATTCTAATTGAAATTTGAAGAAAACTATTTAACTATGACTAAAATAACTCAAAATTAAAGAAGATAATTTAAAAAAGTAAAAGTTAATTATTAATTAAGTGATGACAAAATAATGATAATGAAACAAAAATTTTAAAATGAAAGACAAAAATAGAGATTTGATGAAATTCTTTAGAAAATCACAAATATAATTAAAGATATTCATAACTTCTTAAGAAAATAACTAAAAACGAAAGAAAGTCTTTAAAAAAAAATTTTTGAATTTAAAAATGAGAAAAATAGTAAAAATATAAATAATAATTTAAAATTGAACAAAGATTACATAAATTGAAGTCATTAACTACAAAGTGACAAAAAATATTAGGATTTTAGGCTACCTGTGAAAATGTAGGATATTTTTAAAAAATTAAGAATCATATTGATGAAATTGATAAAAAATTAAAAGAAATTTTTAATTGTTGGAAAATATCAAATAATACGAATATAAAATTAAGGACAAAAAGAACTAAAATTTCAAATAAGATATTGAAAATTTAAAAAATCTTTAGGAAAAAATAATTGATAAAAGAGTATTTTAAAATATTCAGAATGTAATTGAAATTTTAGAATCAGCTAGAAAACAATTTTAATTCAAAAATATACTTTAAAATCGACGAAAACATCTTTAAAAATTAAAAATTAAAAAATAGTTTGAATTTAAATAAAGTAATTGAATATTAAGAGAATAATTAAAAATTGAAGACACAGATTTAAAGTTGAAGAAATTCATTAAAAAAAGCAATTATAATTGAAAATTGTAGGCTTCAAGTTGAAAGTGAAGAAAATAATTGAGTGAAGAAGAAATATATGAAAAAATGACAAAAATAATTGAAATTTAAGACAACAGTTTTAAGCTGAAGAAAAAAAAGTGGAAATTTAAGAAAATAATTTTGAAAAAGTGAAAAATTCATTTTAAAATGACGAGAAAAAATAAGATTCAAGAAACTCATTTAAAAACACAAAATTAATTGAAATTGAAGACGATATATTATAAAATTGAAGAAATTTGTTTGGCAAAAAATATCAAAAATAATTAAAAATTATAAGCTGCAAGTTAAATTTGTAGAAAATAATTGAAAACGAAGAATCTTATTTAAAAATATTAAAAGTAATTTAAATTGCAGACAAATTAGTTTTAAATTAAAGAAAGAAAAAAAATATACGAAAATAATTATTAAAAAATGAAAGGTAGACGAAATTTGGAAAAATTAATTTAAAAATTAGAAAAATAATTGAAATTTAAGATAATAATGTAAAGAGATAACCAAAGTTGCTGATGTTATTGAAAATAAAATAAAAAATTAAAGATTGTAACTGAAATTTGAAGAAAAAGTAATGACAAAAAAAAATTATACTGAAAAAAAAAATTTCAAAATGAAAGAAAAAATAGAGACCTAAAGAAATTTATCAGAAAATCACAAATATAATTAAAGATTATTTATTACAAGTTAAATTTAAGAAAATAACAAAAAATGAAAGAAAATCTTAAAAAAAAATTTTTTGAATTTAAAAATGAGAAAAATAATTAAAATATAAATAATAATTTAAAATTTAAGAAAGATTACATAAATTGAAGTCATTAACTAAAAATGTCAAAAATAAATGAAAATTTTAGGCTACCTGTAAAACTTAAAGATATTTTTGAAAAATTAAGAATCATATTGATGAAATTGATAAAAAATTAAAAGAAAATTTTAATTGTTAGAAAATATAAAGTAATACGAATATAAGATTAAAAACAAAAAGAACTAAATTTTCAAAAAAGATATTGAAAAATTTAGAAAATCTTTAGAAAAAAATAATTGAAAATTAAAGAAAAATATTTTGTAATATTTAGATTGTAATTGAAATTTCAGAATCATCTAGAAAACAATTTAAATTGTCAAAAAAAAACTTTAAAATCAATGAAAATATATCTTTAAAAACTAAAAATTGAATAAATTGAAAAATAATCTGAAATTGAATAAAATAATTGGATATTTAAGACAATAATTAAAAATTGAAGACAAAAATTGAAAGTTGACGAAATTTATTAAAAAAATGCAAAAATAATTGGAAATTGTAGGCTCAAGTTAAAAGTGAAAAAAATAATTGAATGAAGAAGAAATACATGAAAAAATGACAAAATTAATTGAAATTTAAGACAAATGTTTTAGACTCAAGAAAGAAAAAGTGAAAATTTAAAAAAATAATTTTTAAAAAGGAAATAATTCATTTTAAAATGACGTGAAAAATTTAGATTCAAGAAATTTATTTAAAAACACATGAATAATTGAAATTGAAGATATTATAAAATTGAAAAAATTTGTTTGACAAAATACATAAAAAGTAATTGAAAATTTTAGGCTACAAGTTCAAAATTGAAGGAAATAACCGAAAATATAAAAAAATTATTTCAAAATGGGAAACAACAATTCGAATTAAAGAATATAATTAATTATTAACAAACATAATTGTAAAATTTATGTTTCATGTAAAAATTCAAAAAAATAATTGAGAGTAGAAGAAAAACATCGAAAATGCAAGACATCTATTTTAAAAATTATTATTTTTATATTATTATTGTTATTATTTATTTGTAATTGAAAATGAAATATAGTTGAAAATTGAAGACATTCAATAAAAATGTCAAAAATAATTGAAAGAAGAAAAGCAATTGAAAAATTGAAGAAATTCATTATACAATGATCAAAAAATATAAAAAGTAATTTTTTAATCATAAAACGAAGAAATTGCATTTAAACACATTTTTAAAAAATTAAAATTTAAGACAAAAATTAAAATTTGAAAAGGATTTATAAAAAATGACAAGAAAAATTGAATTTAAAGGATTAAAATTAAAAATTGAAGAAATTTCTTGAAAAATAATTGAAATTTATAGACTATAAGTTAAAATATAAAAAAATTATTGAAAGATGAGAAATAAAAGAAATTTGAAAAAATCAATTTTCCAACAATTGTAATTAAAATTTGAAGAAAAGAATTGAAATTTCAAGAAAACAATTTAACTATGACTAAAATAACTGAAAATGGAAGAAATTAATTTTAAAAAAGAAGAAGTTAATTAAGAAATGAAAAAAAGTGAAATTGAAAACAAAAATTACAAAATGGAATGAAATTTTAAGTCTCAAATCCCGAAATCGGCAATTCTTAAAAATATGAGATATCTACCATTTTTGTTGAGAAATTTGTTGGATATTTTTAGTATTTATTTATTTAAATAACTTCCCATATATATCCCTGGCTTTATAACGATGCCTAAAAAAGAAATTAAAAACAATTTTTTTCTTGTTAAATTGGTTAAATCAAAAACAAAATGTTTCCATTTTTTTCGGTATAAATTTCAAGTTGATATAATTTTCGGAGAAATCATTACATTTTAATTTTAAACATGACATCTGAAGGCTTATTTTATCACCTTTCAAACGATTTTTTGAACATTATTTTACAATAATTTTTAAGGAAGATGGGATCATTTGTTTAAAACAAGAGACCTTTTTTTAATTGTTGATAACTTGACAACAATTGACTTCTTAAGAAAATTATTCCGAAAAAAATGTTCCTTATGTGTAGAATTAGAAAAAAAAATTTTAACAATTAAAGCATTTTATTTTTTGCTACATTTTGGCCATGTATATTTTTTAAAAGATCAATAACTTGTATAGGGCGAGTCGAGGAGAGATGGACCACTTCTACTGTTTTTTGTCTACAGCCGAAAATTTGTGAGAAAATTAATTTTGAACACGCATCAGTTTTAGATCTACTTCTTGTGAAAAAAGACAATGAAAATTTATTTCTGTCAACATTTTACACCATTAAAGACGTTTGAAAAAAAAAGAAATTTGCGGAGAGATGGATCAAGAAGTAAAAATGAGTTTTACTATCGTATTTCATATTTTAAATATTTGTATCCTAATTCTATATGCATAAGGAACATTTCTTTCTCTGAATAACTTTTTCCAAAAATGAATTGTTCTTAAGTTATCAACAATTGAAAAAAGGTTTGTTGCTGTAAACAAATAATCACATCTTCCTTACAAATTATTGTAGAACAATTTTCAAAAATTCGTTTTGGTGATAAAATAAGCCTTCAAGTGTCATTTCAAAATTGAAATGTAATGATTTTTTTAAAAATTGTGTCAATTTGAAATTTACCCAAAAAAGTGGAAAAATGTTGTTTTAAGCAATTCAACAGTAAAAGAGTTTTTTTTAATATCTTTTTTAGTCCCCACTTATTGAGAGGCATTGTATGGTCCAGAACACTTATCTATTAATATGCAAAGAGTTATAGTGATAATGAGATGATTATTAAAGATGAAAGGTTCAAATTAAGCCTTAGCTCTTCTAAATCTAAACTATGATGATTTTCGCCGGAAACTATTCAACGCGTGTTGAAGTGGCTAAAGTGGCATTACGCGTGACGCGCGCGAACCATCACACTTCTGACCGGAATCATCTCATCTTTATCAGCTTCAAGTGCGCGGCTTCCACTTGCAAATTCTAAGTTCGTGCCATCGACAATAATTCTCTTATCATCACACCATAATTTCTCAATTATTTCCCTAGATTATCATTTATTATATTTTCAAATCCGTTTCATTATAATAATCATATTAATTTGAATTTCAATTGTTTAATATTAACTATTAATTAAATAATAATAATAATCTCCGTAAACTCCTGAAGTTAGTTAGTGTATTTATATTTATTCATCTCTTTCCATCGACTTTTTAAAATCTGAAGTGAAGTTGGTTAGTATTTATATTTATTCATTTTTTTCTGTCCGCGTTTTAAAATCGAGAGTGAAGTTAGTCCCGGTTTTTTTTTTTTTATTAATTTTGATTCTCTTTATCAGAAAATTTTAAAATTGTTTTAGTTTACAGACAAAATATGCAGATGAGATAGCTTTAATGACGAGATATTGATTTTGAGTAACAATAAATTATATATTACACACTTATATATGAATTTTAATAATAATTTAGATTAATTTAAAGTGTCGAATAGTCGAATTTATTAAAAATTCGAATGACGTTATTTTACTTTATTAAAAAAAAATTAAATACAGTTTAAATTATTCTGTAACTTTTAAAACCATTTTTGCAGTTCCGAAACTTTCATCAAGTTTGCTGCAAGTTTAAAAACTTCCGGAAAGGTTGCGTTTCTGAACTTAATATTTTCAAATATCAATTATTCCCTTCAGTCTTTAAATTATTGTCATGAATATTTAAATTTATTACACAAGTTTTCATTTACTTCTGTCATTTTTCAATTATTTTCTCAATATTTCAAATTTTGTTTTCTATCTTTAAATTATTCCCAGGAATATTTAAATTTTCAACATCAGTTTCTATTCTACTTTTGTTTCTTAATTATGAATAATTTTCTTCAAATTTCAATTACTTTTGTCATTATTCAAGTATTTTTGTCCTTTTACGATTATTTTCTTCATATTTCTACTATATTTGCAATTTTAGAATTATTTTCTACAAATTTCAATTATTATTTTATTCAAATTATTAAATGCGACCTATTAATATTTAATGTAGTAATTATTATTGTTATCTCAAATTTTTAAATTTATTGTTACTTGAAATAAATTTTTAAAATTTATATTTTAATCGGCTTTTACCCGTAAATAAATAAATAAATAAATTCAATGTTTTTTATTGACATGAATTTTTAAATTTATTATATTAGTTTTCAATTATTTTCTACAAATTTCAATCATTTTCTTCATTATTTTTATTATTGTCATGAGTTTATTAAATATGTACATTTTTTTCAATTAATTTCAACAAATTTCAATTATTCTCTTTAAACTTCAATTATTCTCTATTAAATTTTTATTTATACAAAGGCTTTCAATTATTTATGTCATTATTCAATCAGTTAATTAAAATTTCAATTGTTTGGTCAATTTTTTAAGTATTGTCTTTAAATTTTAAATTTTATGCACCAGTTATCAATTATTTTTTTCAAATTACAATTATTTTTGTTATTGTTCAATTATCTTCGTGTAAATTTAATTATTCTTGAAACTTTTCAATTTTTTTTTTAAATTTCTATTGTGTTCTTTAATCTTTAAATTATTGTCAGGAATATTAAAATTTTCTAGACAAGTTCAATTCACTTTCGTTATTTTTCAATTATTTTCTTTAAATTTCAATTACTTTTGTCATTAATCAATTATTTTTGTCATTTTTCATTAATTTTTGCATATTTTTGTTATTTTTGCCATTTTAGAATTATTTTTTACAAATTGTAATTATTTTATTCCATTTTTTTATTGTCATGAACTTTTAAATTTCTTACACCCGTTTTCAATTATTTTTATTATAGTTACGAATTTATTATTTTTTTTACACCTTTTTCTATTTTTTTCTTCAAACTTTAATTACTTTTTTTATATTTGAATTTTTTTGCCATTTTTGAATTATTCTCTTCAAATTACAATTATTGTCTTCAAACTTCAATTAATTTATTCAACTTTAAATTATTTTCCTTAAACTTATAAATTTTTTTTAACTTTACGATTATTGTCTATAATTTTTGTATTTTTACACCAGTTTTGCATTATTTATTTCAATATTTCAATTGTTTTGTCAAGTTTTCAAGTATTTTTGTCAATATTTAAATATTTTTGACATTTTGGATCGATGTTCTTTAAATGTCATTTTTTTCAATCTTTTTATTATTTTCATGAATTTATGAACTTTTGAAGATCAGTTTTCAATTATTTATGTCATTCAATTTGTCTCTTTACATTTTAATTATATCGTTAATTTTTCAATTGTTTTATATAGTTTTTCAACTAATGTTTTTCTAATTTTCTAATCTAATTCAACTAATTTTTCTTTAATTTTTTTCTAAATTTCAGTTATTTTTGTTATTATTCAACTATTTTCTATACACATATAATACATTTTTTGATATTTTTGAATTGTTTTTTTTTCAAATTTCTATTATTTTCTTGAAATTCTATTAATTCTTTCAATCTTTGTCTTCATTTTTTTTATTGTTAATCAATTTTTCAATTAGTTTTGTCATTTACAACTTTTTTTTCAAATTGAATTATTTTTGTCATTATTTAATTATTTTCTTCATATTTCAATTATTTTTCCGATTTTCGAATTGTTTTTTTCAAATTTGAATTTTACTATTTAATCACTTTTTTTATTTAAAAGTTCACTATTTACTTAATTTTTTCACTTAAAAACTCATTATTTACTCACTCTTTTAAATTAAAAAGTTTTTTTTTCATTATTTTTAATCTGCAAGTTTACTGGTAGCCCTAGATCCTTATTGGATAAATATTATTCATCATTTTGTTTTATTTATTATGATAGTTTAATTTTTAAAATTGATAGAAAACTATAATCTCGCGCTTCCGCGCGTTATATTTTTCTAGTAATGTAAGTAATATGAATAATTTATGAGTACATATATACATATATATACATACAATTGCATTTATACATACATAAATACACACATTTGTAATAGTATTTCATGGTTAAGAAACTATTTCAAAAGATTCCATAGAAAAATAAAAAAATTTTATGTTATGGAAGTTAAAATAACAATAAAATGAATGTTGAATATAAAAAAATATTGGAGGTTAAATCTAAATAATTAATTTTAATAATAGAATTTGTTTAATTATTATTATAAATAATTATTTGAAATGTGAAAAGAAATATGTTTTTTAGAACCTATATTTTGATAGAAAATTTATTATTTTATCATAAAAATCATTAAAGAAAATTATTAGTTGAATATTGTTGAAAGTTTAATAAAGTATTGATTAATTCGAAAAATAAAGTAATATTTATCTGTATATTAAAACATTATAAATAATAATAAAAGAATTTATATTGAAGATAAGAATAGATTGTTAATATTTAGTGATCTTGTTAAATTTATATGAAAGAGTTATTTTATAATAATTATAAATAATTATGAATAGATTTTTTGATAAAATTAGTTTATAATGGAATTCATAAAAATGGATTGTTTAATTGGTAAAATATAATTGATTAGTAGTAGAATAAATTGGTTAAAAAAGTTTAAAATTCATTAAATTAAATTAAATTATTATAAATGAATTTTTATAATAAAATTTATGTTTTTTATAGGAAACTGTAAATATATTTTCATGAAATTTATAACAAAATGTAGAGTACAATTTTAAGAATATTTAGTGAAAAAGAAGAATCAAATTATCATTTTTAAATAATAGTAGTCCCATATTTACAATTGTTGTCTCAAATTTTGATATAACTTTTTTTGTCAATCAGTAATTAATATTTTTACAAAAATCGATAAAAACGAAATATAATTAAATTTACGTGAGATTCGAGGAAATATTGTATATATGTTGAAAAAGAAGCAAAAAGGAGGAAAAAGATGGAAAATTCTCTGCTTTCGAGGATTGATGTAATTAACTAAAACGCTTCAACTTACGGCGAAGGATTCGGACAAAGAAAACCAAGAGATTCAGATATAATTACCCTTAGGAATAAAATCCCTCATTCCTCGATTCATAATATCTCTGCAATTAAATTACAGAATAAAAAAATCAAATTTTCACAAACGCCTGTTTCATTAATTAATATCTGAATAGAATATAAATTTTAAAATACAGTTCAATGCGGATTTACAGTAAATTCATATTAAATATTAATAAAGAATTCATAAAAATCATAAATTTGCGTATATTATTATTTTTTAAAAATTACTTATATTATTATTATCATCAATTTATTTAAACATTTTTCTTTTCCAAGTCAACGGAACATTAATATTTTTAAACTTTATATATTTCTCTTCGACATTCTTTGTGATTTTTTTAAATCCATTTTTTAGTTATTCCGACTTATATTTTGATTGTGAGGCTGTCGCGAATTGCGCACATATTGCACACGAGATTAAATATCGCTTAGAAGGCAAAAAAAAAATAATAAAAAAAAAAAAATAAAAAAATCGGAGTAAGCGGCAACCGTGCTCAGATTTTTCTCTTTTTCATTCTATTCCATTTCCCCTCTCTGGAAGCAGGAGAAAAAATCTCAAGTGTTGGAGCGAGCGAACTAGAGAGAGAGAAAGAAATACGAGAGAAAAAGAAAGAATATGAATCTGACAGGGGGAGTTGGGAAACAGCCTCTCGAGGACCGGTCGCCATCTTGCTTTAAGTACAGTCAAGTACAGCACCTGGTGGCAAAATGTACTTGTTTAATTATCACAAAAACAATTGATCACAAGACAAAAATTTGTGAAATTTGTGAAAAATGGGAAAAAAAAGTTTATAAAAGACAGGCTATAAATTTAGAAAAGATTCTCTTTTTCTCAAGCTAAAAATCACCTCTGAAATTTAGACCAAATCGTCTACAAAAATCGTGACCATATTTATTATGGAAATTTTGCTTTTTTTCGTGGTTAAACATTTTTTAACAACCAGCGAATTAATCGATTTTCGGTGAAATTCAATTTTCTGTTGATTTTAAAAGAATTGATGAAGGATTTCAATTTTTTTTTATTTTACACTTTTTATATAAATCTGAGCATATACACTGGAGATATTGAGTTAAAAACACGAAGACAGAGAGGCGAAATCCAGGAGAGGAATGTCGTGTACTCAATGTTGATACAGCTGAGTGGTCGACCTGTCAGGTACGCTCAGCTTCTGTTTGGCATGCCTAATACTAATACGATCTTGTACGCGGAGAGAAACGAGGCTCTTCGAATGTTGGTCGAAGGTTCGATAATTCCAAGCTTCGCTTGTACGGTAGCCGTTTCTATTTATTCAAAATCATTCCAAGATGTCTATGTAAATCTCCTTTAAGAGTCACTTTAATAATAAGGATTGCGACACGAGCCTTCCATTACTCTACTCACAGAAAAAAGAAAGAAAGAAAGAAAAAAAAATAATAAACATTAACATCAGGTTTTTTTAATTTGTTTCCTTATTCATATATTCTTTGCATACAGGAAAATTGCAGTTAAAAAAAAGCGTATTTTACAAACTCGCAATAATATTCTTCCAATTAGAAATGTAATATTGTGATAGTTTTTAAAAATATTTTCATTAAAAAACAAGCAAAAACTTTGTGGTGTAAGTTATATTATGCCTGGGGTGGTTTTTGTAAATATTGACGTGACTTTAGTTGAATGTCTAGGGTCACGTCTGACCCTGATTGTAACTTCAGCCGAATTTCTAAGGTGACGTTACAAGGTTAAAGTAACTTTGGACAAATGTCTAGGATCACGAGTAAATTTTGAGGTGATTTTAGTCAATTGTCCGGGGCCACGGCAGGTCGTTGACGTGGTTTTAGTCAAACTTTGGTCATTACTAAATATCAAGGTATCTTGAGTCAAATGTCTAGGTTTACGTACATTAGTATACTAATGTGATTTTTGCCGAATGTCTATGTTCACTTTTAAATACTGACGTGATTTTAGCCATATGTCTACGTTGAAGTTCGAATACTGGCGTGATTTTAGCCACGTGTCTAGGATCACGTACAAACATTGATGCGATCTTAGCCCAATGTCACACTTTAATTCAACAGTATTATCATCGAAATGTCTTGGATCATAGTTCAACGTTGTCGTGATTTTAGCCAATTGTTTCATCTAGATTTAACCGTGAATTTAGACAATTGATTAATTGCACGTCTATACACGTATGCAGCTACAGCCAAATGTCTAGAGTCACGACTGCATACTGATGTGACTTTTTTAGATTAGGTCGAAAAGTTGAGACGAAACATTTAGCCGAATGTCTAAAGTCACGTCAACTTACAACCTTGTCTTTGGTTAAGTGTATTGCTTCACGTTGAAACACTGACGTCTTTTCACTAAATATTCTAAATATTCTTTTTCAACTAAATATCTACCATCATGTTTAAATATTCGAGTGACTTTAATCAAGTGTTTTACTTATATTCGACCGTGATTTTAGTCAATTGTTAGGTTCACGTTTAATACACAGATGCGGTTCTAAACATATGTCTAGAATCACGTCCTCATACTGAAGTGTCTATAACCAAAAGATTAGAACCACGTTCAAATACTTACGTGACTTTAGCCAAGTGCTTCATCAACTTTCAACAGTGAGTTTAGTTGATTGACTAGATTCCTGTTTATACACGAACGCGAATTTAATCCTCTGACTACTCAAATGACAGTTTGTCTAAAATCGACTCTTTGGTGACCTGGTGGGGGGAACTAAGAGAAGCTCGTTGTGAAGCGCTAGAGTGGCGATAAGCTAGTGTAGGCAGAGGATTAATTGAAAGTCTAAAATCACGTTTAAATATTGACGTGACTATAGTCAAATGTCTAGTGTCACGTCTTCATGCAACCGTGACTCTAGCCAAGTGTTTTAAGTCACTTTTTAATATTAAACCAAACATTAAAACTAATATACAAGTGCATAGAGATTTTGAAAATAGTTTTAACAATTTTGTTCTTTAATCGAAAGTCTAGAATTACGTCTAAACCAGGGCCTTTCAACCTAGCGAAAATGTGCAAATCGGTGCAAATAGTGGTGGCTAAACAGCCTGTGCGGGGAAGGAGGGTGAATAGGTTGAAAGCCCCTGGTCTAAACATTGCCGTGACTTTAGTTAAATAAGCAAACATACAAACAAACACTGAGGAGTCCTTAACCAAGATTTTAGAATTACGCTTAAACATTGACATGACTAAAGTCAAATGTCTAGGGTCACGTCTGACCCTGATTGTAACTTTAGCCAAACGTCTAGGTTCATGAGTAAATTTTGAGGTGATTTTAGTCAATTCTCTAGGACCACGTCAAGACATTAACATTATTTTTGTCAAATTTTAGTCATTGCTAAACATTAAGGTATCTTGAGTCAAATGTCTAGGTTTATGCCATCATACTACTAATGTTCACGTTTAAATACTGACGTGATTTTAGCCACATGTCTAGGATCACGTATAAACATTGATGTTATTTTAGTCCAATGTCATACTTTACTTCAACAGTGACATCAGCCAGATGACTTGGATCATGGTACCGTTACTTTAGTCAAGTGTTTCATCTACATTTAACCGTGACTTTAGTCAATTGATTAAATTCACGTTTAATACACAGATGCGGTTTTAAACATATGTCTAAAATCACGTCCAAATACTGACGTGTCTGTAACCAAAAGTCTGAAATCAGGTTTAAACATTGACGTGGCTATAGCCAAGTGTTACTTTCAACTGTAAATTTTGTCAGTTGACTAGGACCACGACATTTAGTCAAAATTTTAGTAATAACTAAACCTTAAGGTAACTTTAGCCAACTGTTTAAGGTGACGTTAAAGGTTAAAGTAACTTTGGACAAACGTCTAGGTTCACGAGTAAATATTGAGGTGATTTTATTCAATTGTCTGGGTTCACGTCAGGTCATTGACGTGATTTTAGTCAAACTTTAGTTATTACTAAACATTAAGGTATCTTGAGTCAAATGTCTAGGTTTACGTCAGCATACTACTAGTACTAATGTTCATTTTTAAAAACTGACGTGACTTTAGCCATATGTCTACGTTCAAGAAATACTGACGTAATTTTAGCCACATGTTTAGGATCACGTATAAACATTGATGTGATTTTAGACTAATGTCACACTTTACTTCAACAGTGACATCAGCCAAATGACTTAAATCATGGTTGAATGTTCTCGTTATATTAATCAAGTGTTTTATCTACATTTAACCGTGACTTTGGTCAATTGATTAGGTTCACGTTTAGTACACAGGCGTGGTTTTAAACATATGTCTAGAATCACGTCCGCATATTGACGTGTCTACATCCAAAAGTCTACAATCACGTTTAAACATTGACTAGGACCACGTCAGGACATTGATGAAACTTTAGTCAAATCTTAATCATTTTTAAACATTAAGGTATCTTGAGTCGTATAGGTTGGTTTAAAGCATCATAATACTCATGTGACTTTTGCCATATGTCTGTGTTCACTTTTAAATACTGGCGTGATTTTAGCCACATGTCTAGATTCACGTAGCCAAGTGTTACATCTACATTTAACCGTGACTTTAGTCAATTAATTAAGTCTTCGTCCATACACGTACACAGCTACAGCCAAATGTCTAAAGTCACGTGCGTATTCTGACTTGTCTATAACCAAAAGCTTAAAATCACTTTTAAATACTGACGTGACTTTAGCCATGTGTTGCATTTTACTTTCAACCGTGAGTTCAACAGTGGCAAATCCAGGGAGGTGGTTTGCAGGTCATGACCACCCCCTTTAACCATAGATTTATATAAGAGAGAAAGAGACAACTCTATAGTGCTATCTCTTTCTCTCTTATTCATAACCTTTCCCTAAAATCTTGTCTGGATCCGCCCCTGGAGTTCAACCCCGCTAGAGCGGGGATAATTTTAGCTTAGGCTAACTTATTTAAATTATTAATTTAAATTTTTTATTAATCAAAAGTCTAGAATCACGTCTAAGCATTGACGTGACTTTAGTCAAATGACCAGAACAACATCCAAACACTGACGAGACCTTAACCAATAGTCTAGAATCACTCCTGAACCTTGACGTGACAATAGTCAAATGTCTAGAGTCACATCTCCCCACAACCGTGACTCTAGCCAAGTGTCTAAAGTCACTTTTTATCATTAAACCAAAAATTATAACATTTTACACTAACCTACAAGTGCATAGAGACTGTGAGAATAGTTTTTAACAATTTTTTTTTCTGTTTAATCTGTTGCAGAGTTCGAGTTCTCCGAGGCGTGTGGCAGTGCCAGTTCTAGTGAAAGACGGCAAACCCTGTGGAAGTGGTGGCGGCAACGAGGGAAGCAGGGGTGGGCCGTCGGCGGCTCTCGCGAGTCCCGCGCCCCACATGACGACGGCCTCAAGTCCCCACGGTCCCCATCACGCGGCCGCCGTCTCCCACCATTCTGTTGTTGGGGTCAGTCACGTGATGAGCTCGAGTCAGAGCCTGCAGCATTGCTCCTACTCGAGGTCGGCGGCACAACAGAGTATGCAGCAGCAACAGCAGCCACAGTGTAGCGCTTACCTACCACTACAGGGTCGGGCTTGGTAGTGCGCGCCTTCCGCGGCGGGGGCGGCGGCCTACGCCAATCCCTCCGTCGCTGGCCCCTGGGCCCTCGCCGCGGATCCCACCGCATGGTACGCCATCCCCGAAGACAGTCCGTGAAATTGCGCCTTTTATTGTACAGATTAGGGTATTTTTACACGCAAATCACAGATTCGAAGAAAATACTTTTTTTTTTTTCTTTCTTTCTTTCATAGAATATGACGACCAATGAGGACAACTACTTGGTAATATAACCACAAACTGACGCACAGTGATCAAAAATGCTTTTTTTTTGTGTCAAAATCAAAGAACTTTTGATAGAAGTGATTAATTTTAATAAATCCAACTGGAACCAAAAGACTATTTCCTACAGAATACAGGAAAAATATGGAAAAAGTGATTAAAAAATTTCTAACCTATTAAAAATCGCGTTAAAGTTGAGTTTTCCTATGAAAAATATCATTTTTTGACAAGAAAAATGTCATTAATAACTAAATAGTTAATAAAACTTGAAGATTTTGTCATACTGATTAAAACCTGAAGTTAACATTGCACATTCAAAATGGCGGACAAAATGTAACAAGTTTTCGGATTTTCTTGAAAGTTGCTATCTAAAGGTTTTTTGGGTCGCTGATTACGAATCTGATATCAGTTTTTGAAAATTCAAAATGCCGAATCCAATATGGCGGACGAAATATTAAAAATTTATTCGGATTTTCTTGAAACTTGCTATCTAAACGTTTTTTGGGTCGCCAATTACGAATCTGCCATCAGTTTTCAAAAATTAAAAATGGCGGATCCAATACGGAGAACGAAATATTAAAATTTTATTTGATTTGCTTGTAATTTTCTATCTAAAGATTTTTATGGTCACCGACTAGAAATGTGACATCGACTTTTAAAACTTCAAAATTGCAAATCCAGTGTAGCGAAAATAAAATTTAAAATCAATAGAATTTGTTTGAAACTCTACAATTTATTGATGTTATTGTTACGTGTAAATTTAAAACATTTAACATCATTAACAGTAAATGGCATCAGCCATTTTAAATATTTAAAAACTAAGATCAAATTTGTAATCAGCAGCCCAAAAAACCTCTCGACTTCAAATATCAATTAAATTCGAAAAAATTTGGAATATTACATCCACTATATTAGATCAGCCGTTTTGAATTTTTGAAGACTGATGTGAGATCCATAATCAGAGATAAAAAAAATCACTAAATAGCAAGTTTCAAGTAAATCGGATAAAATTTTAATATTTCATCCGCCATATTGGATCCGCCATTTTTTTATTTTAAGTAATAAATTTTAGAATTGTTTTTAAAAGTATAATAACAGAAATCTAATTCGTCAGAATTTTTAATTAGCAGAAATCTCATTTATCCAAAATTGCATTTAACAGAAAACTAATTTGTCCCAGAAATTGAATTTATCAGTAACCTTATTTTGTGAAATAATAGAGGTTATGTGGCTCCGTGAAGTTAGCACTATACAACATTTAAAAAATCCAAATTTCTTTATTGAAAACGTTTGGAAATAATTGGAAACTAAATTTTATTGTTTGGAAATCAAAATTTAAAAAATTATAATGATTTTAAAAAATGCGGTGCCAATTTCAATTTAAAAATAATTTTTCTCCGAGTCTGTGAATTGCGTCAAATTGGTTCGAAAATCCAGACGAGACGAAAGTGTATATCGATTGGCCAAGAACAAAATTCCAAATTGTATGATATTTTATATAATTATTAAAAATGTTATCTTGCCTCGCGTTTAAATTATAAAAGTACTTAATACTCTTGTAAAAATCTGCGATTTACAATTTATAAAATTGTACATTTTTAATGAAAAAAAAAAAAAAATGTCAAAATCGAGGGCGATTAACAATTAAGTAAATTTTCGTTTATAAAGTACAACCTCATACCTCGCACGAAAATTGAACGTGCAAAATGTTTCTGGCCACTCGATGAAATAGCATTCAAAATTGGAAAATCGACGAGGCTCGGTTTTACGACTCCAGCCCGATACTTTTCTAGTTTTAATAAAACGCATATTCCACTTTTATCGAACCATTTTGTAAAAATTTATTTCACTTTATTTTGTCAAGCAGAACGAAGTCCTCACAAAATAATTGTACATTTTTTATTTATGATACAGAAAAAAAAACATTTTTCAATGCATATGAAGTTGACAACAAACAATTTCTAGTATGGAAGTAAACAATTTTTTGTCAGAAATTCGTACTGCTGTTTAAAAAAAAATTCAATGTAATTGGAGACTGAAAAATAGATCTGGATAAAATGTAAATTCTATTTAAAAAACAAAAAATATATATTAATAATTAAAATTTCAGTTTACAGTTAAATTTATTGAAAATATAAAAATTAAACCTTTTGAAGAATTTTTTTTCTTTTTTGAATGGGTCAAAATTTTACCCAGGTCTATTTTCTAGTGTGCTCGACAATTCGTTACTTCCGTTGTGGGCCGAGTTATGTTAATTTAAATTACGGGAAACCATACACCGATCTGTGTCGTCAGTAGGAGGATCAATTTTGCAAAACGAACGTGGAACTCCAAGTGGCCACTGTGCATAGTAATTTAGTGACACTCGACCATTATAGTGCGAAACAGCGAACCTTGTCTGTGTATATAAATGTATTACATTTCCCATGAGAAAAGCCACAACAATCCAGCACAATTCACGATTCACGGAGGGAACTTGAGTTTAAAATTAATTTATACCGAAACAGTAAAATTACCCTTTTTATAAATTAATCCATTCATTAAACAAACTTTTGTCAAAGTGAATGTTTCTAAAATAATGTTAATTCAATTGTAGTTACTGTGTAAAAAACAAAATTTGAAATAAAATTGGTAATTTATGAAACAAACGTGATTTTAGACATTTGGCTAGAGTCACGTCCGTCTTTGGACGTGACTCTAGACACTTGGCTAAAGTCACGTCAGTTTCAATATTTTAACTGGATTTTTCGTCCATTACAAATGGGAATCGTGAAAGTGCTAATTTGTGCTGTGATAGCGAATCACAGGACATTATGTAAATAATTAATTGGTTAATAAATTAATTAATTTTCGGCGCCGTTTTCTTTGTACCGACGAATTTTTAAAATTCGAAATCCGGTATTACTGTATGCGTATAAAGTTAGCGAGATTGAACACTAGCGCATAAATAATAATGATTAAACTGAAAATAAAAAATAGCCACGAAAAGTGTGGCATAATGATTGAAAAGATAATTAATAGTGAGTAGTGTGTGATGGTGAAACAAAAGATACAAGGATTATTAGAGATATTATTATTATAAAGTTTTGTAAATACCGAAAAGAGATATTAATAAAACGATACTTATGCAAATGTCATTTCAGGATGTTTTATTGTTCTAGAATAATAATTATTGTTATTATTATTTTTTGTTTTGTATTAATCTGTTTAATTACTTGTTTGTGAAAAAATTGACGAGAATCCACGAGAATTAATAAAAACAAAATTTTTGTTTTCATTAATTTACATTAATAGAGTGGATATTCTGTATTTTTTTTTTTTTTTTGCTACTGAAATGCTGACGAGCAGAAAATATGCAATGCCAGACAATTCTCTCTAAATCCTGCCAATCGAAATCTATACATATATACAGTCAAGAGCTTTTTCACGAGATGTTTCTGAATATAATTTTGGATCGTCACTGATAAAAGTTACTATCAGATAAAAATATATTTTTTATCCTGAAAAAATAACAAAATCGCATATTCCAATACAAACAAGTGAATAAAATGGAAAATTAATCGCGACAAATTATCTCGAAATCTTTAATAGGAAAAATTTCACGCTTTTTCATTTATCGATTTTATCATTTTTTTTTAAGTATACCGTTTACTTATTTTCTTATACTTATACTTTGTAAAATATCTTCTGTATTTTTTTCAATCTCCGGAGATTGAAATTCGGCGTTTAGGCAAAAGTTGCGAAATGCGGTATTCGGCAATGTGTTCATCGGCCAAAACAAGAAATTGATACCAATTTACAAACTAAAATTTACACATTCTTGTAATCTTATTAATTATAATTAAAGCTTAAAAGTTCATATGTTGAATAAATAAATAAAAATTTCAAGATAATAATTGAAAATTGAAAAGATTGTAGGAAATAATTGAAAATTCCGGAAAATAATAAATAATTGTAGGAAATAGTCGAAAAATGACGAGAATATAATTGAAAAATTGAAGAAAATATGTGAAAAATGACTAAATTAATTGTCAATTGAAAACAAAATTCAAAAAATGACTAACTTAACAGACCCTTGACAAAAAAATTGAAAAAACTAAGCAAGAAATATTAAATTTAAAGAAAATAATTGCAACTTGAAAAATTAAGAAAATTATAGGAATACTTATTGAAAATAATTGCACATTTAAAATCGAAAAAAATAATTAAAATTAAAAAAAAAATAATTGAAATTGAAAGAATATACTTAAAAATTGAAATAAAGTAATTGAAAAAGGCCGAGAATTAATGAATATAGAAGAATGGAATTCAAAATTGAAGAAAATAATCGAACAATTGTATTTAAAATTAAAGAAACTTAATGATAATAGAAAAAAAGGCGATAATTTTTTAATATTAAAAAAAATAATTGAAAATTTAATAGTGGAATTTAAATTTGAAGAAATTAACTGCTAATTGAAAAGATTAGTTTCAGAATTGAGTAAAAATTTTAAAGCAATTTCTTTATGTGAAAAAAATAATTGAAAAATCCGAAAATTATTTAATATTGAGGAATTAATTGAAAATCGATAAGAATAATTGAAAATTAAAGAAAATATTTGAGAAATAAAGAAGATAATTAAAAATTGAAGAAATAAATTATAGAAATTAGATAAAATTTCAAGAAAATGATTGATAAAAGAAAAATTACAATATGACAAAAATAATTAAATAATTAATTTAATCGAAGAATTGAATTAAAATTTCAAGAAAATAGTTGATAATTGAAAAATCCGAAACTTATTGAATATTCAGGAATAAATTGAAAATCGATAAAAATAATTGAAAATTGACGAAAATATTTTTTGAGAATTGAAGAAAATAATTAAATAAAGAAGAATTAAATTGGAAATTAAAGAATTAAATGGATATTTCAAGAAAATAATAAAATTGATAATTTAAAGAAAAATTACAATATGACAAAAATAATTAACTATAAACAAAAAAAAAATTAAAAATTGGAAAAAAATTGAAAAATAGTGCCAATAATCGGCATTTGAACAAATTTTTTTTTAAATTAATGAATAATCAAAAAATTGACGGAGAATAATAAATTAAATAATAAATTAAATTAAAAATTAAAGATTAAAGAATTAAATTGACATTTTTAGAAAATGGTTAATAATTGAAAGAAGAATTTTAAAATGACTAAAATAATTGAATAATTAAGAAAATAATTGAGAAATGTGAAAAATAATTGACATTCGAAAAAAAACTCGAAAAATGCCGAGAGCAATCGACAACAGAACTAAATAATTAAAAAAAATTAGAGAATAATTGAAGAGTAGTATGACAAAAAGGGTCAAGCGAAAATTTTTCAAATTTGAGATTTTTTCATCAAAAAATCAAGAAAATTAATTCTTTTTTTTTACTTATTTCAAATTTTTACATTTTTGGTAAAGGAGTTTCTTTTGAAAAAAAATTGTATTTTTACAATGAAAGTGCTTTATAAATGCAAAAAATACTTTCTATAAGAAAGAAATTGATAAAATTAAAAAATAATGGGTGTGTTATATTAAAATTTTAATAAATATTTGTAAAAAAAGGTACGTATATTAACGTCTTAACCTAAATTTTATTGCTCGATTTCAAGACAAATATTTACTAATTCATTATTTTCTTGAAAACAATGTTTTTTTTAAAAAAATTTTTTTTTGAATTTGAGTCGTCAATTTGGTGATTTAAAAAGTTTCCCAATTTTTCTTTAAATCGTATACTTTTTTCACAGTTTTTGATGTAACCTTAAAGTAGAACAATTATTTTTTTTATTTCTGACTAATATTATCATAATATTATGTAAGTTTATCTAACAATTTATTATTTTTCTAATAAAACGTATATCAATATCTCGAAACAGTTTTCTTAGTTTTGTTTCAAATAACCACATACAAAATCTTTAAATTTGTTTTTTTCGCTTCCTGTAAAGACATTAAAATGACATTTGACCACATTTGTCATTTCACCCTTCAATTATAAAATTTAAAGAGAATAATAATTGTATTTCAAAAATTGTTGAAAATTATAGATTTATTTATTAATGAAATTAAAATTATTTGAACTGATATTTATAAATTTAAATTTTAAATGCATTTTTTAAATACTATCTGATTTAAGGATGTTGCAAGGAGAGAATTAACATAACCTTAAAAATACTTTTCCAAGCAGCGTACAATTTCGACACTTAGCCAATTTTTTCAGAAACAAAAAAGTGTAATTAAAAATATGACCATGTACCCATAATTTAAATTTTATAAAGATTCTAAAACTAATTTGACATTTTAGAAATATATATTATTTAGGCTTATTATTATAGATTTGTCCCCCTATTGTAGTTCTCAATTTTTATTAAATCCTTCAATTAGATTAGTTTCACCTTTGTTTAAATTTTTAGAAGAATCTAAGGGTGAAGTCTCATACGAAGGACTAGGGTATCAGTGGATTAGAATATTAGACCAATCAGAAAATACTTTCCAATGTGACCATTTATTTGATTAGTCTATTCTAAACCACTGATACCCTAGTCCTTCGTATGAGACTTCACCCTAAGTTACAAATATAATTTTTCTTTTCTTAGGGTAAAATCCGATGTTAGCAGAGAGCGCAAAACCGAAAGCAGAAATAATGAGAGTGAGAGAGGTAGATGGAAATCACTGCCTCTCTCACTCTCATGATTTCTATACTCTAAATCATGTTCCTCTCTCTTTCTATTCGGTTGGTTTCGTAACTTACGTTTCTTACCATAAAGTTGTAAAATTACCGCACTCTGATTTTCTTATTTTAACTACCGAGTTATGGGCAAATATACGTAGCTTTACCGCGCAATGCGCATGTATAAGCTCCAATGTTTAATACAAAAAAGAAGAAGAAGAAAAGAAGATTATAGATTTGTGATAAATGAAAAAAATTGATTTTCGACAAAACTTTTCAGAACTTTTAGATCCACGATGAAATTTCCGGTTTTTCCCGGTCAACTAGAGTTATAGGAAAAGAAACGATAAAATAAAGAATTTATAGGTTAGAAATTGCGGATTAATGTAAAGGGTCAATTTTCTGCAAGGAGAAAGTAAGTTGAATGATTTTCGGGAAATTTAATGAAATTATAAGATAAAGAGAGAGGGAGAGAGGAAATTTTGGCAGACGCATCTTTCTGCATGCACGCGTCGGATTGGTGAAGGGTGGTGTGAGTAAAGTGACATACGAGGGTGCCTGACAATGACAGGCAAACCTTCTGGTGGTCACTCTTATACACTGGTATCCCATCACACCCCACGCACCATTATCATATTTATTAACTGCCTCCCGGTGCTTATATCTACACCTATTCGCTGCCATTCCTATATAATATAATATGTGCCAGTGACAGCAGCACGTGGCCCACCGACCCTTCGGGGCCAACGAACATTTGTCCTCGTTTGATACGATTAACTAACGTATATACACCCGAACACCCAATTTATCACAATTCTTCACGTACTTGTAAAGTTTCCAATTCTCATCCATTCTCCGCCTAAATCAACATTTCCGGCCTCAAATTCAGCAACAAATTTGACAGTCATTCTGTTTTTTTGTATTGTTGATACTAATTGTTTTCTAAGTTAGTATATATATGGAGAAGTTATAATTTTCTCTTTGGAATTTTATATGAACACATAAGTGTAATGAATGATGGAATCAAAACATAAACAAACATGCAAATTTAATTTTCTGGCAGAATGAAAGTATTTTCTGAAGTATAGGTTACCTTCCAGATTATTGTTCTCACATTATTGTTCTGATTATATACATGATTACATAATACTTTTTCGTATCTCCTGACACAATTTTTAGATTCAAAATAGTATTTTGAGTACATTAGTCTACAATAAAAATGGCGTCAGAATCACAAAGACAAGTTTATTAACAGATTATTATTAAATTAATAAATCTCTTTAATCGTATAGTATCCTAATACAAATTTAAAACTTAATACAGAATTTGTTAAAATACAGAAAAAAGCTTCAAAAAATAAAATGTTCCTAGTAAATTTCCCGGGGCAAATTGAACCTTTATCTTTCGCAGCATCATGTTATCTTGATACTTGTCAAGCTTCCCAATATTATTATACAGATTCTATTCAATTGTCGTATTGTGAAAAATAGTGTTTTTTCCTATTTTTTCCTCATCTTCCAGTAATCGAAAAAAAGTGTTTTTGTTGTAAATATAATGGAAGAAACAAATATTACTAATACAGATTCTATAATTCTAAATTAGAGTATTTAAAATTATGCTCTTGTTTCCGCCAAAATCTCCTCTTTAGTCATATACTATATATATAATATATATACTTATAAAACTTTAAAATTTAATACAGGATTTGTTCAAATAACGAAAAACGTATAGCTCAAATTCGGGTTTCAAATTGTAGCGTTCTGCCAAGCAAATTTCTTGGGGCAAGTTGAACCTTTACTTTTAGGAGCTTCGTATTTTTCTGTTACTTATCTAGCTTTTCAGTATTATTTAACAGTGTCCATAATTCCAAATTAGATTATTTTAAATTATGCTCTCGTTCCCGCCAAAAACTCCTCTTTAGTCATAATATTCAGATACTTTTTCAAAATTTAATACAGAATTTGTTAAATTAACAAAAAACGTTACACAAATTAGGGGTGTCAAATTGTAGCGTTATGTCAGACAAATTTCACGGGGCAAGTTGACCCAAAAAACTCTATAAAAATTTCCTGTTATGCTGACCTAAGACAAGCTTTCCAGGAGGTGCATAAATATTCCCTAAGACCCATTTAGCCTAAATTCCATTCAGCCTAGAACCAAATAATCTAAAATGCATTCATCCTAAATCCCATTTAACCTGAAATCCATTTATTCTAAAATGCATTCAGTCTAAATTCCATTAAACCTAAATCCCATGTATCCCAAATCCAATTTAACATAAAATGCATTAGGCGTAAATCTTATTTAACATAAATCACATTTAATCTATAATGCATTCAGCCTAAATCTCATTTAACCCAAATTCCGTTAAACCTATATCTCATTTATTCGAAATCCCATATAACCTAAAATCCATTAGGCCTAAAAATAATGTAACATAAATCTCATTAAACCTAAAATTAATTCAGCCTAAACCCCATTTAACCTAAAATGCATTAAGCCTAAAACTCGTTTAACATAAATCTCATTAAACCTAAAATTCATTCAGCCTAAATCTCTTTAACCTAAATTCCATTAAACCAAAATCTCATTTAACCTAAAATGCATTAAGCCTAAATCTTATTTAACCTCAATCTCATTTAACCTGAATCCCATTTATTCTAAAATTCATTCAGTTAAAATCTCATTTAACCTAGAAATTTTATTTATCCTAAATTCAATGTCACCAAAAATGTATTCAGCCTAAATCCCATTTAACCTAAAATGCATTCAGACTAAATCCCATTTAACCTGAAATCCATTTATTCTAAAATGCATTCAGTCTAAATTCCATTAAACCTAAATCTCATGTATCCCAAATACAATTTAACATAAAATGCATTAAGCGTAAATCTTATTTAACATAAATCACATTTTATCTATAATGCATTCAGCCTAAATCTCATTTAACTCAAATTCCGTTAAACCTATATCTCATTTATTCGAAATCCCATATAACCTAAAATCCATTAGGCCAAAAATCATGTAACATAAATCTCATTAAACCTAAAATTAATTCAGCCTAAACCCCATTTAACCTAAAATGCATTAAGCCTAAAACTCGTTTAACATAAATCTCATTAAACCTAAAATTCATTCAGCCTAAATCTCTTTAACCTAAATTCCATTAAACCAAAATCTCATTTAACCTAAAATGCATTAAGCCTAAATCTTATTTAACCTCAATCTCATTTAATCTAAATCCCATTTATTCTAAAATTCATTCAGTTAAAATCTCATTTAACCTAGAAATTTTATTTATCCTAAATTCAATGTCACCAAAAATGTATTTAGCCTAAATCCAGGCTTGGGTCCGTAAATAGTCTAATTCACTATAGAATTTACTTTTATAGTGAATAAGACTATTTACGGACACAAGCCTGCCTAAATCCCATTTAACCTAAAATGCATTCAAACTAAATCCCATTTTACCTAAAATGCATTCAGACTAAACCCCATTAAACCTAAAAAGTATTCAGCCTAAATCCCATTTAACGTAAAATTGATTCAGCCTAAATCCCATTTAACCTAAAATGCATTCAGCTTAAACCCCATTTTACCTAAAATGAATTCAGCCTAAAACCAATTTAACCTAAAATACAATAAGCCTTGATTCCATTAGACCTAAATCCCATTTAACCAAAAATGCATTTAGCCTATATCTTATTTAACCTAAGTCCCATTTAACCTACATTGCATTCGGTCTAAAACCCATTTAACCAAAAATTTATTCAGCCTAAAGTTCATTTCACCAAAATCTCATATATCCTAATTTCATTTAACCTAATATGCATTCAACCCAAAACACATTTAGCCTAAAATGCATTCAACCTAAATCCCATTTAACCTAAAATGCATTCAGCCTAAAACCCATTAAACCTAAAATACATTCAGCCTAAATCCCATTTAACCTAAAATTATTCAGACTAAATCCCATTTTACCCAAAACTCATTAATCCTAAATCTCGTTTAACCTAAAATCCATTTAGACCAAAATTTATTTAACCTAAAATCCATTTAGCCCAAAATTTATTTAACCTAAATCTCATTTATCCTAAATACCATTTAACTTAAAATGCATTTAACTCAAAACACATTAAACCTAAATTTCATTCAACCTAAAATGCATTCATCCTAAAACTCATTTAACATAAATCTCACTTAACCTAAAATGCAGTTAACCTAAAATTCATTCAGCCTAAATCCCATTTAACCTAAAATGTATTTAGCCTGAATCCCATTTACCCTAAATTCCAGTAAACATAAAATGCATTTAGCCTAAAACCCATTTAACCGAAAACTTATTTAACCTAAATCCCATTTAACCTAAAATCCATTCAGTCAAACTCACATTCAACCTATAAATTCCATTTAACCTGAATTCCATATAATCTAATATGTATTCAGTCAATATTCGATTAACCCAAAAATGCATTTAGCCTAAAGCCATTTGTTCTAAACCCGATTTAACCTAAAATTTACATTATAAGTTAGGTTCAATGAAATTTAGGAAAAATGATTTTAGGCCATATGTATTTTAGGTTAAATGGTAATTAAGCTGAATACATTTAAGGCTAAATGGGTTTTAGGTTAAATGGGATTTAATCTAAATGCATTTTAGGTTAAATGGATTTTAGGTTTAATTGAATTTTGGTTAAATAATATTTAGGCTAAATGCATTTTAGGTTAAATAATATTTAGGCTAAATGCATTTTAGGTTAAATGGGATATAGGTTAAATGCATTTTAGGTTAAATGGGATACAGGCTAAATGCATTTTAGGGTAAATAGATTTAGGGTTGAATAAATTTTAGGTAAAATAGGATTGAATGCATTTTAGGTTAAATGGAATTTGGATTTAATGAAACTTAGATCAAATTAGTTTCAGGCTAAATTGATTTTAGGTTAAATGGATTTTAGGTTAAATGGATTTTAGGTTACATGCATGCTAGGATAAATGCATTTTAGGTTAAATGGGATATAGGCTGAGTGCTTATTAGGTTAAATGGATTTAAGGTTGAATGAATTTTAGGTTCAAATGGATATAGACTGAATGCATTTTAGGTTGAATGGGATTTAGGATTAATGAGAATTTGTTTAAAGGAATTTTCGGCGGAATGAATTTTAGGTGAATAATGAGATTTAGCTTAAATGAGTTTTAGGTTAAATGGGATAAAGGCTTAATGCATTTTAGGTTGAATGTATTTTAGGTTAAATGGGTTTTAGGATAAATGCATTTTGGCTTTAATGGGTTTTAGGCTAAATGCATTTTAGGTTAAATGAGATTTAGGTTAAATGGAATTTAGGTTAAATGAGATTTAAGCTGAATATGAATTTTAGGTTAAATGGATTTCAGGTTAAATAGAATTTAGATTAAATAGGTTTTAGGCTGAATGCATTTTAGTTTAAATGTGATTTAGTCTAAATTCATTTTAGGTTTAATGTGTTTTAGGCTGAATGCATTTTAGGTTATATGGTATTAGGCTGAATGCACTTTAGGTTTAATAGAATTTATGTTAAACAAGATTTAGGTTAAATGGGTTGTAGGATGAATGCATTTTAGCTTAAATAGGTTTTAGGCTGAATGCATTTTAGGTTTAATGATTAAATTAGTTTTACGTTGAATCAGTTTTAGGCTGAATGCAATTTAGGTTAAATGGGATTAAGGTTAAATTAAAATTAGGCTAAATGCGTTTTAGGTTAAATGGGATTTAGGCTAAATGCATTTTAGGTTAAATGGATATTAGGTTAAATAGAATTTAGGTTACATGTGTTTTAGGCTGAATGCATTTTTGGTTATTAGAGTATTTTAAATTATGCTCTTGTTAGAACGTTGAGCTAAATAAATTTCTCAGGGCAAGTTGAACTTTTTCCTTTAGAAAATCCTCTATGTCGTACTGATATTTTTAAGGGTGAAATGCGTTATAAAAACACTGATACTTTTTTTTCTAGACCTGACTAATTTGAAAATTAGAGTAGTCATTGTAAATCATATTGTCAATGACGTTCAACAGCTTACCAATTTTTAAACCTCCATAAAATGTTATTCTTTCGAAAATGATTTTATTAATCTTTTGACGTTTCTGATGTGATCGGCTGTTCCGTTGAAAAATAAAAAAAACTTATTTTTAATATCTTGACCTGACTCGCAGTGATCATTATAATCATCTTCAATATTCAATACAGCCGAGTGATAAATTTAATTTAAATTAATTTGAAAATCGTTGTTTCCCGCCAGAAAAATCTTTGTATTCATATTTTCCTGATGCAATTTTTGGTTCTAAAATAGGATTTTGGTACAAATTTCTACAATAAATATGACGCCACTTTTAAAAAGACAAGTTTATTAATAACAATACATAGAATTGAAAGTATTTTTTAGGTTAAAATATTTTTGTGTTAAATAGAAAAACTTAGTTTAAATAATTAGAACATTTCTACATATTAGGTGAGTTGTATTATAACTTTTAGCCAAGGGTGGTTTTTTGTGGTTGATATTTCTTGTTATCAATTTAAAAAATTAGGGGGTATATTACTGAGTATGTTTTACCATTTTAGAACTTGTTTATAATTGTTTTCTAGAAATTAATTTTTTTTTCAAAATTATATTCGATTATTTTACGTAGAGGTTGTTTTTAGGGGTCGTTAATTATTGCTATCAATTGGAAAAATTAGGGGGAATATTCCTGAATAGATTTAACCATTTTAAAACTTGATTAAATTCTTTTTTTTTAATTTGATAATTTTTTTAAATCCTTTTTCGATTATTTTTCTTAAGGGTAGTTTTTAGGGGTTGGTTATTTTTTCAGAATAGACCAATCAGATAATTGGTCACATTGAAAAGTATTTTCAGATTAACCCATTTTATTCTCTTAACCTCCTAATCAACCGCATATGACTTCACCCCCACAAGTCATTTATGACCATCATCAGCACTTTTTAGAATTGTTTGGCATATTTAATCATCTCTTGCCACTATTTTTGTTTTTCCATCAATGACAATGTTTTCGATTATGAATTTTTTATTCTTCCGCATCTCATTTCCAGCTTCAGGTTTCCCTTCCCTTATATTCTGTCAGCTCATACTTATTTTATAATGTTAAATATATATTCCTGCATTATTAAATGATAATAAACATGCTACGTTTACACTTTTTGTAACAGAATTTCCAACAGGAAAATCTACATTGGAGTAAGAAAGACAGACTGTGTGTCTGTCTCTCTTACTCCAATGGAATTTTCCCAAACTGGACAAGTTTTTCCAATGGTGTAAATGGCGCTTTATGATTTTATATTGTTATTTGTTTTTCTCAAACGCTATCTTTGAAAAGTATTTTACCAAGGTTTCCTACAGTTTTCTACGTACATTACGTATTTTACCTCAAAATCCAAAATGATGTGCCAGTTTCCGATCTCTGATGGCTACTCGACAAAGCGTCACGTTAAATACGTGTACATGACGTAGACCACATGTTTTACTTTTTCGTAAGGGTCAACCAGTTCAAAAACAACGAAATAAAAGCTTAAACTTCAAATTGGCAATAAGAGTTGCTAATCCTGAGAAAATTGTCCAACAATTAGTTTCGGTGACTAATAGTCAGATGGAATGCGAGCCAATAACAACGACCCTTGAAATTGTTGAAGTAATATTAGACATTAACCTTGATCTACACGTGTAGTAGATCGGCTTACCTTAATAATCGAATAGGTAAAAGCAGGGGGCTTCTAAGGGTCTTAATGGGGCGTTTCCATGGACGCTTTCAGGAGTCACTGAGTCAGCGTTCACCCTTCTTTCCATCAAAATCGAGAGCTGTAATGAAACATTCTCAGTTTTATTGCCATTCAAAAAAAAAAAAAAAATCGGATTGTTTTTCTTAAGCCCATCAAAGCTTTCTTCCCCTCGATTCTCACTTCTTTCTTCTCTTTAAAATCTCATCCACCACTTTTTTGGCCCGATTTATAAGTGCCAAACGGAAACAATATAATATCTTGCGTAAATGTCTGCAATTTCGGATGATAAACGGCAATTTAATTGGATCAGTGCATAAAGCTGTCATCGCGCTTCCCTGCTGACAGCCTGAGGGAAATTCAGATAATTCATGACCCCATGAATGACGAACGCCTGCACTTGGCTCCTCCTACGCAAACAAGTCAACCCTTTGCATTTGCAAAACATTATATATCGAGTCCCCTTTGCCTTTCGAGTGAAGCGAAATCAACCGAGAAGGAGTTAAGGAACGACATTAGAGTGAAAGAGAGAAGGCGCGAATATTAGCATCCGAGCTTTCGAATTCTCGCTTCCTCAGATCTAAGATGGTATAGTCATGAAACAACCCCATGACTTCGTCTTCTGATATTCATGAACTCCGAGAGTCGTTTTAGACTCATGAATTTACAATGATGATCCTAAGACGTCGAGGGTGGATGAAAAAAATCTATATACGACAAGAATTTAAATGTAAATATGGTTCGATTTGACAACCTTGGCGCAAAAACTATTACGATAGCAAAAACAAGTGCAGTAGAGCTTCACTTATTTTAACCCAGTCGACGCTAATCCATGAGAAAAGACGCTCTTATTTTATAACTTCCAAGTAGTTATAGAGAACTTCTCTGATTGGATGGTCCAGTTCGAAGCAACCAATGAAAATATTAGTTAGTTTTGATTGGTCGATAAGTGACAATAAGTGAGACTTCGAGTCGTGAAAGTGAAATCCCATGTAACCAGAAAACGTAAAACCGAAAGCAGAAAATATGAGAGTGAGAGAAACAGTGATATTTATCTCCTTAAAATAAATGTGACTTCAAACAAACGAGACATTAACCAATGAAATAGCTTGAAATAATCATAATACGCTTTATAAATGTCTTAAAATAGGACACCTGTTTTTACAGTGAGCAAATTATCTGAAACAATTGTGTTGTAAAGGGAGATTTATTAGAACACAGTATTCTTTAATTGGAATCCTGGAAAAAATTAACAATGTAATTTATGTTATCATAACAAAATAGTTTTGTTGAGTAATTATAATAAATAAATTTATTTGAGTTTATTAAAATGTTTTGTTGGCAGTACCAAATATGTACTCTCTAAAACTGAATCAGTGAAATTTTCACTGATTTGGAATCAGTGAACAACTTCTCTTTGCTGAATCAGTGAAAATGACTGATCTTCAGTGAATTTCACTGATTCAGCAACGAGAAGTTGTTCACTGATTTCAAATCAGTGAAAATTTCACTGATTCAGTTTTAGAGAGTATAGCGCATGCGCGACTAGTGCGATTTTTATATTCGTCTATCGATAATGTCATAAATATGATGCGTGTTTTTTTTCTGTTTACAAGAAGAGTTTGGCCTAACGCACATTGAATCGTAATCGCTAATCCTTAAACGTAAGAATGAGAGGAAGTAGGACAGACATATATCTCTGTCCTGCTTCCTCTCATTGCGATTATGATTCATTGTGCGTTAGGCTTTTTATAATAAAATTAATAAAATATGTTAAATAAAAGTATTTTTAACTGTGAAAGTTCAATAATAAATCGTATTGAATAAGATTTTTTGAGCAAATGACACAAAACAGATTCGTATAAAAAGTTAATTTATTCTAATTTAAGTATTAGTTTAAGCAAACAACAAACATTTGTTACTTAAAAATGCTTCAGTTTTGTGAGTAAACACTAAATATTTGTAAGACATCAGTTATTAGATACAAAATTAAACAAAAGTTTGTAACCTAACCTCTAAATCACTGTTGATTATAAGAGAAACATTTTATTAACAAAGAATTTTCAATTTAAAAATATCTGTACGATTTACTTATAAATTTAATTTTCTTTACACTAGAACAAATTACCAGTTTCTTTAAATCCCCTAATTACGATAGACTTAAATTAAAAATAAAACGTCTAAAAAAAACAATCTTTTATAAAAAAAAACTCCAAAAAATGACAGAAAGAACGCAATAGATAAGTAAGGAATACGATAGCATATTGTCCCGGACAAAAAAAATATTTTTTTTTAGGGTTTTCGAGTAATTTTATTAGATTATCTTACAAATCTTAGAAAATCAGGTTACTCTAACTTCGGATTCGGCGGAATAAAATTCGTAATAATACAATAGCATATTGTTAAAAAAAAAAAATTTCCGGATTTTGCCCTGGTTTTTGAGCAATTTTTTGAGTTTATTTCAAAAATTTTAGCCAATCTTGTTATTCTGACTTCGGATTTGGATTCAAAAGAGAAAAATACGGCGGAATACACTGGAATATTGTCCCGGTCAAAATTTTTTTTTTTAGGGTTTTTGAATAATTTTATTAGATTATCTTAAAAATTTTAGAAAATCAGGTTATTCTGACTTCGGCTTCGGCGGAATAAAATACGTAATAATACAATAGCATACTGTAAAAATTTTTTTTTTACGGATTTTGCTCTGGTTTTTCAGCAATATTTTGAGTTTATCTAAAAAATTTTAGCCAATCTTGTTATTCTGACTTCGGATTTGGATTCAAAGGAGAAAAATACCAAGGAATACACTGGAATATTGTCCCGGATAAAAAAAAATTTTTGAGGTTTTTTTCAGGCTATATTGTGTTCCTATTATGAATTAATATAGTATTGCTCAATATACTTTTGTACTTAGAGTGTTCTTCCTGTCATTTTTTGTAGGTAATACATCCCTATTAATTAGAAATTTAGTCCCAATTAAAAAATAAGCACTTTTTTAATTGGAACTAGCCCTAGTTCCAATTAAAGAATACTGTGTTCTAATAAATCTTTTTTTCACCGCGAGTTATTAAATTTCACCGCGTGTATTAAAATCTCAACTTCCGCGCAATATCAATTCAGAAGGAATTTCACTGGAAAATAATAACCCGAGATAAAAATTAATCACAGTTATGTAAAATTCGAATTTCGTAAAAATTTATATAACACTATTGCACGTCAAAGCATTCCAATCAGGATAATCGGGATATTGCTACTCGATACCCTCGAACACGTTAATTGCCGGATTGCAACATTGCTCGGTCCGAGTAGGCGCATACGTACATCAATGTGGAATTAAATATATACAGTCCCGTGAGACGAATACCTGTGGCAGGTACCCCAGGTACTAGTCCTGCTTTCGTAACCATGGTTACGCTATAAACGATATAGGGGATGGCTTCACTCAACAAGGGTGCAATTTATTCGAATCCCATTACAATTTTCCAAGCATAACGACGTCAAAATAAACTTTCATTAATATCTCGCTCAGTTTCACATTAAAATTCCCGTACTAATTATACTCCACATAAGCTACCTCAAAAAACAAACATTTATTTTTATTTCATAAAGCACTCAGCACACCACAAAAACAAAATTGTTGACTTGGTAAAAAATTACGAATATTTAACCTAGAACTCTTTCATCCCACGAATTCTAGAGACGTGAAAATTTATTTTAAAAATCACCACAATTCAAAAGCACAACACGTGAAATCACAAAGGAATCCTTTTTTTTTGTTTGCAAAATACAACATTTTTCAATAATCGAATGAAAGCTGGACGAATTGGCGATTGGTGACGCGGAGATTCGACAAAACTGCAGACGACAAGCCGAAGAAATCGTTGGTATCGCGATGCGATTTCGTGAAATCGCAGTGGGGGTGTGCGACCCTATCTTCTGACCCTTGCTTGTGAACCCACACTCCCCAGACGCCGTGGACCACACAAACAAACACATTTATAGCCTCCGCTTTACACTCACACGAAAAATAAAATTCTCTAAACGAAAGTAGTGGGGGGAGACACAACTTGGAGGCGTGCCCCTGCAGAAGAGCAACCACGCCTACAAGCCACGCCCATTATTCCATCGACTGAGTCGTGTAGAAGGGCTGCCTAACCAGATTTCATGGACGACAGTCCAACTTCGACTTCCGATGCGATAAAGTCAGATTTCTGTTTTTAATAGATTCCTGTGAATGTTGGAAAATTCACATTTTTATCATTTTCCTACATTTTCAATTATTTGTATTTTCCAGATTTTCGTATAAATTAACCTTTTGTAAATTTTGCACGTGACACGATTTTTCAAAGCCAGATGTTTGTCAATCTTAACGAATAAAACAAAATTTTGACACTTATAACAGTTTGTGAATTTGCGAGGTTTTTTTAGAAAAAAAATTCTTATTTGGTGATAAAATCCACACATTTGTTGATTTTATCTCCTTTACTTTGTTTTCCAGGTTTTCTTATAAAATAACCTTTTGTCAATTGTCCACACTACACGATGTCAAATTTTAAAGCCACGATAAATGTTTGACTCTCGTTCGTAATTTTTTTTAATGCACAAACGCTTGAAAAAAAAAAATTGTTGACACTTTTTTTCAGGAAAATGTGGAAATAAATTATTTTGATTATAGTTTAACCTTAAAGCGTTTAAAACACGTTTTTTAACAAATTTAATTTTATTGAAAATTTAAAAACTTTTGTTATCAAAAAATGAATTTTATCAATTTAATATAATGTATTTTTTTTAATATCGAAGATAACTTTACAAAATTTGATAACAATTTAAATTTCTTTGGTTATGTTACTTGATAGCTGATTTTCAATATTCTATTTTTCATCTTTTATATTTCAATCTCAATATTTAATAACACTTAAAATATGTTTTACTTAATTATTGACAGTAGTATTGTCAGTTTTGTATTTTTAATTAAAAACACATCAAGATATAAATTTTTTTAAAAAATGTTGTAATGTAAAAATTATATTAGTATTTTATATATATCTTTATTATATTATTTATTTATTTAAAGAATACAAGATCCTAGGGTTAAATAGCCCTTCAAGGAACTAAAAATATAAAATATACAATAGTTATTTAAACAAAGAGAGAAAACAAAAAAATTCTGCACTAAAACAACAATACTGAGCAGAAAGTAAAAACTACAACTAGGTAACAAAGTAAAAAGAAAAGAAGCAAAAAAGAATCCTGTGTCAAAATTGAGACATTCTATTGAAAGGAACAATTGAGGTTATAATAAAAGTCGTTTGCTTTCAAATTGCACATATAAAATAATGTTGTGTTTTTAGGGAGGTCAATTATGACAAATTATTCAATTTTTATTTTGGCATAAAAGCAACTTTTCGTTAGCCCAGATTTGCCAAGCTTATTAGGTTAGAATTTTTATTAAACACACTTCATTAACACAACACAGAAAAAAATGCAAAATAAGATTTAAAGTATGATAAGCCTAAAGCACAATGAATCGTAATCGCTAATCGTTAATCGTAAGAATGAGAGAAAGGAGGACAGAGATATATGTCTGTCCTCCTTCCTCTCATTCTTATGATTAAGGATTAGCGATTACGATTCATTGTGCGTTACCGTTAGGCTATAAATTACACAGTTGAAAATTTTGTGTGTTTGTGTAACAGACTGTCCTTGTTAAATGTTTTGTGTCAAAATTTAACATTTTTCGAGTCTTGCTTTAAAGGTACGGTCACAGCTCCTGGCTGCCTGCAGGTTACCATGGCAACGTATGAGAGTGAGAAAGAGAGAGAGAATTTGTTCACTCTTGCTCACTCTCATACGTTACCATGGTAACCTACAGGCCAACGAAACTTTGTTTCAATGCAAGAATAAAAATTGGATTTATTGACACAAAATTCTTTTATAATTGAGGTTATGTATAAAATTAAATTTTTTCTCTTAAAAAATTGTAAATAAAAACCGGAATTTTTCATGGTTGCGAGTCTTGTGAAATATGACAGGGTTGAACACAATTAACTCACATTTTCATATAACATTTTTCAGGGGAAGTGTGAACAATTTTATTTTTATTTTTCACAAAATGAGTAATTAAAATTGCAACTTGATGAAAATGAAAAAAAATATAACGTTTAGAAATTTGAGATTTTCTAACCTCAATAGACTTAATTTGATTGCATGACAAGAATAAAAGTTTCATTAACGATTTATTTGTTGTTGTTGTATATTTTCCAGGTTTTCTTATAAAAACAACTCTTACTTGTCATTTTTTCGCAACGAAATGACAATGAAATAATATTGATCGATACAAAAAGTATAGATATTTAAAAATTGGAAGTCGCGTATAGTAAAATAAACGCGAGAATGTTGGAATTCAGGAGGCAGTAGGCACCTGAAGGCAGAAGAATAAGGGACTGAAGTACTGTGCATAAAATGGATGGCGGATGTAAATGCCAAGTAGCCAAGTACGTACTCTCTTCTCTATCCCATTCTCTCTTTTTCTCTCTATTCCTCTTCAAACTCGATCTCTCTCTCTCTCTCTCTCTCTCTCTCTCTCTCTCTTTATTCTGCCCGCTCTCTTTTTAGCTCACTCGCTTCTCGACAGCCGCTATTTGATAAGTACCTACGCATTGCTAAGAGTGTGTCTACCGCCTGCACGATGCGAGACGAAGTGGAAAGATCAAGCAGCTGACGATGAATTTTTATGTCAAAGCTTCTCTCACTGAAAAAAAAAATCTCTACGAGGCATTACACTCATTTCACGGGGAGCTGATTCTATCGAATTAAAAATTAAAACTAGCCACTCATTTATTGCAAATTAAAGAGAAGACACTTGACATCTTTCAAAAGTTGTTAATACATAATCAGCAGTAGATTTTTGTTTTAGCAATTTTTTTTACATTATTTTGCAATGCTTAAAAGTATTTTCTTGGGAAACTAAATCAAGAACATTATTATCGGCTGGAAATAAGAAACTTTTGAAACAGGAGGAGATGTTCTGAAAGATGAAGAAGCTTTAGGATGCGGGCTATCGGAAGTATCTACTCGAGTGTCTTTCCTTCTCTGATGAGAACGAGCAAATGAGACAAAGCACCTCATGCGGGTTGTAATGATCAATTACCGCTTCGTTAATTACGAGGCAGAGTGTAATTAAAAAAAAAAAAACTCTCGTTGATTACGAGTATAATTATCAAGGAAAAATCGTTAATTTAGTTGTGTATCCTTGACACAATAACATAAACTCAAAAAATTTAACGGAAATTTGCTATTCAATTTTTGGAAATTTGGATCAAATGTCGGTAGTTGATTAGGACGACCGTTAAAATTTCTTGCCTTTGACGAAATGTGTATATGCATGCCATGGCTTTTTAGTACAAAAGCTTTTACGCGGGACGTCTAACGAGTACTTAAGTGGCGACGGTTGAACTTAAAAATGTCATAAGATGGCATTGTACGCAGCGACCACTCGTCGGCCCGTTGGCGCGTACACGATGGCATATTGTTTAACGAAAGAGAATATATGCTGCTCTGGGAGCTTTTGTAAAAAAAAAATATATATATATGTATGCCAAGCGCGCGAGAATTGCGAGACGGGCCCGCCGGCCATTGGAGGGTTGCGTGCCCTCGCATACACGTATGTAGAAACGCAACGTGTGCAACCTCTTGAGACTCAGGAGTCGTCAGTTGCCTTGATTGACGCGAAAAATCGCAATCAATTCCCACACACAGTGTGGCAGGACCCACCGGGATTCAGGCCCGGGAACAGCCGCGTCAAAATCTGGGGCCTCATTCGAACCAAGTCACTGAATTACTCACAGATCGCTAATCCACACCGAGGATCTCCCTTTCAATCTTTCAACATTTATTTCACTCACTTTTGCACCCAGAGGTTAAGTTCTGTCGAGTAGATTAACATTTCTAGAAAGAAAATTTCGTTTCTAGACGGATATAACCTTAAAAAGTGTTTTTTACTGGATAATAAATTAGTATTTATTTTAACACAATTTAAGATTTTTTAATTTGAAAATTAAATTTTAGGTTAGGTTTTAGCAAATTTTTAATATAAAGGCGCTTGTACACCTCACCTATTCCGAGTTTTTGCATTATGATAGAAGAGGACAAAAATATTGTTTATCCTTTTCTATCATATTATGAGGGTGAAATCCCATATGAGTAGAAAAAGCAAAACCGAAAGCAGAAAATATGAGAGTGAGAGAGGCAGTGATATCTGTCTGTTCTTTTTTAACTTATGATTTTCTGTTTTCGGTTTTGCGTTTTCTGCTCACATGGGATTTCACCCTAAAAACTCGGAAAGTGTGTAAAGGTGTACAAATGCCTTTAGGGTATACGATCACACGATTTTTGAAAAAACCATTCTCATCTTTCTCTTTCCCATGACAGTGGCATAGGTTTGTCTCTCTCTTCATTTTCCGTTTTTGGAAAAAGTTAGAAAATCTAGAGTGAGACAAACTTATGCCACTGCCATGAGAGAGAGAAAGACAAAACCGATTTTTCCAAGAGGTAATAAAATATTCTGTGGATTTGCTGAACTTAGGGTAAAATCCCATGTGAACAGAAAGCGCAAAACCGAAAGCAGAAAATCATGAGAGTGAGAGAGACAGGCATATATCACTGACTCTCTTACTCTCATATTTTCTGCTTTCGGTTTTACGCTTTCTGCTCACATGAGATTTTACCCTTAATCAGTGGCCAGGGTTGGGCAGTTACGGTGAATTTCAATGTCTTTTGCTATTAGGCATTATACCTTGCGACGTCAGAGATTGATGACGTCGATCTCTGGAGGGACAACAAACAACGTTATTGGCCAGGTAGATGTCAAACATAAGTTTTTGAGGTTAGCTTGAAATCGTTCTCGTCGTTTATTGATTGAACTGGTTTCTTGTGCCTCCAGCGATCGATTTCAACCTCTGACGTCACAAGGTATAAAGCCTAATATAAAATAAGTTGATAACATAAAATACTGTATTAAATTTATAAGGAACTATTCATACCAGTGCAAAACTATTTTTTTGCATTGGAGTGAAAAGGACAGTTAGTCTAATGCCATTTCTCGGAATTGGACAAATTTTACCGAAAGTGTAAATGTTGCATATCTGCTATTTTTTATCGTAAACAGAGTTGGGTATTAACGAATAATTTAAAAAGTTTCTCTAATTTATATTGAGTAACGAATTTAACTATCTCGGAGAAACTACCCATCCCTGATCGTAACATACGCTCAAAATCTATACGTTCCTAAACCTGATAGGAAGATCAAAATTAGAATTACCCTCAGCAAAATGTATTTAATTGGCTAACGCACATCGAAAACTTAAGAATGAAAAAGAGGAGGACAGAAAATAACTCTGTCCTATTCTCTCTCATTCTTAAGTTTTACAGCTTACGATTTTATGTGCGTAGGCCTTATGCCGTTAATTGTTAATCGTAAAAATTAATGAGAGAGAAAAACAGAAGATATCTCTATCCTTTTCTCTCTCATTCTTACGATTAACTGCATAAAATTAATTTCACTCTGTACTGATGAATCGTAAATTGAAAAATATCGGGCAAGTACGAGTTACACTCGTACCAAGTCGAAGGGTTCCGTACCGCTCTAATTTTTTTCAATTATATGAGTCAGAGATTATTTGAATAATAATTTAAATAATGATAAATTAAAATAATTTTTTTTATTTTTAACGAAATTTAAGTATAAACTTAATGATTTTTATAAGATTAAAAATTTCCAATTAAATAGACTAAACTTTTTTATATAATTTTAAATTTTAAAGCCAAAAGAATTTTTTTTTTAATTTTTTAACTATTAAAGTAATTTAAACATAAAAATAAACATTTTGTACAAAAAAAATAATCTGAAACTATAAAATATTGTAGCTGTTTAGAAGAAAAAAATTTTTTTTGGTAAAATTTCAGTTTTTTGGAAAAAATGTTATGATAATAAATTTAAACCACAATTTTTATGGTTTTATAAAAAATTCTGCATAAAATTACACATTTTTAACCAATTCCCAACCTTTCAGGATAAATACGCTGAGCGCTAGCATAGGGGTTTTTTGTCATTTTTCAACTTTTCATTAATAACTTTTGAAAATTAAGTCCAGCAACGTTCGCTATATTTTTCCTGTAAACTACACGTAAAAATACCTAGGTATACCAAATTTCAAACCTCTAGGTCAAATGGTTTGGAAGATAAGGAGGGGGGACACGTTTTTTTAAAAAAAAAAAGTTTTTCCTTGACAACGCTATGACCATCACCTCCAATCATGTTCTCTATATTTTTCCTGAACTCTACTCGCGAAAATACATATGTGTACCAAATTTCAATACTCTAGGTCAAATAGTTTAGGAGATAAGGGGGGGGGGGGGGGGTAAATAGGCATTTTAATGCATTTTTTGAAAAAAATCTTGTTATTTCCTTGACAACGCTATGAACATCACGTTCAATCATGTTCGCTATATTTTTCCTGTAATCTACACGTGAAAATACATAAGTGTACCTAGAGTTCCTATAAAGAGAGTTAGGACACGTGAGGTTCAACTTTTGATTGGCTCAGCGTAACCGGAGACGGAAGTGTATTGAAAGTTTTTTCATTGGCTGAAAAGAGCGCGCTGATTTTAAAATGCTTTCTTAACAAACATTTTTAAATTTCGCCCGCCCTTTTTAACCAATCACACAAATTACTTCATCGTCACTTCCGTCTCCGGTTTGTCAACAGGCTAGTGGAAGGGGGCACATGTCCTAACTCTCTTTGTAGGAACTCTAAGTGTACCAAATTTCAACTCTCTATCTCAAATAGTTTGGCCGCTAGGGGGGGGGGGGGTTAATGGTTTTGGGCGACGGACAAACGAGTGAAAACATAAGGGTTCCGTTTGGACACTTTGTGTACGGAACCCTAAAAAGAATGAGATAGAAAAAAACAGAAATTTTGTCTCATTATTTTACGTTAAGCCCTAAACACAATGAAGTTTTAAGTCGTTAATCGCTAAATAGTTAATTCTTAAGGATGAGAAAGAGAAAGAAGGACATAAATATCACCTGTCTTTCTCTCTCTCTCTCTGATTCTCTAGAATAGCCTAACGCACAATGAATCGTAATCGCTAATCCTTAATCGTAATAATGAGAGGAAGCAGGACAGAGATATATATGTCTGTCCTACTTCCTCTCATTCTTACGATTAAGGATTAGCTATTACGATTCATTGTGCTTTAGGCTAATAAACGATTTCGCGATTAAAGCTTCATTGCGCTTAGGGCTTTACGTTATAAAATTGTATTCTGCCACAGAATTACAAAATCCTCAGATACACAGTGTTATGTCAAAAATTAATTTACGCCTCTGATTGGCTAAAATATTTCTGGAAATATTACGGTCCAATCAGAGACGTACATTAATTTCCAACATGACGCTGTAAGTATATTTATAGTTTGTCATTCTATGGTCAATTTTGTGTCAAAAGTCATTTAAGAAGAAGAAAAAGAAGAAGATTTCGACAAACATAAAAAAATGTCCCCAGTTTATAGCTTGTTTCCAAAAACCAAGGCTTTTGGTTTTGCCTGATATTCGATTGGATTTTGTGTTATTTCAAAAAATATGATTCGTGTTATGACTAAACAAGGTAATAAGTGGCAAAATACATTCTGACTTTAGATTTCTTCATGACACGTCACATATAGGTAGTTTCTTGTTATTTAGCAATGATAATAATAATAATACTTTTGAGCTTTAGTTTCGTCTAAATTTAATAGTTTTTATGAGACGATATTTTCGAAAAAGGGTTTTTTGTGTAGAATTTTGAGAAATGTAAACTTCTGACATGATCTTTGACGAGTTACCACCGAGAAGTAAAAGGTGACGAGAGGCGGCCCCCCGCGATCGTTCCCGCGCGGGGCACCCGTCTGTCGATAATGTCCCGCACCACTTGTGACAGTCTTTACCCGCTGATTCGTGGTCGGGCCCCCCAAGTGAATCCGGACCCCCCGCCTGGCCCACCTCAATTCCTTGACTCTCACCCTGACTTGTCCACTCTCCCGGAAATAACGCTACTTTCGTCTGGAAATCATTCATTCATTATAATCATTCTACTCTTCTCCAGCATGTGAAACTATTTCCAAATACTGACTTCGTTTCTCAAGTATTTAAATCTGTCCTATTTTTGTGTTTTTAAATATTTTTATGTTTCGTATTAATATTATTTTTATAATTTTATTATTATTATCATTACTATGATTATTATCATTGCTTAATATCTTCCAAAAATTGACTTCTTAAAAAGCCCCGCCTTTTAATACTATTCAAAACTCGTCTTAACTGTGAGAGAGACAAAACACAGCGCTACGCGCGGTCAAAATAATAAGTACAGGATTGCTACAGTTCTAGAATAATTAAAATTTTCAATGCTGTTATTAAAATTGAAAATTAATTCCATCTATCAATCAGTAAAAAATTAATGACAATTTAGTCATTTTCAACTGATTTCCTATGAAACTTTATTGATTAAAATCATGAATAGAAAGTGATTTTCAGTATAAAATTATTCTACTTAAATTTTATAATTATTCATTAATTTTTTAAATTATTTTGTTCTATTGTTGACTATTCTCACCATACTGAAATGGGAAACGTTTCTGAGTAACGAATGAAAAATTTTCTTTTTTTTTCTTTCTTTTTTCGCATTCTTTTTGTTACAAAGACACAATTCAGTTCAAAAACGCTTAAAAAACATTCAATAGCACATTTAAGGTTCGCAACCCCTAAAAAAAATTGTTTGAAAAAAAAATTTTCATTCGTTACTCAGAAACGTTTCCCACTTCAGTTAGGTCTATTCTCGACAGCTTTCAAATTTGTTTGACAATTGTCAATTATTTTCCTCATTTCTCAATTATTTTCTTTGATATTTAATTATTTTCGTCATTTTGTAATTTTTCTTTCAATTATCAATTATTTTCTTCACATTTCAATTTAATTCTTTAATTTCCAATTTATTTCCTACATTTTCAATTATTTTATTCAATGTTCAATAATTCTCGTCTTTTTCCAACTATCAATCATTGTTTTGAAATTTCAATACAATTCTTTAATTATTTTCTGCAATTTTCATTTATTTTCTAAAATTTGTTGTGCAATTTGCAGCAGTTTTAAATTGGCAACTTAATATTCTCCTTCAATTTTATAATTATTCTTTAATTTTTTCAATAATTTTGTTCTAATGTCGAATATTCTCTCCATTTTTCGAACTTTTTTTACTTTTTTTCTTTCAATTGTCAAGTATTTTTCTTAATATTGAATTATTTTACTTATTTAGTAATTTTTCTTTTAATTACCAATTATTTTCTTACAATTTAAATTTAATTCTTTAATCTTCAATTTATTTCTTCAATTTTTAATATTTTCTCCAATTATTATTCTCGTCATTTTTCAATACCTTCTTTCAATTATTAATTATTTTCAACAATTTACAATTATTTCCTACAACTTTTTCAATTATTCTCTTAAAATTTTATAATTATCCTTTAATTTTTCAAATTCTTTGTTTTGTTGTCTTATTATTCGAGTCATTTTTTGAATTTTGTTTTTAATTGTCTATTTTATTCGTCATTTTTCAAATATTTTCTTCAATTTTTCATTTATTCTGTTCATTTTTCAATTATTTCTTTCAATTATGGACTTTTTCCGCAATTTTCAATTATTTTCTACAATTTTTTCAATGTACAATTATTTTTCTTAAATTATGTAATTATTCTTCAATTTTAAAAAATATTTTATTCTGCTGTCGATTATTCTCGATAGTTTCCTAATTTTTTATTCATTTGGCAATTATTTTCTTAAAATTTTAATTTAATTTCCTTAATCTTTAATTTAATTCTTTAAGTTTTTATTATTTTCTTCACTTCTCAATTATTATTGTCAATTTGAAATTGCAGTCTTCAATTTTCAATTATTTTATTCAATATTCAATAATTCTCACCTTTTATTTAATTATCAATTATTTTTTCCAAATTGAATTTATTCTTAAATTTTAAATTTATTTCTTTAATTTTTTATTATTGTCTTGAAATTCCAATTCAATTCTTTAGTTTTTAATTATTTTCTTCTATATTCCATTAATTATCAGCTTTTTTAATTACTTTTTTTTAATTTTTAATCATATTCTTTAAATTTAAATTTCATTCTTCAATTTTCAATTTTGTTCAGTTTTCAATCAAGTTGTTCAATTTGTAATTATTTACAACAATTATTCCTATAATTTTCTAAATTTTCCTTGTTTCTTAATTTTTTAATTTAATAATTCTTGTTTAATTTTTTTAATTATTTTTTTCAGTTGCCTATTGATCTGATCATTTATCGAATTTTTTTTGTCATTTTTCAGATATTTTCTTCAATTTTGTAATTATTCTCGTAATTTTCATTATTTATTGCATTTACAAAAATTTTATAGTTTTAAATGACTAACAACAATGCAAAGTTTCTTACGCCCTTGGGCGCGTGTTAATTATTTATTATTCATTTAATTGGAATATTTTATATTTTTTTCGTTGTAACTACCAAAAAAGCTATTAAAATAATTGTATATTTTGACCTGGAATTTTGGTGAAAATAGTCTAGAAAACCTGGAAAAGTCATGGAATTTTCAAATCATGTTTTTGTGTCAACCCTGAAGTACCTCTTTATGAAAAATGGTCTCGTTCAAGTTTATAATATTAAAATTTGAAATAAAATTGACAAACCTTTATAATAAAATTATAAATTCTAATATTTAAAATTCTCTTATAGGCGATTAATAGAAAAATGGAAATTTATTTTTAGAAGGTTGAAAATTTGTCGTAAGTGTGGTAAATGAAATTTTCGAAAATTTTGGCGGTCTTTTTGCAAGCCTGAGCGATATCGGAGCACTCGAGAAGATGTAAGGGCGGCATTGTGTCCCGCCGACGGGAACTTGATGCAAGGAGAGTCGAGACCACAACTACTATTATAAAACGGGGTAGATCTCAGCGCGGATAGCGCTTTATTTCATCAGAGAGGAAGGGGGTAAACCGAGATAACGCTGCTAGGGCGGATGGTGTGCAATCCTTGCTCAATGATCCGAAACCCACATACGCCAATCTCAACGAGATAGGGCACTTTATGTGCAATCTAATTCTGATCACTTCAATCTTCCAGTCACATTTCTCTATTACTTTATTTGTCGCTCTCTTCTCACTCAAAATCCTTTTAATTACTTATCCCCGTTAAGATCAACCGATTTTTTAAGTAATTTATTAATAATAATTTATAATTAATAATCCACAAGATTCATCCCAAATAGCACGTAATATTGCAGCAACGTTGCAGCAACATTGCCGTGCAATGTTGGCAATATTGCCGCGTAATGTTGCTGCAACGTTGCCTCAATGTTGTCTATGTCCACATTGCTGCAACGTTGCCCTGTAATGTTGCTGCAACGTTTCCCTGCAATGTTGCAGCAACTTTCAAAATATAGCAGTTCAAAATTTCATAAAGGCTTCATTAACTTTTAAAAATAGTACTTAGTAAAGATGACATTTACGGAATAAAAGGAAAGTTCAACCAATGCAAATTACGTTAACTGTTCATTTTTTTGTATAATCAACGTTGTATTTAAGCGTTGTATTGAGCAACTATATTATTGCAACGTTGCAATAACATTGCAGTGCAACGTTGCGGCAACATTGCAGGGAAACGTTGCAGCAACATTACAGGGCGAGGTTGCAGCAATGTGGACATGGACAACATTGAGGCAACGTTGCAGCAACATTGCGCGGCAATATTGCCAACATTGCACGGGAATGTTGCTGCAACGTTGCTGCAATATTACGTGTTATTTGGGATTCTTTTATTCATTCTGTCTACACCTGAAGTTTGGCACTTAGATATTTTGTGTTTTAAGGATGTTGCAAGGAGAGAATTAACTTAATCTCAAAAATACTTTTCCAATCAGCGTACATTTAGCCAATTTTTTCAGAAACAAAAACTGTAATTAAAAATATGGCCATTTACCCATAATTTAAAAATTTTGCAGATTCTAAAACTAATTTGACATTTTAGAAATATGTATTATTTGGGCTTCAGTTTCTGAACAAAATATTGGAAATTATGAACTAAAAAAAGTACACAATTTTCAATATTTTGTTCAGAAACTGAAGCCCAAATAATACATATTTCTAAAATGTCAAATTAGTTTTAGAATCTGCAAAAAATTTAAATTATGGGTAAATAGCCATATTTTAAATTACAGTTTTTCTTTCTGAAAAAATTGGCTAATTGTCAAAAGTGTACTCTGCCTGGAAAAATAGTTTTAAGGTTATGTTAATTCTTTCTTTGCAATACCCTTGAATCAGTTACGTTTGAAAAAAATATATATTTTTAAATTAATTATAAATCATATGAGTTTTTATTTTATGTATCTAATATCTAATTATTAATTGCCTTTTATTTTATTTTTATTTATTTATTATTTTTTTTTTATTTTTGTCCTTCAAAAATTGAAAATTATTTAGAGATTCAATGTGGCTAGATACTGAAACTGTTAATTACTACTAATTAATTATAATAATTAAATGAAATCGATTAATTCTACGTTTTCGTTAGTGGAATATTTGAGATTAAAATCAAGATTTTTCGAGGGTCAAAAGAAAGAAAAAGGAATATTAAAAGGAATGAGAAGAAAGTCGGAGAGTGAGAAGGAGTCGAGTAAAGGTGAGTAGAGTTCTCTAAGTACTGAGTACTCGGAATAAGTATAGGACTATAGGGCATACTCTATATGTATAAAGATAGGGTACCAGCTACACCTGGACCTTCTTCTTCAAGGGTGTACAAGAGCCCTCCTTGCTTCCACTTCACGATTCAACAATCCAACGTCCTGGCTTTGCAAGCCTGCACAATGATATATTTATTTTTACTTGCACAAACAGTCTTTAAATGGCTCATAAACCGGGCCAATACCAGTACTTATTAATATTGTCCTAACATTAAAAATTAACCAACAGTATTGTAATTTTTGGACTATACACTAATCAAATTCATGTTAATTAAACATTTAAAATAATAACGTTCTGGGGTCGCTGAACACGAATCTAAAGTCAAATTTAAAAAATTCAAAATGGCGACGAATTTTTTTAAATTGATCGCATTTGCATCAAACTTGTTACTTGCAGATTTTCCGAATGAATTGACCCTAAAAACACGGGTATAAAAGTTTTTAAAAAATCTGAAGAATTTTAAACATTTAAAAACATATTCAACTAGTTTTTAACAGTTCTACTCGTTTAAACCAGTTCAAAACCATTCTAAACTGTTTTAAACTAGCTCGAAAAAGTTAAAAACATTTTAAAACTAGTTTTAAACAGTTCTAAAACGTTTTTAACTAGTTTGTAACATTTTTAAAAGGGTTTAAACTAGTTTACGGTAGTCCCAAAATGATTTAAACAAGTTCGAAACATTGTTAAAACATCTTAAACTAGTTCATAACAGTTCTACTCTTTTAAACCAGTTCAAAACAGTTCTAAACTTTTTTTAAACTTTTTTAAACTAGTTCTGAACAGTTTTAAATTATTTTAAACTTGTTCGAAACAGTTTGAAACATTTTAAAACTAGTTTCAAACAGATCTAAAACGTTTTTAACTAGGTTGTAACATTTCTAAAAGGGTTTAAACTAGTTCTAGGAAATTCCAAAAGGATTTAAACAAGTTTGAAACATTGCTAAAACCTCTTAAACTAGTTCATAACAGTTCTACTCTTTTAAACCAGTTCAAAAAAGTTCTATACTTTTATAAACTAGTTCAGAACAGTTTCAAATTATTCTAAATTTGTTCGAAACTAGTTTCAAACAGTTCTAAAACGTTCTTAACTGGTTTGTAACAGTTCTACTTTATTAACCTATTTATAAACAGTTCTAAAAGTGTTTAAACAAGTTCAAAACATTTCTAAAAGGTTTTAAACTAGTTTTTAACAGTTTTACTCGTTTAAACTAGTTCAAAACCGTTTTAAGCTGTTTTAAACAAGCTAGAAACAGTTTAAAACATTTTAAAACTAGTTTCAAACAGTTCTAAAACGTTTCTAACTAGTTTGTAACATTTCTAAAAGGGTTTAAACTAGTTAAAGGTAGTTCCAAAATGATTTAAACAAGTACGAAACATTGCTAAAACGTCTTAAACTAGTTTATAACAGTTCTACTCTTCTAAACCAGTTCAAAACCGTTCTAAACTTTTTTTAAACTTTTTCAAACTAGTTCAAAACAATTTTAAATTATTTTTAAATTGTTCGAAACAGTTTAACACATATAAAACTAGTTTCAAACAGTTCTAAAACATTTTCAACTAGTTAAAAACATTTCTAAAAGGGTTTAAACTAGTTCAAGTTAGTCCCAAAATAATTTAAACAAGTTCGAAACATTGCTAAAACGTCTTAAACTAGTTCATAACAGTTTTACTCTTTTAAACCAGTTCAAAACAGTTCTAAACTTTTTTTTTAACTTTTTTAAACTAGTTCAGAACAGTTTCAAATTATTTTAAACTTGTTCGAAACAGTTTAAAACATTTTAAAACTAGTTTCAAACAGTTCTAAAAAGTTTTTAACTAGGTTGTAACATTTCTAAAAGGGTTTAAACTAGTTCAAGGTAATTCCAAAATTATTTAAACAAGTTCGAAACATTGCTAAAACGTCTTAAACTAGTTCATAACAGTTCTACTCTTTTAAACCAGTTCAAAACAGTTCTAAACTTTTTTAAACTAGTTCAGAACAGTTTTAAATTATTTTAAACTTGTTCAAAACAGTTTTAAACAGTTCTAAAACATTTTAAAACTAGTTTCAAACAGTTCTAAAAAGTTTTTAACTAGGTTGTAACATTTCTAAAAGGGTTTAAACTAGTTCAAGGTAATTCCAAAATTATTTAAACAAGTTCGAAACATTGCTAAAACGTCTTAAACTAGTTCATAACAGTTCTACTCTTTTAAACCAGTTCAAAACAGTTCTAAACTTTTTTAAACTAGTTCAGAACAGTTTTAAATTATTTTAAACTTGTTCAAAACAGTTTCAAACATTTTAAAACTTGTTTTAAACAGTTCTAAAACATTCTAAAACTAGTTTTAAACAGTTCTAAAACATTTTTAACTAGTTTGTAACAGTTCTACTTTATTAACATATTTATAAACAGTTCTAAAAGGTTTTAAACTACTTTTTAACAGTTCTACATTTTTAAACTAGTTCAAAACATTGCTAAAATTTTTTGAACTTGTTTCTAACAGTTCTACTTTTTTAAACCAGTTCTAAACTAGTTCGAAGCAGTTTAAAACGTTTTAAACTAGTTCAAAACACTTATAAACTTTCTAAAACTTTTTCAAATAGTTCAAAACAGTTGAAAACAGTTTGTAACTTGTTTAAGCTAGAAGGAAATAATTGTTAACAGTATTTAACATTTTTAAACTAGTTCGATACAGTTCTAAAACGATTTAAAAAAGTTCTTATCAGTTCTACTTTTTTAAACTATTTTAAAGAAGTTCTAAACTGTTTTAAACTTTAATAAAGTAGGTCGTAACAGATCTGATCTATTTAAACTTTTTCAAACTAGATCGCAGCAGTTCAATACTGTTTTAAACAAGTTCCTAACAGTAAAAATTCTTTAAACTAGTTTAAAACAGTTCTAATCGGTTTTAACCTTTTTTTAAACTATCTTGAAAAAGTTCAAAAATATTTTAAACTGATTGGAAACATACCTAAAGCGTTTAAAATAGTTCGAAACAGTTCTAAACTGTTTAAATTTTTTTTTATTTAATTCGAAGCAGTTTCAGACTGTTTTAAACTAGTTCAAAAACAATTCTACAACGTTTTAAATTAGTTCTTAACAATTCTACTTTCTTAAATTAATTTGAAACTGTTTTTAACTTTTTTAAACAAGCTTGAAGTAGTTTCAAACTGTTTTGAACAATTTCGATGCAGTTACAGACTGTTTTAAGTAAGTTAAAAACATAATTAAAACTTTTTGTAATAGTTCCTAACAGTTTAACTTATTAAAAGTAGTTCAAAACAGTTCTAAACTGCTGTAATCTTTTTTAAATTAGTTCGAAGCAGTTTCATACTGGTTTAAACTAGTTCCCTACTGTTTTACTTCTTTAAACTAGTTCAAAATAGTTCTTATCTGCTTTAATATTTTTTTAAACTAGCTCGAAACAGTTCAAAAACGGTTTATTTTTGTTCGGAACAGTTTTAAACTGTTTTAATCTTTTTTTTAAACAAGTTTGTAGCAGTTCCAGACCTTTCCTAACAAGTTCAAATCATATTAAAAGTTTTAAACTAGATCAAACTAGTTCTAAACTGTTTATAACTTTCGTGAACTAGTTCAAAACAATTCTAAACAGTTTATAACTTTTTTAAACAAGTTAAAAACAATTATAAACAGTTTTTACTTTTTTAAACTTGTACGAAACAATTATAAACGGTTTTAACTTTTTTAAACTAGTTCGTAACAGTTCTAAGCCGCTTAAAACTTGTTCGAAGCAGTTCCAGACTGTTTAAAACAAGTCAGAAAATGTTCTACTACTTTTTATCTAGCTCAAAGCAGGTTAAAACTATTTATATCTCTTTTAAACCGGTCCTAAGCAATGGCAGACTCTTTTAAACTAGTATCAAACATTTCTAAAATGTTTTTAACTAGTTCCTAACAGTTTAACTTCTTTAAACTAGGTCGAAAACAGTTTTAATCTTTTTTTAAACTAGCTCGAAACAGGTAAAAAATTAGTTGATTTATTTTAACTGTTTTAAACAAGATCAAAATATTTCTCAAGCTTTTCAAACTAGTTTGAAACAGTTCAAAAACATTTTAAACTAATTCATAACAGGACTAAAACGTTTTATACTAGTTTAAAACAGTTCCAGACTTTTTTAAACTTGTTCGAAACAGTTCTAGACTTTTTTGAACTGGTTCTAAACAGTTCCAAATTTTTTTAAACTAGTTCGAAACAGTTCCAAACTTTTTCAAACTAGTTTGAAATAGTTCTAAAACCATTCAAACTAATCCGTAACAGTTGTACTTTCTTAAACTAGTTTCAAATAGTTCCAAACTGTTGTAAACTAGTTCGAAACAGTCGCAGACTATTTAAAACTGGTTCTAAACAGTCTAAAACATTTTGAATTAATTCAAAACAGTTTTAAAATGTTGTATACTAGTTAAAAACAGTTAATGACTTTTTTAAACAAGTTTGAAACAGTTTTTTTACTTTTTAAACTTGTTCATAACATTTCTGAAACATATTAAACTAGTTTTTTTAACAGTTTCAGGCTGTTTGATACTGGTTAAAAAAGGTCCTTGTAGTTCCAGACTTTTTTGAACTAGTTCGAAACAGTTCTTAACAGTTCCAAACGATTTTAAACTAGTTTAAATATTTATAAAACGTTTCAAACCAGTACGTAACAGTTGTACTTTCTTAAACTAGTGTCAAACAGTTCCAGACTGTTTTAAACTAGTTCGAAACAGTCCCAGACTGTTTGAAACTGGTTCTAAACAGTCTAAAGCAGTTCTAAAACATTTTAAACTAATTAATAACAGTTTTAAAACTTTTTATACTGGTTACAAACAGTTACTGACTTTTTTAAACAAATTTGAAACAGTTTTTTTACCTTTTAAACTTGTCTATAACATTTCTGAAACGTATCAAACTAATTTTAAATAGTTCTAGACTGTTTGAAACTGGTTCAAAACAGATCGTAATAGTTCTAGACTTTTTTTTAACTAGTTCTAAACAGTTCCAAACTTTTTTAAAACAGTTTGAAATAATTCTAAAGGGCTTTAAACTAGTCCGTAACAGTTCTACTTTCTTAAACTTGTCCGAGACAGTGCTAGACTCTTTTAAACTAGTTCGAAACATTTCTAAACTGCTTTAAACTAGTTCGAAACAGTTCCAGACTGTTTGAAACTGATTCGAAACAGTCTTAAACAGTTCTAAAACGTCTTAAACTAGTTTGAAACACTTCTGAACTATTTTAAACTAGTTTGAAATAGTTTAAAATTTTTTTAAATAGTTTGAAACAATTCAAAATAGTTCTGAAACTGTTTTAAACAGTAATTAAACCTTTTACCAGTATAAAATGTACATTTTTCAATGAAAAAAATGTATGTTCAATTGAAACATTGCAAGTTTTAGAGATATAACCATGCATTTAAAAAAAAATTTTTTTTGTTGCAATTACCGGTCCAGTGGGTTGTGCGTGTAACGTGGTTAAAAAGTACCAAGACGGGATCTTAACGGAGTGGTAGGGTTGCGATCGTGCACTTGAGCACGAGCCTAAAAGAAATGCGGGGAGAACAATAGGCAGAGGTAACCAGGAGCTGGTGCTGTGTCATCCTTGTGTCTGAGCCCACCTCCTACGACGAAGAGACGTTGTGTGCATCTATACTCTGGACGAGAATCTGGTAACCAAGGGTAAAGGGAAAAAATTATTCTGCTACTCAACTTTCACGATAATAAAGAAAAGAAAAAAAAAACCAGGACCACCCAAAACCTATACTTTTCAAATCCTCCTGTCCATCCAAGTTAAAAACTTCTTTAACCCACCATATTCAATGAAATGCCCCTTATTAAAAAGAAAAAAGTGTTATATTCTACTCAAAACTGTTTTTATTCAGTTAAAAATTGTTTTAAATTACTTAAAAACCGTTTTGAACAAGTTAAAAACTGTTTTGAATAATTAAAAACTGTTCAGTACTTGTTTTAAACTGTTAAAAACTAATTAGAACCAGTTGCAATTTTTTCAGAACTTGTTTAAAACCAGTTTAAACTGTTGAAAACAAGTTAAAAATATTTAAAACTATTTATAACTAGTTTGAAACTGTTCAGAACAAATCAAAACTACTTAAAACTGGTTTTAACCAAGTTAGAAATGTTCATAACAAATTAAGAATTCTTTAGAAATGGTCTTAAACTGTTTAAAACAAGTTCAAACTTTATGTAACTAGTTTGAAATTGCTCAGAAAAAATTAAAACTATTTTCAAAATGTTACAACCAGTTTAAAACTTCTCAGAACTAGTTTCAAACAGTTAAGAATCATTAAAAATTATTTAAAACTATTAATACTATTTTCAAACCATTTTATGGTATATAAAAAAACTGTTTAGAATTTTTCAAACTGTTTGAGACTGTTTAGAACTTCTTTAAAACTCTTCATAACCGTTCAAAATTGTTTGAAGAAACTTTCATCTGTTTAGATGAATCATCATCAAGTAGATTTCAAACTATTTTTAAACAATTTAGTACTACTAAAAACAGTTTATTACTCTTTAGAGACTTAAAAACTGTTTAGCGATTTTTAAAATGTTCAGAATTCTTCAAAAATTGTTTTAGAAAGTTTATAACCGTTTCGAACAAGTTCAAAAACAATTTTAAACCTACCATGCTTAAAAAAAAGTGTTATATTATACTCAAAAATGTTTTCAATGTGTTAAAAAGCGTTTTAAACTACAAAAAACTGTTTAGAACAAGTTCAAAACTGTTTTAAAGTACTAAAAACTGTTTAGAACTTGTTAAAAACTGTTTCAAATTACTAAAAACTAATTAGACCTAGTTAAAAACTGTTTTAAATTACTAAAAACTGTTTTGAATTACTAAAAAAACGGTTTAGTACTTGTTTTAAACTGTTAAAAACTAGTTAGAACCAGTTGGAATTTTTTTAGAAATTGTTTTAAACAAATTAAAACTATTTAAAACTGTTTAAAACAAGTTAAAACTACTTATAACTAGTTTGAAACTGTTAAGAACAAGCTAAAACTACTTAGAACTGGTTGTAACTAAGTTAAAAATGTATATAACAAGAGGAGAATTTTTTAGAAATGGTTTTAAACTGTTTAAAACAAGTTATAATTTTTTATAACTAGTTTGAGACTGCTTAAAAGAAATTATAACTATTTTAAACTCGTTATAACCAGTTCAAAACTTCTCAGAACTAGTTTCAAACAGTTGAGGATAATTAAAAACCATTTCAGACTATTAAAACTATTATCAAACCATTTTAGAATTTAGGAAAACAATTTAGGATTGTTTAAAACTAGTTTAAAACAAATTTCAAACTTATTATAATTAGTTCACAACTGTTTAAAAATGGTAGAAAACTGTTAACAATTAGTTCAAAACTTTTTAGATCAATTTAAAAATATTAATAAATATTAATTCAAGTAGATTTCTAACTAATTTTAAATAGTTTAGAACTACTGAAAACGGTTGAGGACTCTTTAGAGTTTTAAATACTGTTTGACGATTTAGTACCTGTTTATAATTGTTTAAAACTGGTTTTAGAAATTTTATACTGTTTCAAACAAGTTTATAACAAATTCAAACTGATTATAATTCGTTCACAACTGGCTTAAAAACTGTTTATCGATTTTTTAATTCTTCAGAACTGTTCTAAATTGGTTTTAAAAAGTTTATAACTGTTTCGAACAAGTTTATAACAATTTTTAACCCACCATACTTAAAAAAAAATTTTATATTCTACTCAAAACTGTTTTCATTAAGTATAAAACTGTATTAAACTACTAAAAAACTATTTAGAACAAGTTAAAAATGTTCATAACAAATTAAGAATTCTTTAGAAATGTTCTTAAACTGTTTAAAATAAGTTAAAACTTTCAATAACTAGTTTGAAACTGCTTAGAGCAAATTAAAACGATTTTAAACTCGTTATAACCAGTTCAAAACTTCTCAGAACTAGTTTCAAACAGTTGAGAGTAATTAAAAACCATTTCAGACTATTAAAATTATTTTCAAACCATTTTAGGGTTTTTAAAACTGTTCAGAATTTTTTCAAACAGTTCAAAACAGCTAAGAACTGTTTTAAACTGATTCAAAACAATTTCGGATGTTTTCAAACTAGGTTAAAACAAACTAGTTTATAATCAAACTTATTATAATTAGTTCACAATTGTTTAAAACTGGTAAAAAACTGTTGACAATTAGTACCAAACATTTTAGATTAATTTAAAAATATTAATAACAGGTTCAAGTAGATTTCAAACTAGTTTTAAACAGTTTAGAACTACTTAAAACAGTTTAAGACTCTTTAGAGTCTTAAAAACTGTTTGGCGATTTTTTAACTGTTCAGAACTTTTCGAAATTGGTTTTAAAAAGTTTATAACTTTTTGGAACAAGTTTATAACTATTTCAAACTACTTTTAAACTTGTTTAAAACTGTTAGGAACCAGTTCAAAAGTGTTTATAGATATTTAAAATTTTTCAAAACCTTTTAAAACTTGTTCTAAACGTGGCTCAAAAATATTAAAACTTACTTTCATTTGTTTAGAACTGTTTCAAACTAGTTGAAATCTGCTTAGTACTGTTTTAAGCTGTTTGTAAACAGTCTTCTTTAGCTACAAACTGTAAAGGGCAGACAGACAGACAGACAGACACTAAAATCTCTCAAAATTACCAATTCTTTTTTGTTTAATGATTACGAATTTGACATCGGTTTTTCAAAATCCCAGCATTTTCTCGACTCGTGACACCTAAAAAGTACAAATAAAAAATAAAAACCATAACAAAATAAAATATTAATATGAAAAAAGGTCCTCATTGTCAGCCATTGAGAAATAAAATTCAGAAATTGAATTTTTGCACAATTTTCGCCTCTCGCTTCTCACGTATTGCTCTTATCTCACGGTAGAATGCAGAAGTATAGGTTCCATATTTCGGGGTGACGATGGAGCGAGAAAGAAAGAAAAAAGGAGAGGAGAGAACAAGAGCACAGCTCGCTATTATTTTCTCAAGTGGCACTCTCTGGTTCAATGCTCGCTGGCTCGCTCCGCAACCAGATGTGCACCAACTCAAAACTCAGAGACAATCTGGTCATTTCACCGTTCCTCAATTAAAAACTAGAAATCAATATCAAACTTAAATTATCAATTAAAAATACATCAACTTTTATACCCTCGAGAGTCAAAAAGTCATACTTTCAACAGCCAAACGTGTGAGGATTTTTTAAAGAAAATTTTCTCAATTCCTGCTGACAGGTTTTGTTTTTTTTTATTTTTTCTCATTTTTTCTCTTTCATCTTTTGTTCTTTCCTATACATACAATTTCAACTGATTTATCAGTTTAATACAACGTGCAACTCAAAACGGAGTAAAAATTCGGTCGACAATTTTTCGACAAAGGTGATAATCAAATACGTCATTTCACTCTATAATTAAGAAAAAAAAAAGAAAATGCTTAACAATAAAAATATCCCAAATTCAAATTTATCAAATAGAACAGTTTCTCATTAAAATCTTTCCTAGAATAAAACTTTTTGTGAATTTGACATATTTCTTTGTAATTCACTCCGAAGTAACAATTCGTGAATATTTTGAAATTACGGTTAAAGAATTTTTGCAATTTTAATAATATAAAATCAATGTAATGATATTAACAATCATTTTGAATAAGAAAAATATTTTTTAAAAATTGAAACAAAATACTCGCGATAGAGTGAATTTTTACAATGATTATAGACATTTTTCTTGAAAAAAGAAAAAAAAATCGTATGTACAATTGTCTATTTTTTTGTTGACAATTAATGATTACGTCGAAACAGACAGTGAAAATTCAGAAATCTTAAATAAAGTATCAAAAAGTAATAATTATAGACAGGAATTGATTCCTTCTGTGACGTCACTCACTCAAAATAATTCAATATACTCGCATTCCATTTAATATAACTCACTCTCACATCTTATAATTCTGAACTAAATTTTTGTTTTAAAAAATTGCACGCCAAAATGAATTTGACTTAATTCCGCCAATTACCTCCTGAACTGTTGCCTCCTCTGTTTTGTTGATAATTATTTCCACGATTCTGAAAACAAAAAAATATGTTTTCTATTATCGAGAAAATATAGATTTATTTAATAAAATATTTAAATTTTGAGAAAATTATAAAAATTTAAAAAAATAATTGACAAATACAGTAGATGGTAAAATATTATTGAAATTAAAAGAAAATAATTTATAAATGATGAAAAAAATTGAAAAAAGAATCTAATTAAAATTAAATAATTAAAAATTTAGAATATTAATTAAAAAATAATGGAAATAAATTTAAAAATGAAGAAAATAATTGAAAGACGATGAAAATAATTCAAAATTAGAAAAAAAAAGTTGAAAAAATAGAGAATATATTTTTTAAAATAAAGAAAATAATTTAAAATATTGAAGATAATTGAAATTTCAAACAAAAAAAAAAAAACATTTCCGAAGACTATAATTAAAAATTTATTAAAATTATTGAAAATTCAGGAAAATAATTGAAAAAAGATCAAAATAATTAGAAATTGAAGAAAATATTTTTAAAAAGTTTGAGACTATATTTGAAATAAAGGAAAATAATTGAAAATCGCAGAATATAATCAAAATAATTGAAAAATATAATTGACATTGCAGGAAAATAAATAAAATGTTAATAATGTAATTTAAGCAGATATAGTAGAAAAATTTTTTTTTTCAATTTATTAAAACTTCAAGAAATTTTTAAATCATTTAAAATTTTATATATATCGGAAGCTTCGATTAATGTAATTTGTAATCAGTTCAAGTTCAAATCCTTTGAAATTTAAATAAATAAAAACTCTTTCTTAATTTAAAAAAAGATGACGAAATTTTAAAAAAAGTGACAAATGTTTAATAAAAACTTATGAGGTAATTGAAGAAACAATTTTAAAATTCAAGGTGATTTCAAAGTAGTCAAGGTGAAAAAAAAGTTCAAGATTTTCAAGTTTTTTAAGATACCGGAAAAACATACGAATAAATAAAAATAAAAAAATATTTTTGAGGTTCGGAAAAATATTGTATTCATAAATTTAGAATTAAAATACGCAAAATGAAATTTTTGTAAAAGAACATTTCGACAGCTCCCGTTGATAAAATGTTTATTGAAAAGCCAGTGGAATAAAATGCTAATTCAAAAAGGGTGCTATATAATTCTTATTCAATTGTTTGTGTAATAAAATGACAACTGATTTTCAGTACAACAAAACGTTATCTCAGAATAATTATTTTAACATAAATGTCATTATTGTTAACTGCAAATTAACTCCGTATTGTATCTAAGATGTAATATATAATAAATAATATGTATCTGATGGTATTAATATAAAAATTACATTTGTATTTGCATACAAAATGAATATTTAATTTTTTCAAGATAGCATTTTGTTGCACTGAAAATCAGTTGTCATTTTATTACACAAACAATTGAATAAGAATTATATTGCACGCTCTTTTGAATTAGCATTTTATTCCACTAGCTTTTCAATAAACATTTTATCAACTTTTAAAAAGTGTGATAAAATTAATCATTTTAAGGGAATTATTTAAAAAAATTTTATACCCAAGATTGAGAAGATCCACGATTCTGTCCTTGATTTCGTGGCTGAAATTGACGATCCTGATTATTTGACGAAAAGTTGTGCTTATTGCCCCAGGAATTAGAAGATTGATTCTGATATCGTTGGCCTTGATATCCCTGATGACCTTGATTATTATAATGACCTTGACGACCCTGATTGCTCTGATAACCCTGGCGACTCTGCTGATTAGAACCTTGAAAATCACGTTGCCTGGAATCTCGAGAATTCGATCCAGAATTATATCTGCCACCTGAAGACCCGGAACTGTAACCACTGTGATAACCTGCAATTAAAATTTAAAAAATCAAAATTAGTAGAATTCATAATTTTAGGTTATTTCAAAATTACAAAAATTTTAATCAATTTCTCTTAACTAATTCAATTACACTGCAACTTCACTTATTTTAAGTTTCGCTTATTTAAAGTCGCATTTATTTTAATAGTTCGAAGTCTCACTTATTTTAACTTGTCGACCACTCAAAACTAACTAACTAACATTTTCATTGGTTGCTGCGAATTGGATCAGCCAATCAAAAAAAAAGGTAAAATCATGGCGACTTTTGTCATGGATTGGCGTGGACCGGGTTAAAATAAGTGAAGCTTTAATGGTTAAATTTAACTGAGTTTTACAACTTTATATATCTGAAACTTATATACGTATATATACGAATTTTAATTTTTGGGGAATTCTAACCTTAAATTTCATGTCAAAGGTTTTAAAATTCGACCCAACGAAACATGTTTGTGTAAAAAGTAGGTGCGTATATAGAGGGGGGTTTTGGGGGTTCACCCTCCCCAAAAAATTCTAAAATTTTAGATTAGAAAAATTAATTAGAAAAAAAATACATTGTTTTCGTATAAATCTGAAAGTTCTTTAATAATCGCGAATTAATTATTAATTTTAGTTAATTCAATTAACTAATTAAATAACAACAAAAATAAACGAACTGGTGTAAAAATAAAAAATTTATAAACAATAATATTGAAAAATTAAGAAATATATTAGAAGTTTAAAAAAAAGAACTGAAACTTGAAGACAAGAGTTAATAAATGTTAAAAATACCTGAAATTTGGGAAAAAAATTAATGAGAAATATAAATTCAAAAATGGAGTGGAAAATAAACACTTTAATACATTAATTGAAAAATAGTATACAATAATTGAAAAATTAACGATATAATTAAAATGTGGATAAACTAATTGAATTATGACACAAATAATTAAAATCTAGTGGAAAAGTTAATAAATTTATGACAATAATAAAATGATTGGAGAAATGACATTTAAAGAAAATAATTCTAAAATGTCAAAAATATTTGAACATTGACCAAAATAATTGTAATTTGAAAAAATAATTGAGAAGTGACAAAAATAATTGATAACTGGTGTAAAAAATAAACAATTTAAAGACAATACTTGAAAAATTGAAAGAAACTAATTTCAAAATGTCAAAAATATTTGAATAATAAAAAAATTATAGTAATTTGAAAAAATAATTGATAGTAGGTGTAAAAAATTAGAAATTTAAAGACAATAATTTAAAAACTGCCAAAACAATTGAGATGTTAAGAAACTAATTGAATAATGACATAAATAATTAAAAGCAGGTGTAAAAATAAACAAATTACAGACAATGCTGGAAGAATCGAAAAAAAAAATTGAAAGCTTGAGGAAAATAATTGAAAGTGAAGAAATGAATTGAAGTTTGAAGAAAATATTTGAAAACTGATGTAGCAAATTTAAGATTTCATGACAATAAATAAATTCCAGGACAATTTCAAAAAAAATTCATTGTTTTCGTATAAATTTAAAAATTCTTTAATAATCGTAAATTAATGATTAATTTTAGTTAATTCAATAAACTAATTGAATAATAATTTAAGTAAATGAAAGCTGGTGTAAAAATAAAGAAATTTTATAGACAATAATTAAAAAATTGTACAAAATATTAAAAGTTTAACGAAAATAATTGAAAGTTGAAGAAATTAATTGAAGTTTGTAAAAAATAATTGAAATTTGAAGAGAATAATTCAAAAAAGTAAAAAAAAATTAATTATGTAGAAAGTATTTCTTGCTTCAGAATCAAAATTGCACTTTGTAGAAAATAATTGAAAAAGGTATAAAAAATGATTAAATTCATGACAATAATAAAAAGAGTGACGAAAATGATTGAAATTTAGAAAAATAATTTGAAACTGGTGTAAAAAGTTTAAAAAATCATTGCAATAAAAAAATCTAATTAAATAATTGAAATTTGTTGAAAACAATTTTAAAATGTCAAAAATAATAGAAATATGTAGAAAATAATAGAAAAATAGCAAAAATACTTGAACAATGACAAAAGTAATTTAAGTTTGAAGAAAATAATTGAAAAATGACAAAAAAGAATTTGAAACTTATGTAGGCAATTTAAATATTCATGACAATAATTACATGGTTGCTACAGAAGTCTGGATTAAAAAGTCCATGATATTTTTAGGTTTTCCACAAAATTTTTTGGGAAAATTCCAGGACAATCTAAAAAAATGATAGTTTTCGTATAAATCTGAAAAATTTTTAATAATCGCAAATTAATTTTCAAATTGTTTGCTATATATTACATGGTTTACCTAAGCTACTTATACTATACTGTTATTATACTACTTATTTTTAAATTGTTAAAGATGTAAATCATTTACTACTACTTGATTATGTGTACAAAAATTTAGAAAAAGTACTAAAATAAATGAAATTCCAGGTTGGATTTGTAAATTCCCTCACATTTCCAGGTTATCCAGACCTTTTTCTATTTTGTTTTTGTTTTTTTGTTATTTTACAACAAATTTTGATCCAAACTAATTTTTTCTGATAATTGTACAACTAAATCTTTCAGAATTTGGTGAAATCATTTTAATTATAGTTTTATTTGCTGTTAAAAACCACTTTTTAGTTTGAGGTTATATCAAGCGGTCGGCCTTCCTTAAATTGTTATGAACTTCGGAAAATTATTACGAAACGGTAACAGAATTTTTCGAGACTTGCGACGTAAAAGATTTATGCAGTCACACTCTCTAAATCTGAATTAGTGGTTTTCTACTAATGAATTAGCGAAAAGTGAGCTACTATTAAAATAGTAAGAATTTTACTAATGTTTAGTAGAAAACTACTAAGAATTAGTAGAAAACTACTAATCTTGTAGTAGAAAACTACTAATTAAATTAGTAAAAAAAATCTACTTTTTTGAAAAGTAAAGTTTCACTATTTCAATTAGTAGTTTTCTACTAAGAATTAGTAGTTTTCTACTAAGAATTAGTAGTTTTCTACTAAGAATTAGTAGTTTTCTACTATATGAATTAGAGAACAATGAGCCATGAATTTGACTAATTCCTAGTAGAAAACTACTAATTCTTAGTAGAAAACTACTAATTCAAATTTAGAGCATGTTCCTGAAAATTACGTAACGTTTCAAAATATTAAGTAAAACGTATAACTGCACGTTTATAAAGCTTCATTTGTTATTTTCTAAAAATTTGGGAAAAAAATTTCAAGCAGTGTAATGTTCAGCATTCAACTCGGCAAACCAATTTTAATTGTTTGACATTTTGGAATTAAAATGCCGCAATTATCAATTGACGTTGGTCGGTGTTGATTGTCTTTGGAAATTGAAAATTGAGATTGACGCCAACAGAATTGTAAACGGCGTTGGAGTTTTCGTCGAAAGGCGTGATGTCTCGTTGCCCTTTGCGAGTTTGGACAATTCGTTATTAGCATCGTGAACGTCGGTCATATTATGACGTTTCGTGATGCTGGCAAACATACGTGCTCCTCAGCTCAGGACGCATATGAACAAGACACGCGCCGGCACGCTTCCATTCAACTTTAATATCATGTTGTACGTACCTACAATGAGAAAGCAGTCTACAATCGCTCTAAGTTCTGCCTACAAACGAACACTGATTTCCACTAGCGAGAGGCGCTGTTATGAACTACAATTTGTCGCTTCTGACTGACTAATTGATTGCTTTTTTATTGTACACTAGAAACCCTCAATTTCTGACGTAATTAAATCACACTCTCTGACATATTTTCTAGGTTATGACCTTTCCAAAAAGATGATGAAAAAATTATTTTTATTTGCTAGGATTAGAATTTAGACTTTAAAGATGTTGTTTAGTTTATCAACTCGTTTACGTTTATACGCTGAAAAAAATGTTTAGTCATATCAACAAAAATTTCGTTGGCTAAACCAAATTTTTAGCCATAGCAACAAAAATTTGGTTGGCCCAACCAAATACTTGAAAATCTGAGAAATAATACATTTTTTTGCAAATTATGAAAACAAAAATATCATTAAAAATTGACGAAAACAACTGATATTTTAGAAAAACACTTACAAATCTTAGAAAATAATGTTAGAAAGTGAAAATAATAATTAACGAGGGGCATGAATATTCCCTAAAACCCATTTATTAGTCTAAATCCCATTCAGCCTAAAACCATATACCCTAAAATGCATTCAGCCTAAATCCCATTTAACCTGCAAATGCAATCAGCCAAAAACACATTTAACCTAAAATGCATTCACCCTAAATCCCATTTAACCTAAAATCAATTTAATCTAAAATGCATGCAGCCTAAATCCCATTTAACCTAAAATGCATTAAACCTAATCTTATTTCACCTAAATCCCATTTATCCTAAATTGCACTTAACCTAAATTGCATTCAGCCTAAAACCTATTTAACCTAAAACTCATTTAACCTAAATCCCATTCAACCTAAAATGTATTCAGTCTAAATCCCATTAAACCTAAAATTCATTCAGCATAAATCTCATTAAAACTAAATTTGATTCAACCTAAATTCCATTCAACCTAAATCCCGTTTAACCTAAAATGCATTTAGCATAAAACCCATTTAACCTACATCTCATTTAACCTAAAATGCATTCAGCCTAAATCCCATTTAACCTAAAATTCATTTAGTGTAAATTTCATTTAACATAAATTCCATTTAACCTAAAATGCATTCAGCCTAAATCCCATTAAACCTAAAATTCATTCAGCATAAATCTCATTCAAACTAAATTTGATTTAACCTAAATTCAATTCAACCTAAATCTCATTTAACATATAAAATGCATTCAGACTAAAAGCCATTCAACATTAATCCTATTTAATTTAAAATCCATTTAACCTCAAATTTATTAGGCCTAAATCCCATTTAATCTAAAACTCATTTAACCTAAATCCTATTTAACCTAAAATACATTTAGCCTAAGTCTTATTTAACCTAAATTCCGTTTAACCTAAAATGCATTTAACCTAAAACCCATTTAACCTAAAATGCATTAGGCCTTAATCCCATTTTACCTAAAATTCATTTATCCTAAATCTCCTTTAGTGTAAATTTCATTTCACTTAAATTCCATTGAACCTAAAATGCATTCAGCCTAAATTCCATTTAACCTAAAATGCATATAGCCTAAAATCATTTTTCCAAAAATTCATTGAACTTAATTTATGATGTAAATTTTAGGTTGAATGGGATTTAGGACAAATGGTTTTTGGCTATATGCATTTGAGGTTAAATGGGATTTAGGCTGAATGCATTTTAGTTTAACTGTAATTTAGGTTACATTTAAATGGGATTTAGGTTAAATAAGATTTAAGCTAAATGCATTTATGGTAAATGGGATTTAGTCTGAATGAATTTAAGGTTAAATGGGTTTTAGACTGAATGCTTTTTCGTCTAGGTGTTTTTAGGTTGAGTGCATTTTAGGTCAAATGGGATTTAGGCTAAATGCATTTAGGGTAAATGGGATTTAGTTTGAATGAATTTGAGATTAAATGGGATTTAGTCTGAATGCTTTTTAGTGTGTTTAGGCTATGTGCATTTTAGGTCAAATGGGATTTAGGTTGAATGCATTTTAGTTTAACTGGAATTTAGGTTACATTTGAATGGGATTTAGGTTAAATAAGATTTATAGGCTAAATGCATTTAGAGTAAATGGGATTTAGTCTAAATGAATTTGAGGTTAAATTGGATTTAGACTGAATGCATTTTAGGTTAAATGTGTTTTAGGCTGAGTGCATTTTAGGTTAGATGGGATTTATGCTGAATGCATTTTAGGCTAGATGGTTTTATTCTGAATGGGATTTAGGCTAAATTTGTTTTAGGGAATATTCATGCGCCTCTAATTAACAATCGAGAAAAATAACTAAGAAATGATTAAATTAATTCAAAATTGAAAAAAATAATTAAAACATGCTGACAATAATTTAAGATTTAGAGAAATAATTTAAAGATTCTAAAGAACGAAGTTTCAAAGTCGGAATCCGGAATTAAATACTGGTAATTTCGGGGCGAAAAACCTAGAACGTGGAATCCAGAATATACAAACAATAATCTGAAATGTAGAATCAGGAACGTGGAATTCTGAATGTAGAATTCAGAACGTAGAATATGGTATACAAAATATGGTATTTTAAAACTGGAATATGTAATTCAGAATTCATAATGCGGAATGTGAAATACAGAAAATGTAATTATGAATGTGGAATTCGGAAACTGGATGTCAAAATAAAGAGTTCAGAGTATAGATTTCGGAAGAATTAATTTGGTGTCTGGAATCTAAAGTATGGAATTCAGAAGGTGGAATCCGGAACCGGGAATCGATGTGGGTAATTTCCGCGTGAAAAATTCTAATTGTGGAATCCAGACTATGGAATCTAAAATATGTAATCAGGAATGTGAAGTCCGAAACGTAAAATCTAGAATTTAGAATCCCGGATTATAGTATCCGGAATATAAAATCTGAAACGCGGAATCCGGAATATAGATTAGTATCCGGAAACTGGGATCGTGGAATCAGGATCAGCTCATTCGTTCTGTGAAATTATGAATATAGAATCTGCTATATAAAATCCGGAAAAATGTTTCCCAAATATGAAATCTAAAAACAATAATTCGGAATATAGTATCCAGAACCTGAAATCTAATCTATCAAATCCAGAATATAATTCCGTTAGTGGAATTCGGTACACGCAATCTTTAAAAACAAACATAACCATCTCCGTATCATCCAAAACCTAAAGAACCGATTTCCGCAGTTCGATAAAACTATAAACCAACAGAATTTCAAATTTGACACAATTCCTTAATACTTGTACTGAAAGGGAAAGAAAATAAAAAAATGTTCTTTATCTGGACTAATTGCTACCTGACCGGTGGGGTTGAAACAGTTAGTAGAGGATTCGGGATCTGTAGGCGGTGGGCACTATTATCATAAACGCAACAATAACGAGGGATGATCCGGCAAGTAAACTGTTAGACCCCTTTCTGGCGAGGGTGAGGATTACCAGTCCCGTCCCCATCAGGAGAATGCGGAATCCGGGGGGTGCTGTTATTGTTACCGCTGATGGAGAAGGAAACCAGCAGAATACATATACGCTTGTCTAATGTGAGAGGCATTTGTAGGGATAGACTCTGCATGTAACGTACCGGATCCCTGGACCAAAATAGAAGCGGTCTATTCAGACGAATTGGAGAAAAGAGAGAAGGGAGTGAAATCAACAACCCACCCCAATATGGACTGTATTTATCGCATTTTATTGGGAATTAGGAGATCGACTGGACTGAGCTATGCGATTAGCATGCGTCACTGATACCAAAAGACGGTATCACGCTTCGTTTCATTACCAGCTTCCAGGGAAAATAGATTTTTCATCAGAAGATGATAAACCTCTGATTAGTGAGGTTAGGTTTATTTTTCTTTGGGACCTTTGAAACCTAACAAGACACTGTAAACAAAAAGATTTCCTCGCTATCACATTTTTGGTTAAGTTTTTCCATCATCCCGTATAAACAGCTCTTAACAATTTTTTAAACTAATTTTACTGATTCAGGTTTTGTGATTCAGGTTTTGTGTGACTAGATCACTTAGCAAAAAATTTTCCAGGTTTTCTTATAAAGTAGCCTTTACAAAAAATACGTACCTCAGCTGAAGGAAGCAAATTTGTATTTTAAAACTCGTACATTTATATCATTTGAATTTAATTGGTAAAAGAATCGGATTTGTTCTCCTCAAAAAATGCACCCGTGCATTTGTTTATTATAATTTTTGCTTCTTCATAATTTTAATTTTTGGGGTATTTTTTTATTGCAAAAACATAAGTTTTTATTGCATATTTGAAAAATTCATCAAATTTCCAGCAAATTTCATATAGCACATTATTTTCAATTTTTTACATTTAACTCTTAAAATACGCAAAATTTTGAATAATATTTTCAACAAAAGGTGTTGGTCTAATTAAAATACACATTTTATATTGCTTCCTTTTAAAAAAAAAAATGAATAGTTTTCGAGAAAAATGCAAAAAACTGTCAACCACCATATAAACACATAGTCTATACTTGCATTAATACGAAATACAGAGGGGTTGGGGTAACATTGTTAGTTTCACTCCGAACCAATTTTCTTGAAACTTGGTATCCCTACGTATTTTGATGCGCTGATTACGAAAATGATAATGAAAATTAGCGCAAATTAGATTATCATGCTAAAATTTCTTCTTATAAACTAATTGGTTTCATCAAAAAAATGGTTTTTACATGAAATGTGTATATTTAACAAGACGTACACTGAGAGAAATAGATGCTATGGGGTACCATCTAGATGGTACCAGATACCATATCTGATCTTAAATATACGGACAAGAATCTAGATGGTACGGGTTAGGATCTAATAGCATCTGAATGTTACGATGTAGTATCTAGATGGTACGGTGTAGCATCTCTGATGGTAGAGTGTAACATAACCTCTCTACCAACAAAGATAGTAAAGTTCTTACCATCTATTTCTCTCAGTGTACAACTTTTTTACTACGATATTCGTAATCAGCGCACAAAAATACTAAAGTAAACGCAGTTTCAAAAAATTTGATATAAGTATAGTAATTGGAACTACACCCTGACCATTTACTATAAGATACAGATTTATATGGGATTTTAGGATTGTTGCCATCAAGACGACCTGTCACTCTTGATATTTAGACTAAACTAACATTTACAACAGGATGAGGATTAATTAAAATCGATTCTAATTAGTGAGGATTAAATCTAATTTGTACAATTATCCAATTGTCTATAGATTTGAAGTCCAATTTGAAAGCAGAGTGTTTAATAGCGGATTAAATTAGACAAAATTCCGTGATTGAACTGTCAGTATGCAAACAACTAAAACTGAAAGAAATTATTCTAAACAAACTTTGAGTGGAATTTTGATTAAATTCGACATTGTTGTTTGAATACTCGTTTATGGCGGTTTCAAATGTCGTAACAGAAGGTATGGGAAGCAGTATAGTATGGATGTGAGGCCAGAACCTACTGCGAGTATTGGATTGGATCGCCGCGTCAGCAATACAAACACTTCAAGCATCGATGTGGCTCGACTAGCGGTTACTGTTCGATTCTCTCTCTCTCTCTCTCTCTCTCTCCTGTTTCCAACTGAAATTACATTTTCCCGCCCCTTTCCAACAGTTTCAATATCGGCCTTCCCTTTCTTCCCTTTTTATTTATATATCCTTCACCTACCAAGTGCATAAGTGGTATCCATAGTGACTGATTTCAAACTATTCAAAAATTCAGTTGAGAGCAATTCATTAATTAAGATTGAGAGAAGGATGGGCATTTAAAAATTAAAATTCCCTGTTCCGTTGTTTTAAACAACGAGCTCAGTTAAAGTTAACTATATAAAAAGTTAAAAATCTAAAGAAAAGTGAAGACTATTTTAACAAATAATCCGACATGTTTCATATTCTTTAGTAAATTGTTCAGTGCAAGAGTTGTGACTGAAATGATTAACATTATTTACACGCTTACACATTCGAGTAAACAATATCGAGTGGGGAAGGTTTTGGATTCTTGGCACTTTTTTTCATGCATATATTGAACGAAGTGGTCGCTCATAAGAGGACACATATTTAGCTTTCCTTTCGTTCACCACGTGCCTTACAATGTTTACTTACAGATACCTAAGCACATAAAGCGTCAAGTGCGCTGCTTAAGAAAAATACGTAAGTCAAAAATAAATTCGATTGACCACTTGAGGAAACGGTTAATGCTGACGGAAGCCAAGGTTGGTTGATTTAGAGAAACCCCCGAGAACCTTGTCACTATAATTTTCAACGAGGATGTTTCTATTGGCAGTTTTTTATGGTGTACACTGGGGGTCGAATATGTAACTTGGCCCAGATTTCACATTTTTAATTTTAGATACCAAATCCTGGACATCTTGGGATTTTTCATCCTGAAATTACTTACCAAATATCATATATTCTGGATTCCACATTCCTTCTAAATAAAAAACATCATACAATAATAATTTTTAGCGGTTAACTCTTAAAATACGTACACTGAAAAAAATATTAATGTGAAAAACAACAATTTGGCTATAGTTGAGTCCATTTTGGTTAAAATGACAAGGATTCCTTGTTCAGTTAGCAACCGAAGATAAGTTAATTCTAATAAATCAAACTTGTTCGACTTGTAATTTTTAAAAACAGAAAAAAATTTATAAATCAGCTGAAATATTACAATTTCCCAGTGCAAATAAGTTACTTTGTGTCAATTAATCTTTAAAATAATACCAAAGTTTACTAAAGTTTTAATAGTTTTTTCTGAAAATGTCAAATCGACATAACCTTAAAATATATGGCGAACAAAACTGGTATTATTTACCTTAACCACTAATGTTTGAAAGAGAGAAAGTATTGACAAATGTATTTTAGATAATAAAGAACTTATTGCAGTAATAAAAGCAGTCGATCGCACAATTTTTGGTGTTAATATAATGTAATTCCTAATTACTTAGAGTACAAATTATCCTTGTCATTTTAACTAACCTCAACTAGCTGGCGCCTTAACTAACAAGGAAAAATGGTTGATTCCTAGTAGACGGGTGCAAGGGAATTTTTTTTAGTGTAAAATTTGAAAAAATATTTTAAACAAAAGTTGTTAGTCTCATTGAAATACACAATTTATATTCTTCACTTTTTTTCAAAAAAATCAATAGTTTTCGAGAAAAAAGCAAAAAACTGTCAACTACCCTACATACAGTCGATAAACTTACATTAATACGAAATACAGGGGGGTTGGATAACATAGTTTCACTCCAAACCAATATCTTTGAAACTTGGTATCCCTACGTATTTTGATGCGCTGATTACGAAAATGATAATAAAAACTGGCGCAAATGAGATTATCATGGTAAAAACCATAAAAAACACAATAAAATCGTAGTTTTTTTTAGGTTAACTCTTAAAATACGCAAAATTTGGAAAATTATTTTCAACAAAAAGTTGTTAGCTTAATTGAAATACACATTTTATGTTCATTACTTTTTTTAAAAAAAAACAATAGTTTTCGAGAAAAATGCATAAAACTTTCAACTACCATAAACACAGTCTATACTTAATAAATTAATACGAAATACCGGGGGGTTGGGATCATATTATTAGTTTCTCTCCAAACCAATGTCTTCGAAACTTGGTATCGCGGTGATTTTTGGTTTTTTGAATTTTTCTTGAAGACTATTGATTTTTTTCAAAAAAAGTAAATAAATGATAATCTCATTTGCGTCAGTTTTTATTATCATTTTCGTAATCAGCGCATCAAAATACGTAGGGATACCAAGTTTCAAAGATATTGGTTTGGAGTGAAACTAACAATGTTTTCCAACCCCCCTCTATTTCGTATTAATGTATAAGTTAGAAGTATAGACTGTGTTTATGGTAGTTGACAGTTTCTTGCCTTTTTCTCGAAAACCATTGATTTTTTTTAAAAAAAAGTAAACAACATAAAATGTGTATTTCAATTATACTAACAACTTTTGTTAAAAATGTTTTTTTAATTTTTGCGTATTTTAAGAGTTAAACGCAAAAAATTATCGTTTTATGGTGTTTTTTATGGTTTTTACCATGATAATCTCGTTTGCGACAGTTCCTATTATCATTTTCGTAATCAGCGCATCAAAATACGTAGGGATACCAAGTTTCAAAGATATTGGTTTGGAGTGAAACTAACGATGGCACTCCAACCCCTCTGTATTATGTATTAATGTATAAGGGGACATACTTAAATTACGTAACGCTTTTTTCAGCAATTTTTAGAACCCCCCTTCCCCTCCCCCTGTAACAGTTTTTATAACGTAAATATTTATGGTAAAAACCATAAAAAACACAATAAAATCGTTATTTTTTAAAGGTTAACTCTTAAAATAAGCAAAGTTTGACCAAATATTTTCAACAAAAGTGGTTGGTCTAATTGAAATACATATTTTATGTTATTTACTTTTTTTGAAAAAAATCAATAGACATCGAGAAAAATGCAAAAAATCAAAAATCACCGTGATACCAAGTTTCGAAGACATTGGTTTGGAGTGAAATTAATAATATTATCCCAACCCCTCGGTATTTCGTATTAATTTAAGTATAGACTGTGTTTGTGGTAGTTGACAGTTATATGCATTTTTCTCGAAAACTATTAATTTTTTTTTAAAAAAGTAACGAACATAAAATGTGTATTTTATTTAGACCAACAACTTTTGTTGAAGATATTTTTCCAAATTTTGGGTATTTTAAGAATTAACCGCAAATAATCATGATTTTATGGTGTTTTTTATGGTTTTAACCATGATAATCAATTCTGCGCCAATTTTCATTATCATTTTCTTAATTAGCGCATCAAAATACGTAGGCAAACCAAGTTTTAAAGATATTGGTGTGGAGTAAAACTATAACAATGTTATCCCAACCCCCCTGTATTTCGTATTAATGTATAAGTTAGAAGTATAGACTGTGTTTATGGTAGTTAACTGTTTCTTGCATTTTTCTCGAAAACTATTGATTTTTTTTTTAAAAAGTCAATAACATAAAATATGTATTTCAATTAGACTAACAACTTTTGTTAAAAATATTTTTTTTAATTTTTCGTATTTTAAGAGTTAAACGTAAAAAATCATGATTTTATGGTGTCTTTATGGTTTTTACCATAATAATCTCATTTCCGAAAGTTTCTATTATCAGTTCCGTTATCAGCGCATCAAAATACAAAGGGAAAATACAAAATACAAAGTTTTAAAGATATTAGTGTGGAGTGAAACTAACAATGTTATCCCAACCCCCCTGTATTTCGTATTAATGTAAGTTTATAGACTGTATTTATGGTAGTTGACAGTTTCTTGCATTGTTCTCGAAAACTATTGATTTTTTTGAAAAAAAGTAAAGAACATAAAATGTTTATTTTAATTACACTAACAACTTTTGTTTGGAATATTTTATGAAATTTTACGTATTTTAAGAGTTAACCGCAAAAAATCATGATTTTATGGATTATACCATGATATTAAAATTTGCGCCAATTATCATTATCATTTTCGTAATCAGAGCATCAAAATACCTAAGTATACCAAGTTCCATTAATATCCGAGGTATGGGGTTTTCGGAAGTTTATCCCAATTTTCGACATCCAGCTATCCAAATACAAAGAACCAATGCGATATTCAACAGACAAATTCGCCATAACTTGTCGACAATTTTTCGAAAAACTTGTCGACTACTTTCTTGAAAAGGGTTTATCATTAAGGAATGATCAAGTGGTAGAAAATTGTCGTTTGGAGGCGTGTTTCCAAGCAACTAAGATGGTAGTTGTCTTTAGAGTATGAAGCCAGTTAGCGATGCTTGCAAGTGCTAACTCCACCTCTATTCCGCCTCCTGGCTCAAACTTCTTTTCCGCCGCTGAGTTTTCTCTCCGGTATTCATTTTCGCCTTTAAACTCGCTCCTCTCACCCCGAAGGAAAAGCACCGCAGAAGCTTGAGATTCTCCTTAGCCGTCGGTAATGGAGGCCCTCGAAATCTCGAGCTCTCCAGTTTCTCGGCCTGGTCGAAACGAAACGAAACGAAACGAAAAGAAACGAGACGAGACGTTTACCGCGTTTGCTGGCTGCGATTTGCTCAAGAGGAAAATACACCTCTAGGAGGGTGCAGTTCGACGGAGCATACCGCTGCGTCGCGCTAAGGGGATGATTTCTTTTTTTTTTATTTACTGTTTAAAATGGCAGAAATCTAGAAAGATTTCTAACCGGAGGAGGCTAACGATCAATTTGATTCTAGAAGATGGATGGTGAAAAGCCAGGAAAAATATTTGGATATGGGTTTAGGAAAAATGGTACCTTGGAGATAATTGTAACACTTGTTGTTGCAACACAAACAAATTGAGATATATCGGGTTTTTTTTTACCATCTATTGTCCTGGTTCGAACTAATCCAATTATCCTTAATCACTTCTGTCTCGTTCATCACATCTGATTTGATTGTTTGAACCATGTCCTTGTTAAATTATTCATGCACTATAGTAAAAACAACCATTTCATCTTGAATCTTAATAGTCCAACAACTTTCTCATTAAGTCCTCACTAACAACAGTTCAACAAGGCAAATAAGTACCAATTAAAAGCATCTGACAATAGGCACTTATTGAATCAATTTGATGTGGTTTAATCAACATCATTCGAAGGGTGCTAATGATCATCTGATGGGTTTTATGAAGATCATCTGATGGGGTCCAATTAGGCTCATTTGGTAGGAAGCAACTTTTCCTAAAGGGAAGGAGGCGATTTTTTTAACACGAAAGGACAAAAATGTCCTTTCGTTGCTTCCAACAGGAAAGGACATCTTGCTTTCCTTCAAAAAGAGCAACGCTACCGGGAACGAAAACATTGAACTTTTTTTAAAGAAAGGAGAGCTGCTTTTCTTATGGAAATGAAGCAAGTTGTTTTATTGGAAAGAGAACAACTTTGTGTATGTGAAAAAAGTTTATTACAAAGGTTTTTGGTTGTAACAACAAACTTTTCGTTGGCATAAATATCAACAAAACTGCAGCAACAAAACTTTTGTTGTAAAAACCAAATATGGTTTTAAATTGAGAAACCAATGATACTTTTGACAATAAGTTATAGAAAGATGTTTCTGGGATGTTGTTAAGTTTGCACAAATTGTTTAAAGCTTAATTGAAAGCATTGTAGTCATTTCACAGTAATATTGTAATCCTTTAAAAATCATGATTTAATAAATCATACTGATATTCTGTAATTGAGAAAGTAAAACAAGACAACCCCCGTCTATTTCTAAAATAAATAAAATTTTTGAATAATATTTTAAGGGGAAAAAATGTTTTTATATATCTATCAAATAGTAACTTTAAAATCTGAAACAAAAATTTCTCAAGCGGCCTATTTCACTTATTTTGACCCATATATAAATTACACTGTGTTACAAAATCAAAAAAAGTAAAAGAACTTTTTATCGGATCTAGTGGGAGGTTGTAGGTAATAAAAAACTAAAAAGTCAAATATCTGATATTATTAATAGTAATTGGTAGAAAAGTTGCAACTGTAGCCTAATTTGATAAATGGTTGTAATAAATAAACAATAATAATTTGTAGGAAAAGCCGAAGCATTAAATTTTATCCAAGGAAGGTAAAGGCGATAACATAAAAAATAAAAAGCATAATATGACATAAAAAATGTTTTTATGTTATCGTCTTTACCTTCCTTGGATCAAATTTAATGCTTCGGCTTTTCCTATATTAATTTGTAAGGAAATTTATATTTTTCTACTGAAATAATAATTTGTTTAAATAAATTATCAATTACATAAAACAATTGTCAAAAGTCTATGTTTATGCTATTTTTTTAGAAAGGTGCAAAAGATTGTCAAAAAAAATAGTAAAAAATATTTTTTAACGCCTGTTTTCGTAATTTTGCTTTTTTTGGTGTTTTTGGGGGACCCATAAAAACTGTTAATATTAAAAAATCATTAAATAAACAATCTGTCAATATTCTTTGAAGTTACCTGAAGAGAAACAGAGTTTGGAGATTGAAAAATATTGATTTTTAAGAATTCTATACCATTTCTACGAAAAAGTTATTTTTCCCCCATATGTAAAATATAAAGGAAACTTTGAGCGCTTTGAGCGACCTCTAAATATTTTTCTATATAAAAAAACAGGGATATTTTTTTCGACATAGAAAAATCCTAGGGGGTGAAGCATTAAAATTCCGAATTTACTTTTATTTTGAACTGCGCAAGCCCCTAAACGTTGTTTTGGTCGAAGTTTTGTGCGTATACTTGAAAAATGCGCGTAAAATGGTAAATGGAATTTTAAATGCAAAATAGGTTGCAAATCTATTTAATATGGAAAATTCTCTAATGGTATTCTAATTCCTATTTAAAATACAAAATGGCATTTTGCATTTCAAATACCTCTGGACTCATCAGATGTAGTCAGTTTTGTCTTTTAGCTCTAATTTATTAAAATTAAATATCAAGGAATTAACTGTGTAGTTCATTTCTTTTGGAATCTGGAAAAGAACACAGGTAAGTTCGTTTTAGCATTTGGGTCATTGAATTTTGTCTTGCTGCTTAAAAGTTATACAATTTTTATTCAATAACTTTTTTAATATCAAAATTATAGAAAAATACCCTAAAATAGAAATATTCCTTATATTTTTCTGAGCATTTAAAAAAAAGAAAACCTTGATACAATTGATAGAACGGAAGATATTGCTATTTTCAATTTTTTTTCAATTTTCAAGTCGTCGAAATACAATACACATTAACTTTAAAAATATAAATTCTTTCTATATGTGTCCATAACACAGGTATTATAGGTATATAACATACGTCTGGATATTTTTTGCAGTATTGCAATCATACCACAATATCGATGACGAAATTCTTTATTTTTTTGTTTTAGAGGCTTTTAACTGATGTTATTCTCTATCTCTCTCTTTCTTTTTTTCTCTAGACTGTTGTGGCGGGTGCGCACACGCCCTCTGTAACTAATTCCGAGTGCATTTAATGACTATGTGCCACAAGGCTTGGCCGACAAAGTATAGCGTGTGGCAAATACTGATGTGATGTGGGGTGTGGGACGGCACGAAGCACTTGAGTTTCGTGGTGGGATGTGGGAGGTTTTGCTGCGGAAGGGAACGTCAGCTCTGAGAGAGAAAGACATATATATGTAGACAGAGAGAGATAGAAATATATATATAATGAATATATATATAAGAGAGAGATAGATACAGATAGAGAACGAAAGAGAAAACGCTCACGCGAGTGAGAGAAAGGATCCACAAAAATCGAGAGAGAAAAGAGGGTGAAGAGAGAGAACGAGAGGAAAAAGTAGAAAGAATGAGAAAGAGACTAGTAAAGTGGAGGTAGAGAAGGGTAAAGCACTTGACCCTGCTTGCTGCTGCTGCTGCTGTGCCAGCAAAACTCGACGTCGGAGCGCGAACGCGCGTTAATAAATGCATTGAGAGTGTGTATGTAAACCTATACCATAACGCAATTTCTGTCTTCGTTGCACCTCACTGGTTTCTCGTCTCGACAAATCTAAACCCAAATGCGCATGCGTTAAATTTTCCAACATGCGAAGCCCTCGATTCTCGCTCAAGGGGATCCTAATTTATTTACAATTTAGCAAAAGCCCTCTCTTTTTGCTTTGTGTGGATATTGATATACAGAAAGTGGAAATGACAAAAGAAATCGATTGGAAAGATCATAGATCGAATCATATGTGATTTAATAATACATATATCAGTGATCAGGATACCATCAATATAAAGGTTTGGAAATGATTGGGAAGAAGATTAACAAACTTCTACCAATAAAATCAAACAATTGTTTAAACCCAAAAACAATCCAAATGATAAAGTAATAAGCGCGGGGAAGGGTAATTTTTAATCTAAAAATCTTCTAATCCCACGTGACTTGTGATACAAGACCTTTGTCACCGAAGGAAGAAAAGCGTGGCGTGGAGAACCCAGCAGTCGTGTCAGAGGCCCCAATAAATTTATCGAGCGGGTGTTGGCATGGAGACTGCCGGACAGAGCTCGGGTGGGTGGTTCAGAGGGCGATAAGAGGGCACTTGAGGATCCTCCAGGAGGCCGTCACGGGGAAATTGGAAGGAGCGAACGTCGACCTGCAGAAGGACGACTGGAGAGGGGATTGGATACAGGAGAATTCCTAAAGTGCGAGAGAAACCGAGCTCTACCGGAAGTAAGAGCCATGCTAGAAGAGAGAAACGGAGAAGCCGAGCAAAAGAAGAAGGGGGAGGGAGTATCGATTTCTTGCCGTGATCCAATCAACGACGGCGCCTTCTCTCACGCTTTAACGTGTTCATTCTACCGTTCCTCTTGGTCAGTCCAAACCGGATTTAAATTTGCCTTAATATGGAGTATTTTTTTTTGGATATGCTATTTTAGGGTGTAGACTGCTTTAATGATGATCATTAGTGGGGATATGTGATGGTATATGATGTATTATTCCGTTATATGATGTATCACTTTACATGATGTACCAGGATATATACCATTTTATGATGGTATATGATGTATAGAAAGGCATACCATTATATGATATATGCAATTACACATGATGTACCATCATATAAATCATAAAATGGTGTATCCTGGTATATCATTTAAGGGACATCATGTAATGGTATAACTTTCAGTACATCGTAGAATAATATACCTTGCTATACATCATATTATGACATAGTGCATCATAGAACAGTATAACTGAATGTAAATCATGAAATGATTTACCTTCCTATACATCAAATAATGGTGTATCTTAGTATGACATATTATATTATTCATACCAAGGCACACCATTATGTAATGCGCATATTATATCATTTTATGATGTACTGACAAATATACCATTCTATGATGTACTATGCCATAATATGATGTTTAGTAAGGTGTATTATATGGTGGTTATATGATGTATCACTGTACATGATGTACCACGATATACCATTTTATGATGGTACCTTTTATGATGATATACTAAGGCATATTAATATACTGCAAAAACTGTTGTTTTCTAGACGTGTTACTTTAAGTTTAAAACATTTTGGTGTCTTTTTTGTATCTAAAACGCAAAAAATGTCTCATTTTACGAAACTTAGTGGGTCTTAGACAAAATAAAAACACAAAGAAGTCCTAGTTTAAGACACTTGCGAAACACTTGTTTTTAGAGTGTACAGTTTACGATGATACTAAAGTATGTTAGTATACACTTTATGATGATACTAAGGTATGCCATATTATATGATGTACACCATAAGGTACACCGTTATTTGATGTATAGTAAGGTATATCATTTTATAATGTACAATAAGCCTATAGGACTTAATTGTTCGAAAATGTCAGTAAGGTATGTTGTGGTATACCATACAATTTTGCAGATCTTTAAAAAATGTCTTCAGCTTTACATGACAATAAAGATACTAAATACCATTACATTACATTATAACCACCCTAAAAGTCAGCAGAGGGTTAACAATCACAAGAGTTAGATCCAACAGATAAAAAGAAGGAGATCAAAAAGGCTCTCCTTTTTAGATTCAATCTGTTATATCAATCTCTTGACAGACTTGAGGACATTAAAAGCTCATCAAACAATTCTTTCAGCAGGGTTCCGTATTATTATTCATGGGGATAAAGGATAGAAATGTAGGGGATAATAAAGCGCACAGTGGGTGTTGCGGGTTGAGTCGAGGTTGCGAGTATACTTGAGGCATGGTGAGAGTACATCGTCAACTGACTCGCCATGGATTTGATTTTCTGCTGAAAAACGAGTGAAAGAGAGAAAAGAGCGTGAAAGAAGGAAAACAAGATGAAGAGGTGGAGGTCAAAAGAGCGGGAGGAGAAGAGTGAAAGAGGAGTGCCCTCGGCGTTGTAGGACTCTCCGTTGGAGAGCCCTCCTCCCCTTTAAGCCCTATCCACTACTCATTTATCAAATAAATCAACACAGCTACTTCTACACCTATGAAGAGATTGGACCGCGAAAAACCGGCAGTGATACCTCATCCACTCACGTGGACAATCTACACAAGAGGGTCTTGATGCATTCTTTTTCAGAGAAATATAATTCCAAAGCAGTTTCTCAATTATGATATAATGATTATTTCATTGTTCAACAGAGTTGATGATGTTTATTCTTCAAAGAGTTTATGATACTTTGATACAAACGAGTTGTGTTAATATTCTATAAATAAAGAACAATGATAGATTTTCAAAAGAGCAACAATCGATTCCCAAAGGAGCAACAAACGAAAGCAAATGAATCGTTCTTGTGAAAGGATGAAAAGCGGTAATTGTATCTATTTCTTGAAAAATTCTCGAGAGCTGTCGAGAGAGTAATGGTATCTTCTAATCTCCATAACAGGTCAGAAAATCTCTATTACCTTGGCTCTTTTCCGGGTTGTAAAAAAAGAAGTGGGTTGTTATGACGCGATTCAGACGTGTAACCAAGAGGCAGATCTTTTCATCAGGGAGCGTCGCGTATATATTCTCTCTGCTCGCGAGATCCGTTAATGGCGAGAGGTCTCTGAAGAAAGGGAGTCGTAAGTATAAGGAGAGATTGTAGGGTGGCCCTCTACCTTCTCTGGCGAAGGGTGCTCTATATCGGTGTTGGTACTCGTAGGCGTGGTTTCAGGTGTGGGTGTAAGCACTCCTGCCAGTGTGAGGCAAGGGTCCTTGCTTTGACTCAAAACTCCTACTCTGACTGAATGCCCCTCTATAGCCCGAGTACGTGCTTCTAAGTGCATCCTGATTTTCTCGAACTTCTTTGATTACTCTCTCATTCCTTTCTACAACTTTTTTTAATTCTTCTGTGCCAACAATAAAATTATTTTTATTTTTGCGGACAGTTGCTTTTTAAAGTAAACAATAATGGTTATGTATGAGATTTGGGTATTATGGTATTTTTTGCAGTTTTAACCTGATTATGAGACAATTAGTGAGTGATAATTGAGTAAATGAATTTTGGAAGATTAAATTGAATATGAAAGTAATGGGTCAAGATTTGCAGTGAATTGTTAAAAGAATCTTGAAGCAGGTGGTTGGCTGACATATGAAGAAGATAAGAAGATGATGAGTACTGAAGCCAAGAGGGGTGACTTTAACGCGAGAGGAAGAAAGCGAAAAGAAGAGGGGAATCAAGCGGACGAGTACACTATGGAGAAGAGGATGGTCCTTGTACTCCAAGGACCCACAGGATACCAGCAAGGAGTATCCTAGAGCAGTCGAGGATCCTTCACTTCCATCCTCTTCTTCGGCTCTTCACTCTCTCTCTTTTATATTTCTTTCTCTCTCATTTCTCTCTCTCTCTCTTTAATCCCTTTCTCTCTTTTATCTTTCTCTCTTTCTTTTTTTCATCTCCTTCCCCCCTGTAAATATACTCCCAACTGTCACTCTCTCCTTTCTTCCCTTCACTTTCTGTACAAGAGAGCCTCGCTCACCATCGGAAAGGGACTTCCGGTATATATGCCAGGAGACTTTCCTGCAGATTGCAGAATCAAGTGCACTTGGAGGGGTGTATACCTAGATGTGGAAGTTGACGATTTCAGTGCATAACGAACGCGAGGATTCCAAGAGGTGTTCGATGAACAAGGACCAATTTCAGTAGTAGGTACTTCTGGTGCATAGGCATCATTTCTCGAGGTTTATTAGTCATCCGAGCTGAGTTGATCCAAATGAAGGAGACCCTTTTGATATCAAGATGTACACTTCATTATAATTATCCCAGAGATTCTTGTTAGTTGGATAGTAACAAGATTATAAAGATGTTGATTTTCAAGTATCGCATCGCTAGATACAGTATAAAATTTTGACTCGAGAGAGACATACTTTAAGAGTATAAAAATTTCTGTACTGTGCTTCACATACATGATTATGAAATTGAATTTAAAATACAATTATATTAAATTTAATATACATGTATATTGGAATTCATTCAACGTTTTGAATTCTCAAATACATGTATTAGGGGTCGTCCACATATCACGTGATATTTTTAGGGGCGGGAGGGGGGTAGGCAAAATATCACGGTCTATGGAAATTAAATTTTTTAGTAATAGAAAAAGTATCACGAGGAGGGGGGAGGGGGTTCAAATTAGCTAAAATTTGTATCACGTGATATGTGAATGATCCCTATAGCAAATTTAGTATACTTTATATTAAATTTATATTAATTTTGATATACATGTATTTTAAATTCAATTTCATATAAATCAGGGTTGCCACAAATATCTTATTACAATTTTCCCTGACTTTTCCCTGATTTCCAGACAAATTGTTTTATTTTTCCCTGACCTTTTTTGAGTTCTTAAAACTAATTTTTTGTATATTTACTTTAAAGGGCTGCCTGCGGACTGGCAGATTAAAAATAGTGAAAAAATGACTTTTTAATTTAAAAAGTGAGTAAATAGTGAGCTTTTAATTAAAAAAAGTGAGTAGGCAATAATGATTTTGAAATTACTAATATTAATTTATTTGGGTCCCGCCATCAGGAAAAGTAATTCAAATTTAAAGAAAATACATCGAAAATGGCAAAAATACATTAATTGAAAAATTGTATAAAATACTTGAAAAATTAACGATATAATTAAAATGTGAAGAAACTAATTAAATAATAACATAAATAATTGAAAACTCGTGTTAATAAATTCATTAAAATATTAAAAAGATTGAAGAAAATGACATTTAAAGAAAATAATTTGAAAATGTCAAAAAATATTTGAAAATTGACAAAAATAATTGTAATTTGAAAAAAATAATTAAAAAATGATAAAAATAATTGATAACTGGTGTAAAACTTAAAAATTTGAAGAATACTTGAAAAATTGACGAAACAATTGAAATTTTAAAAAACTAATTAAAATAATAACATAAATAATTGAAAGCTGTTGTAAAAATTAAAAATTTATGGATAATAATTGAAAAATTGAAAAAAAATATTATAAGTTTGAGGAAAATAATTATTGAATGTTGAAGAAATTAATTGAAGTTGGAGGAAAATAATTGAAAATTTGAAGAGAATAATTCAAAAACTTCAAAAAAACTTAAATTTGAAGAGAGTAATTAAAGGTTGTAGGAAATAATTGAAATTTATAGAAAACAATTGAAAACTGATGTAAGAAATTTAAAAATTCATGACAATAAAAAATTTGAATAAAGTAATTGAACTTTGTAGAAAATAATTCTAAAATGGCAGAAATAATAGAAAAATATAAAGAAAATAATTGGAAAATGACAAAAATACTTGAATAATGACAAAAAAAATAAGTTTAAAGAAAATAATTGAAATCTGAAGAGAATAATTGAAAAATGATTAAAATAATTGATAACTGGTGTAAAACTTAGAAATTTGAAGAATACTTGAAAAATTTACGAAACAATTTAAGTGTTGAGAAACTTATTGAATAATGACATAAATAATTGAAAGTTAATGTAAAAATAAAAAATATATGGTCAATGATTGAAAAAAAGAAAAAAATATATTAGCAGTTTAAGAAAAATAATTGAAATCTGAAGGGAATAATTCAAAAACGTAAAAAGAAACTTTAGTTTAAAAAAAGTAATTACAGTTTGAAGAAAATGATTGAAATTTGTAGAAAATAATTGAAAAAGGTGTTAAAAAACTAATAAATTTGTGACAATATAATAAACAGAATGAAGAAAATGATTGAAATATGAAGAAAATAATTGAAAACTGATGTAAGAAATTTAAAAATTCATGTCAATAAAAAATTTGAATAAAATAATTGAACTTTGTAAACAATAATTCTAAAATGGCAGAAATAATAGAAAAATATAAAGAAAATAATTGGTAAATGACAAAAATTATACTTGAATAATGACAAAAAAAATTGAAGTTTGAACAAAACAATTGAAAAATATGTAAAGTGAAACTTGTGTATAAAATTTAAATATTTCTGATAATAAATTAAAGATTGAAGAACATAGTTGAAATTTTAATAAAATAATTGAAAAATGACAAAAAAAAAATAAAAACTTGTGTAATAAATTAAAATATTCATGACAATAATTTAAAGACTGAAGTAAATGAAATTGATATTTGAAAAAATTATATTCTAAATCGCAAAAATACTTAATAATTGACAAAAATACTTTTAAGTTGACAAAAGTACTTTAAAAATGACGAAAATAATTGAAACAAGATGTAGAAATTAAGTATTTGTAGACTGTAATTAAAAACAAAAATTTGTAAAAAATTGTATTTGGGATTTGAACAAACTAATTGATTTATAAAGTAAATTATTTATTAATCAGGCACCCAATATCAGAAGATCCCCTTCTCGCCCTCCCCCAGCTGGAATAGACATTTTACCAAAAAAGTGAGAAAAGTGAGTTTTGTTTAATAAAGTGAGTAATAGTGAACGATTTAAAAAAAAAAAGTAAAAGTGAAAAAAGTGAGTCACTGGAAGCCCTGACTTTAAAATTGTGAAAGATAAATATTTTTCAGATTGCAGAAATTAATTAATTTTAGAAATGTTTAAAATATGACTTCTAAAAATGTATTTAGTTATTTTTCATCCATTTTAAAGATTCTTGCATTTTTCCAGTACTTTTGATAAAAATCCCTGACTTTTCCCTGATTTCCCTGAATTCCCTGACCTGTGGCAACCCTGTAAATGTATACAAAGCACAACTGGATTGCGAATCGAAAAAAAAAATTGAAAAGGAAGAAAAAAATAAAAACTTAAGGAAAAAATTGAAAATATTAAAAATTTAAGAATTACATTAAAATTTAAAAAAAATAATCGATGATTGAAAAAAAAATTACAAAATGACGAAAATAATTGACAATTTATTAAAAACAAAATTCAAAAAATGGCTAGATTAATACACAATCGAACAAAATAATTTAAAAAATCAAAGAATAATTTAAAAATTTTAAGATAATAACTAAAAATTGAAAAAATTGTAGAAAATAATTGAAAATTGCGGAAAAAATTAATAATTGAAGGCAATAGTTGAAAAATAACGAGAATAATTGAAAAATTGAAGAAAATATGGGTAAAATGAAAAAATTGAAAACAAAATTCAAAAAGCGACTAGATTAATACACAACCGAACAAAATAATTTAAAAAATCAAAGAATAATTATGAAATTTTAAGATAATAATTATGAAAATTGAAAAAATTGTAGGAATTAATTGAAAAATGGCGGAAAATAATTAATAATTATGAATGAAAAAACTAATTGAAAAAATCCCACAATTATTGAATATTGAGGAATTAATTGAAAATCGATAAAAATAATTGAAAATTCAAGAAAATATTTGAGAATTGAAGAAAATAATCATAAATTGAGGAAATAAATTGGAAATTGAAGAACGTAATGGAAATTTTAAGAAAATAATTGATAATTAAAAGAAAAATTACAATATGACGAAAATAAGTAACAATTGAAAAAAAATCGAAAAATTGTGAGAATATGTAATTAGCATTAGAAAATAATTCTTAATTGAGAAATGCGAGAATTATTGAACATTGAATAAAATAATTGAAAAACGAAGAATGCAATTAAAAATTGTAGAAAATAATTAAAAATTAAATAAATTAATTAAATATTAAAGAATTAAATTGAAATTTTAAGAAAATAGTTGATAATTGAAAGAAAAATTACAAAATGAATAAAATAATTAAATATTGAAGAAAACAATTGAGAATTGAGGAAAGTAATTGACAATCGAAAGAAAAATTCGAAAACTGGTGAGAATAATCGACAACAGAACAAAATAATTTAAAAAACTTAAAGAATAATTATAAAGTTTACAGAGAATAATTGTATATTGAAAACTGTTAAAAATTATAGTAAAAATTATAGATTTATTTATTAATGAAATTAAAATTATTTAAACTGATATTTATAAATTTTAATTTTAATAAATTTAAATGCATTTTTTTAAAAGTATCCGATTTCAAACAAAAAATATGTAGATGCCAAACTTCAGGTTTGAACAGATATAAAATGATTTTAAGAATGAAAGAACTTGCGGATTATTATTATTATTATATTATTATTATTATTATAGATTTGTGACTGAATCACAGATTCAGACTATAGACAGTAATCTATAGATTTACTAACTTTTGAAAAATGAATAATAAAATTTTGCTAATGGGTATATACTAATTTTTACTATACAAAGATAGTGACTTTTTTTAATATCTAGTTTCACTGATATATATAATAACTTTGTTCCGGGGAGTAGTTACTTTTTTCAATATCCAGCGACAATTTAACAATATCTAGTGACTTTTACCAACACCTAACAACATTTTTCCCTATCTGATCACTTTTATTTATATCTAGTGATTCTAGTGACTATTTTCGGATTATCAGTCAACTTTTTATCTATAACTAGTTAATTTTGGTTCTTTTTAATTTTGTAATTTTTACTTATAACAAGTTATTTTATTTTGCATCTAGTTACTTTTTATCTTATACGGAGTGACTTTTAAGTTGAATATAGTAACTTTTCTTCTCATTAAGTCACTATCATACTACCTGTACTGTATTATAACTTATATTTATATTTTACCAACAATTAGTTACTTTCTAACTATATCTAGTAATATTTACTTAAATTAATTGACGTTTACCCATTCCCGACAAATTTTCACTGATTAAAGTACAAATCATAAAAAAAATCGACTCAACTGTATATTTATTTTCAAAAGTTAGTCGAGGGGGAAAAAAAGTCAAGTATCAGGTACATTATCCTTGTTAAACAGGATCCTTCTAATTTTGTATCCTCATTCTAGAACTGTCAGGCAATCTCTAAAATGTTCGCACTCTTTGAAAGCACGAGAAATTCGATAGGTATTTGAGGTGGGTCAACCAGTCGACCAACACTCGAATCCTTCTTTAAACGCTGAAGAATCTGTAATCCGATCTTTTCTGAATCAAAGCTAGTCAATGATCCCTACAAAACTAAAGTGCCTTTCGAATTGTTTCCGTTTCTCAAGTGAAGAATGTTACACCTCTTTAGAAAACAGAGTCAGCAACAGAAAAAATATAATTTTCCAATTTCCAACGATGTAACATCAATCTTTCAATTATCTATTTATATGTATAAAGAAAATATAGATAACTCTTTTTTTTATCAAACATAAAATTCTATATTTAAAATATCAAATAGATAATCGATACATCGAACATAGATATCTAGAATCGATAAATCGAACACAGGTTTATAAAATCGATATATCGAACATAGATATCAATAATTGATATATCGAACATGTATATCGATAATTGATATATCGAACATTGATATCGATAATCGAGATATCGAATATTGATATCGATAATCGATGTATCGAACATATATTTCGATAATCGATATATCGAACATAGATATCGGTAATTGATATATTGAACATAGATTTCGATACTCGATATATCGAACCTAGATATCGATAATCGATATGCCGAACATACATACCGATAACCGACATATTGAACATAGATTTCGATAATCGATATATCGAACATAGACATTGATAAACAATGTATCGAATCGATTACTATTAATCGATATACATCGAATTGATTATCAATAATCGATTTATAACGAATCGATTGGTTTTTTCTGTTAAAAACAAAAATCGATATAATCTTTTCAAAATAAAAAAAAATTAATAGATCTTTTTTACAAGGAAAATATTAATTTTCATCTTTAGAGTAAAATTTCTAGACAGTTGTGGCAAATTTTTTGATTCAAAATCGAGTGAGATTTTAAAGTTGAAGGGGTGAGCAGTGCACTCGTCAGTTAAGAATTCTTGGACTATTTTTTCCTCTTTTATTGAGTGAGGTGAACAGTGCATGATCTCTTGTCATAATCGGCCTTGCAGCGGCACGTCTTAAAATCCGATTCAACAGGATGATCCAGTCTCCTCAAAAATAAAAAAATAAAAAAAAAGGGAGCACAATGCCTGCGAGAATAGGAGTCCTCATCGTAATCGCGTTTTCCCTCACTTCGCTCTGAAATGAGGTGGAAAACCGCACCCTCGGTTAGAAGACTCACCTTCTCGCTTTGTCCGAGACCGTCTCCCTGAATCTTTTTGGCTTTATGCGCTTTTGATATTACTTTGAATCACCTCAATCAAAATTCACGGATCAGCGAATCCCTAATTCTTTCCTGTATATTTCTTTATATAAATAAATGATTCTCTGGGCTTTAGCCTTTCATAAAAAAAGAAGAAAAAAAAAAGAATTCAAGTACAATTTTCCAAATTTCTGGAATTATAAAAAGGTTTCTGTTTTTTGCGATTTATTCCCTGTAATGTAATGTAATGTAAAAATAGGTCTGGTCTTTAGAAAATTAGACAAATAAAAACAAAAAATATTTCTCTTTCCCCAACTGAGTGTCACTTTATCTAATATACATATATGTTTTTAGCTACAGTATCTATGTGGTCCAAAAATATATGAAAATCACAAATTTTTTATCCTTCCACCCAAAAAATTTTAAAATCGAAAAATACCTCTATTTTGTGAAATTGGACAATATTTAGGGATGGCTAACCCTTGAAATTTACCATTCATTTTACATGAGAAAAACGAACTTTTTTTGTAAAAGTTTGATATATAAAATCATCAAAAATCACTAAGAACATTAATACACCAAATCACATGTTGAAAAAAGCTATAAAAAACTATATTCCATGATTTATTTAATACTTTGTTAATATTAACTTTTTTTATAGGGTTACATACAACTTTCCTAAGTGCAAAAAATATTATTTTTTTAAATGTCAAAAATACGTGGAAAACTTCATTGGCTTTGAGCTATCTTTCAACATTATGTAATTTCAAAAAAAAAAATATAGGGGTAGGTTTTTTTCGTCATAAAGAATAATCCTAGGGGGTAGGAGCATAAAAAATAAAATTTTAGACCACTCTATTGAACATGTTATAATTTATTGAGCACTGATTTACGAAAAATAACATATATTTCCAAATTTTTAACATTATAAATTGGTTGATTTCAGTCTCAATCTGTTTTCATTGATTAAACTTATTTCGATTTTCTTCGATTATTTTCGATTTTTTTTTTAAATCTAATTTCTGATCTTTTCGTATGATTTTAAATATTTTGTTAACACTTGTTTTTCGATGTCCATGCACATTGAAATAGTTAAGCAGTTACTAATCTTCGAGATTTTAACAACTGCGAATGTGTAATGTTTATGGAAAACTACTGCGCATGCGTTACTATCATTAGGACCTATTGCGCAGGTGTAGAGTTGACAGAGAACTATGCTTTGATTTTATCATTGAATATTATCTATTTGCTATTTCTTAACTTAAAAGAAAGAACAAAATTTGGCGCGCGCTTCTTTTCTAGTTAGGATTATATTGCACTGAAAAGCGCATAAGAATTTTATTGCACCATCAAGTCTCGAATTTATTGTTCAATAAGAATTATATGAACAAGGAGCGTCGAATGTAAAATTTCAAGGGTTTTGAAACACCATATCATCCGATTTAAAAGGAAAATCGTTAAAAATATAATATGCCGAAAAAAGTTCTTTAATCATCGAAATGGTTAAATTGGTGCGATCGGGGAGAGGCAATTTTTAAAAGATGAAATTTAATTTAAACTTGCAGAATACAAAGTTGATCACAACAGGGAATTGAGAGTGGAGGCTGATAAGCAGAGAGGTTGGTAAACTGGAATGAGTGGGAGATGGGAGTTAAAACGATGGGAGGAAATGCGCTGGTGAGAGGAACAGTCATGGATGAGGGGTGGGAGGATAAGGACGAGGTGAAATGGCTGCATGCGGTACAAAGGTGCGCAATCGCGGGAATATGGAGACCCACCCTTTCTTCCGTTGGCATATCAGCCACGATCACCACTACGAGCTCTTGGCTAACGTGTAGGTATGCACCGCCGGTCTCTAGACCACTCGAGGAGGGGTTCGAATATTCCTCAGGATTCGAGAATCCTTGCCAGGACGAGTGCACTTGGGAGCACGATGGCGAAGGTGCTGTGCATACTTGCACTCTGGGGGCACTTGGAAGCTACTGTCAATCGCGCGTTAACATTCACGAGAGCCTTTACCACCGAGGAGGCGAAAGAAAGGTATATACTCTATATATGAAGACAAGAGAATCTGCCACATTCTGTATTAGCACTATTTATCAAGTGTACTTTGCTAATTACCATTGTTTATTAACTGTTGTCTGTTAATTACACTGTGCAACATTAAAATTCTGAACCCATTTTTGAGAATCGCCGCTGAAACTACTTGCAAAAACTAGAAATTCTGCATCATTACTTTTGTCAAATTGGTTCGGGTTTGGATTTTATGCTATCATACATTTTTTTGCTCAAACTAGATTTTGACAACTTTTTCGATATTTTGATACGGCTATATCTCGTAAACCAAGAGAAATATTTTTTTGTGTCTTCAGCGAAGATGTGGATATCGAATGACAGAAAATTATGTCGATGGGTATACCGTCAGCGGCGTGGAAGCTTGGGGCAGAGATGAAAATAAATTTTGGGGTAAACCCTAACATGACATTGGTTACAGGCTTCATAGTGACCATGAAGAGGAAAAAAACAAATTTTCAAAACTTTTTTGTACTCCTGGACACAGCTATATTTGCAAAACTCAGTTTCGGATATGATGCACAAAACAACTACACTGAGAAAATTTTCGCAAAAATTCCTGTGCTGAAATTAGAGTTGCGAAATTCTCGGTAATTTAATATCCGGTTACATTTTTGAGAATATAACCGAGAATATTCTCCTTCCGGAGAATCTATGAGAATTTTCTATGTTTGAAAGAGCTCAACTATTTTGAAACACAAACAATATTTATTGAAATAAAAATTGATAAATAACAAAATGATTATCATTAGAAATTAACTATAAGTCAGTGAAGTGTAAAAATTATTATTAAATATAACAATTAAAAACAGTGCTTTATATATATGTAAATTATAAAAATATTGTAATTTCTTTTACCTAACTAAGACTAAACAACGCAATTAGTTTCTACACCTTAAGTTATCAACAATTGTAAATATTTTAAATACAATATTTAACAAAATAATGTCAAATTTTGAAAATTTATTGAAAAAAAATAATGAAAACGATTGAAATTGCCGGAATTAATTAAAAAAATTATGTTTTAAAATGAAAGAAAATAATTTTTCGGGAAAAATACTTCAAAATCGTAGAAATAAATTGAAAAAAATCAGAATTATAAAAAATTTGAGAAAATAATTGACAATTGAAAAAAATGATGGAAATTGAGATAAATAATTAAAAATTTAGAGAATTAGTTCAAAAATGATGTAAATCATTAAAAATTTTGAAAAAATTTGAGAACAAAATTCAAAAAATTACTTCTTATTATTTTAAATAAAAGAAAATTTCAGAAAAATACTTTAAACTTTTAGAAGTTTTTTCTAATTTAAGAAAAATAATTGCAAAAAATACAGAATTTAGGCATATAAAATTGAATTAAATAATTCAAAAATATCAGATAAATAGTTTAAATTTGGGAAATTATGAAAAGAGTTAAAAATGATTAAAAATGAAAGAAAATAATGGAAAAATTGAAAAAAATATTTAAAAATTTTAGAAAATAATTTTAAAATATGATAATAATCAAAAATTGGAGAAAATAGTTGAAAATGATTTTAAAATTTGGAACTTGAAGAAAATAATTGAAAGAAAACTTTTACTGTTAAGTACTTCTGTACCAAAGGGCTTTTTGCCCGTAAACACATCAATAAATAAATAAATAAATAAAAATAATTGAAGAATGATAAAAGCAATCGGAAAATTAAAAATATTAATGAAATTTGAAATGAATAATTGAAAAATTGCAGAATTTTTTTTAAAATTTTTAAAACATCCGTTTGTTGATTTCAACGCCCAAATGTGTGAAGAGTGGAACTTAATTAATAAAATGTTATGAAATAAATAAAAATAAATAAATAAAATGAAAAAAATGAAATTTGAGAAAAATACTTAAAAATCTGAGGAATTAGTTAAAAAAATTAGATTAATTAAAAATTGGAGAAAAGAATTGAAGAAGGCTTTTTTTTATTAACAAATTTTCAATTATTGAAAAATAATTGAAACTCAAGATAATTAATAAAAGTTTTTGTAAATTACGAAAACAAATGAAAGTAATTAAAAACTGAACAAAATAATTGGAGAAAAATACTTGAAAATCTCAAAAATTAATTTTACAAAATGAGAATAATTAAGAATTTAGGAAAATAATTGAAAATGATAAAAATAATGATAAAAATTTAGTTTAAGTAATTGAAATCATAAGCGAAAAGAATTATTAAAAATTGCAGAAATTTGAAATCATTTCTAATTTAATACATTTGAACCGTGGATTAATTAAACTTTTAATCAATGCTAATTCTATTTAAAAGAAATTTGAAGAAATTAAAATTGTTATAGATTTAAAATTTGAGAAAATTTTGAAAAGGAGAAATATAATATAAAAATTTAAAACCAAAAAAAATGTATAGTGACAAACTTCAGGTGTGGACAGAATGAAAGAATTAATCGAATAAATGAATAAAAGAAACTAATAAATTATTATATACAATTTTTACTTTTAACATTGAAATTCAAATCATTTCTAATTAAAATGGTACAAGAGATTCTATTTTCGTACATTGATTGAGAAAATTTGACTTAATTTGATAAATAAATAAAAAACCTAATTTTTCATAAATTCTCGATTAGAATTTTAGCCGGTTATATTCTCGTTCTCATTAGCGTTCTCCATGTAATATTACTTCTTCGCAACTCTAATCTTATCCAAGGGATCTATGGCTAGAAAATAAACATTTTTGGGAAATCGAAAATTTTAATGATCATAAGACTTTGTCGATGAGGAAGCAAAACCACTATTTATCGTTATAAAGTCATTTATTACCGCGTTTTATTCCAGAAAAAAGCTTTATATAGTCTGAAAAAGAAAAAATCACGATTAAAAAAGGGATAATTGACTGTTTTATGAAATATATAGGGATTGAAAAAGAAAAATTTGAAATCTAGATAAATATTCATCTGTTTTTTTCTCGCTCTGTCGCTATCGGGACGTAAAAGCAGAGGGCAAAAAACTCATCATCATTTTTGAATTAATCTCATTCGACTGCCCCCTTTGTACAAGACTCCCACTCATTCTCTCATTCCCCGTTGCATATTCTTCGTACCATAAGTGCGCCCCAAGGATCCTCAGTGCTGCTCTGTGGCTTCAAGGTTAATTGGAATGAAAGCAAAACTGAGAATGAAAAGAGACACATATCGTTGAAATGTAGAAAAAAGAGAAAGAATGAGAGATAAAAAAGGGAGAGAAAGAAAAAGAAAATGAGACGTAAAGACTGAGAGAAAAAGACAAAAGGAGGAAGTAGAGAAGCAAAAGTAAAAAAGAAAGGGTTAGGAGAGGAAGACGAGAACGTCATCTCAAGAAAAGTTTTCGCACCAAGTTGTTATTCTTAAGGGCATGTGGTACCAAATGAATCGGCAACTTTAATACTTCTTCACTGATTTAAAATTAGCAAAAACAGTTAACAACAGTTAACAGATTTAAAAAAATCCCTATATTATGAACAATATATTGCCACTAAATTATTATTTATGTCAGTTAAAAAATGCTAATTTTTACAGGGAATTTTTTTTAAGGCAACGGACAAATCCTGTCTTGAAATATAGAATAAAAAAACGGCTATATAAAATCCAAAAAGAGCCGACTTCGATATAGTGGAATAATGACCCATTGATCGGCTACAAAAGAAACGAGACACACAAGGAATAAATAGACAAGAAAATTAGAGGTTCTAGAACAGGTGAACCTTCACTTCTGCAGATCATTGAAAAAAGGACTCTTATATCGGATATGCGGATCATTTACCTTTCGTGTGGGCACATTGGACATTCATAGTATATATACACAAGAATTGAATTTATGGTCTCAAACAGGACCTCATTCACAAGGATTACATAAGATTACTACTCTAATACAAGAAAAGGAAACCTCTCGATATTCACTTTCGCTTGAATCGATGCCAGTGACGTTTATATTTTGAAAAAAAGTCAAAGAACGCAAAAGTTCATGAAAAGTTCCGACAATGAATTTTTATTCAGTATTAAAAGAACCACATATGGTCAATAAAAAAATTTTTTATGAATTTTTATGAACTAAAAACATAACTTCATTCCTCAGATGGAAATGCTCGCGCAACCATATTAATTTGATTACTAAAAAAAATTCCCAATGTTTACATTTATAATTTATTAAAATTCAATACCAAGGAAGTAACTGTGTAGTTCATTTCTTTTGGAATCTTGAAAAGAACACAGGTAAGTTCATTTTAGCATTTGGGTCATTGAATTTTGTCTTGCTGCTTAAAAGTTATATAATTTTTATTTAATAATTTTTTTCATATTAAATTTTCATATTTATAAAAAAAAATGCCCTAAAATAGAAATATTCCTTATATTTTTCTGAGCATTTAAAAAAAAGAAAACGTTGATATGGCTGATAGAACCGAAGATATTGCTATTTCAAATTTTTTTTTCAAAATTTCAATTCTAGTAAACTAATTAATATTTTGACCTAAATATTTATGTAAAACTTTAGTCAGAATCTGAAATCCGGGATGTAAAATCTAGAATTTTTAATCAAAAATGTGAAAAGTAGGATGTAGATCTGGAATCTGGCGAAATTTGGAATATGAAATATGAGATTTGAAATCTGGAATGTGGGATGTAATATCTGGAATGTCGTATCCGGAATTTGAATAATGTAGGATCTAAAATTTGAAATCTGGTATGCGAAATCCAAAATCTGCAAATTGAAATCTGGAATTCATAATATAGGATGTAAAATCTGGGATACGTAATCGACCTCCAGGAACGAATAACGAAAAAATTTTCAAATAATTACTTACTTCATTCAAGTGAAAGAATGTGATTTTTTTTTTTAATATAAAACACGAATTTCTTTTTTGAGTGAACATTCCTTGTTTCTCAAGAGGTAGAAATGTAGCATTTGACACGAAATTTGTCAAGAAGTCGGAGGATTTTTTGCGAGGACGAAGGGAAGTTGTAAAGGGTCGCGGCAGAAGTGGACGATGGAGGGTAGCTCCTCTTCACCTGAAGTGCCTATCCCGACAGTCTCACTAATTACGCCGCGCCTCATTAGCGAAAAAACCTTTGCGAGGACACGTACAGACGTTACTTTTGCATTAGACCTTAGAATCCAAGAAATTGTTCTGAAACTTCTAACATAGGTTCAAGTCGCGAAAAAATAAAATTAAATAAAGCAAGATGTCAATAGATTAATGACAAAAAAAATTTGTTTAAGAAAATAGAAGGGAGTTACAAAAGCAAGAAGAAGAACCGAAAAGGGAATAAGATTTTATGTATAATAATTCTCAAAATTCAATTTAGAAATTTGTGGTCTAAAGTAATTCAACGGCGTATCTTGGGGCCCTGATAAAAATAGATTTTGGGACAAACCTAACATGAAATTGTTTACTAAAAAAAAAAATTTATCTATCTGATTTTTGCACAAATTTCCCCATAATGAACTCTTGATAAGCTTTTTAAACTAATTTTACCGATTCCGGTTTTAGTATTCCGTGTGATTTGATCATATTGCAGAAATTTTTCCAGGTTTTCTTATAAATTAACCTTTACAAAATATGCATACCTCAGCTAGTAGATAAAAACGAGCCAAATTCGTTTTCTAGCTTTCTGTCACTGATGCGTCTAGTTTAAGGTTTTCCAGGTTTTCTTATAAATTAACCTTTAGTCTTTACAAAATATACATACCTCAGCTATTAGATAAAAACGAACCAAATTCGTTTTCTAGTTTTCTGTTACTGATGCGCCTTGTATAAGGTCTCAATGTTTCCTTATTTTGACTGGTTTACTCTGCAAAAATTGTTCTAGGTTTTCCTATAAAAACAGCTTTTACAAAATATAAGTCGAATATTATAAAAAAAAATGAATTTATGTATCTCACTTTTGGGTACCCAATGAATCATGTTTCCTATTGTTACGTCACTGACATTTTGCAAAAAAAAATACACTGTTTTAAAAGTGCTGTAAATTACAGCAATATATATAGCTATCAGAGGAATAATGTGAGCTTGGACCTGCCATAAAACGTTATGGTGTCCTGTGGACGTGTTGAATAGGATGACAATGAAGTAGGGAGGCAACACAATGTTCGTCGACGTGGACGAATAGATTTTAGAGGGCAGAGGACCGATTTGCAGCACAATACCATTCAATGCCGAGGGAAATTAGCCACGACACTGCCGGTGACGCCCGTCATTCTCACACCATAGAAATCGGCCCATAGCCCCAAACTATAAACGATTCGATTATTCTCCGTCATTCAATACCCCAACAGACTATCATCACATGCCACAATTATGTTATATAACTCAAACAAATTCTGATACTCTTAATAGAAAACATTTCATTAAAATGAATATAAACTCTATTTCTAAATTAGTCAAATTTTGACAAATTTAATTAAAAAATATAAAATATAGTTTAATAAAATTAAACTTTTACACAAGTTTCATATATAAATTATACTGTGTTACAAAATCAAAAAAAGTAAAAAAAAACTTCATATCGGACATAGTGCAGGTTGTTAGGTAATCAAAAACCAAAATGAATGGTATATATATTAAGTATCTGATATACCCTCAAAATCATGTTTTAGAGCCCAAAAACCGTTTTCAGGTAGATTTATGTACATCATACCTTGAATCTTCGTCATTTTTCATCCGAATCAAAAAGTTATTTTTTTGTTTAAAAGCTTAAAATACACGCTTCCAAGCTGTACAAGAATTTTTTTATTATTTAAAAAATTCATGAAAATATACAGGCCAAAAATCATCATAAAATTATATCCTTTCATTTATTTTTCAACTTTAAATCTAATTTAAATCTCTTATCTTATTAAAATTCTATTTTCTCTTAACTCACATCAAAAGCTAAAAAAAATTACATCTTAGCATTGCAAAATTACATAAAAATTGAAAAATATTCAAAATTATGAATACGAGGAAAAAAATAATGAAAAACCGTTCATGCTGTCAAAATTTAATGATGTTACTCCAAAATTAAAAGTGGAATAACTTTTACAGTTTTAATTGAATTTTATTTAATCTGGCGTCATTTGAAACTACATTTATCAAGCTTTTGGTGTGCATTGAGAGAAAATAGAATTTTAATAAGATAAGACATTTAAAATATCTTCAAAGTTAAAGACTCAATGAAAAAATGAATATTTTTGACGATTTTTGGTCTATATCTTCAAGAATTAAAATGATAATAAAGAAATTCTTGTACTGCTTGGAAAAGTGTATTTTAAGCTTTCAAACAAAAAAATAACTTTTTGATTCGGATGAAAAATGGCGAACTTTCAGGGCATGATGTACATGTATCTATCTGAAAACGGTTTTTTGGCTCTAAAACATGATTTTAAGGGGGTATCAGATATTTAATATATACCATTCTTTTTAGTTTTTTATTACCTACAACCTACACTAGGTCCGATAAGAATTTTTTTTCACTGTCACACAGTGTAATAAATATAATTTTTAAGTATAATTATGCAAAAGAGAAAGAGTAATTGCAACTTTAAGGGAGATTTTAAGAAAAATTGTTGCATCAAGTAGTGGAAAACTTTGATAAATGAAAATAAATTACTTTACTTTTTTAACTTGAACTTATGAAATTCCCGGAAATTTCCCGGATTCTCATGATCGCTAGAAACCCTGCCTATTGAAAAATTAAAAAAATATTTAAAAAATCCGAGTTTCTCGTTTGAAAAAATGCACCAATTTGAAAGAAAAGAAAAAAAAATGACTGAAAATAATTTTATTATCTTGGGCAAATCGAATGAGTAATCTCTTAATGGAGTTTTGGGCGCAAGAATGTGGGTTTGTAAGCAAAAGAGGCGAGGACGATGAAAAGGATAACATGAATGGGTGCTTTGAAAAGCAATACCTGAGAATTCTTAGGTGTAGCTCTGGTAGCTCTACACGTACCACGTGTGGGAGCCTTTTGAGAGAAAAAAAGAGCTGAGTGTGTGTACGCGAGTAGAGAATACGATAAAAGAAAAAAAACGGAGATAAAACCACGGGGTGTAAAAAGGACGAAAGATAAAAGCAAGAGTAAGGATTGCAACCAGTGGAGAGTATAACATCCTTTAAATCTCTAGAATGCCTAATGGATGGATAATGACGTGTAATGGGTGTAATGGACAACGAAAGAGTAATTCCTGTGAGAAGTGCATTTTTTTGCGCGATGTGTAATAATCCGAATAAATTGCACCTTGTCAGGATCATTGATTTTACGTCTTTTTCAGTGTTGTGACGTTCGAAACCATGTATGAAGAAACTAATCGGAAATTCAACACTTTTGTGACGGAAAAATGTTGTTGACAAAAAACTTGGAGATTAATCGAAACATCAGAGAAAAATATTATAATTATTCAAAAATCTCCTATGTTCAATCTTTTGTCAAAATTTTGTTTGTTTTTGTCTGGTGTAAAAATTAAACTTTTTAGACAATACTTGAAAAATTGGAAAAAAATATTACAATTTTTACGAAAATAATTTAAAGTTGAAGAAATTAATTGAAGTTTGAAGAAAATAATTGAAATTTGTAAAAAATAATTCTAGAATGGCAAAAATAATAGAAATATGAATAATTGGAATAATTTTAAAGATTGAAAAACATAATTGAAATTATAAGAAAATAATTAAAAAATAAAAAAAAATAATCTCAATAAACTAGGTCTTAAAAACAAAAAACAAAACAAAAATATATTTTGCATTATATAAAGCAAATTAAGATTATATTAAGAATATAATAAGGTAGTTATTTTAAGTACTTATTTCAGAAAAAATAGAAAAAATAATTATTTAAATATTGATCTAAAAATTCGGCATTTTGACTCACGACAGGGTAAATTGTCTGTGCACAAAAATGTGGAAAATAGAATAAAAGTAAAAACAACAAATTTTAATGTTTTTTATAATCAATTATCTTGTTAATAAAAAAAAAAGAACTAGCTTTGAATACAAAAATATAATCTTTTTATCATAAAACTAAAGTTTCAATCCAAAGCAGTCTGACAAAAAATGGAAATAAAATCTATAACAATAAAATAAAGCTTGTACAATTATAAAATAACTTACAAAAGTAAATTAAATACTGTTATATATTACAAAAATACCTGCTTGCTTCAATATAGCGTGAGTTTTAGAAAAAAACCTAAAATTTGAAATTAATGCCAAATGTGACAGGTTAATTCGCCAAGATTCTTTATAATCACGTGACTCACGTAACTCTCGCACTCGTAGGTATTTTTTCTGCGCATGCGCACTTTTTCTGATTCATCCCGCGCTTATTTCAAAAATCATGTTTTAAAAATATATTAAAAATGATTCTTTAATGCATAATTTACAATTATTATTAATATAAACGCAATAATTAATATAATTAATTTGTTAAAACACTGATTTTTTATACAGAAGCAGTAACAACTTGATATTTAGTTTCTACATCAAAATATACGTAAGCCGAGAGATTTTCCGTATCGTACGTATCTTGCTTAGAAATTTTAAAGCAAGTAGGCAATTTACCCACAAACACACGATGTAATTGAACTAATTATTTTAATTTTAGAACTCATTTTTATAAATTAAATCAAAGCGTTTAAAAATCTAAATGTTTATGGATTAATTTAAAAAAAAATTATACACGTTTGTGAGGTAGAAGTATATTTTCTAAAATTTAAATTTGGAAAAATTATCTTTGGAAGGTATTATTTTCACAATTCTTTAATGAATTCTTTAATAATAAACTGATAAACATGAAACTTTATAGAAATCATCTTTACCTTAATTATACTTTATTAATAAAAACAATTATTTTTAATATTTATTTTTGGCCAAGTTATTAAGAAACTTTTTTACGTCCTCCAATTATAATTCAAAAAGTATAACGACCAATAAGGACAATAATTGGTAATAAAACCAAAAAACACTAATCTGACGTTTCGAGACTGACTCAGTCTCCTCTTCAGAGTTTATTTAATTGTATCTATAAATTTAAAACAAATAAAAATATATACATTATCAATTACATTCATTGATGTTGTTATTAGGACAAAAATTTAGAATAACAATTATAAAGATATATACAGAAGAAAATTATTATACTTCCATCACATTATATGATCGAAAAAGTAAACAATTATAAAAATAATCCATGTTTTATGAACATTCATATGGTGTTAAGTTATTAACAATTGCCAATTTACCCAATATTAAGCATTTTACCCGACTCTACTCTAGAGAAGAAAGTTTTGATAATTCTTAAATATTAAAGATATTTTGATTATTATCTTTACCCCGGTACTGATGATGAATTCAAGTAATAATGATTAAAATTACACAGCCACACAAAAAAATAAAGTTCCCTGACCTGGGTAACAGACACACATATTTCTATGTATTTTGATGCGCTGAAACCGATTCCGTCATCAGAATTGGTCCATCAGATCAAATTTTGACCCTAATCTCAAAATTAATAAAATTACACTTTTTGAACATTAGAATTTGAACTCGACTTAACTTTAATACATGCCTAGGACCAATAGAAAGCTTGAATTATTACCTTTAAAATGCCTTTTTAGAAATTGTTCTACGATGATTTTTACAGAAGTTATGATGTTTTACTTAAAATCATTTTTTTCCATTACACAATAACATATCAATAATTGGTGTGTTTTTAACATATGGAAAAAAGTCATATTTTAAGTAAAACATCGTAACTTAGTTAAAAATCATCGCAGAACAATTTCTAAAAAGGCATTTTAAAGGTAATAATTCAAGCTTTCTATTGGTTCTAGGCATGTATTAAAGTTAAGTCGAGTTCAAATTCTAATGTTCAAAAAGTGTCATTTTATTAATTTTGAGATTAGGGTCAAAACTTGATCTGATGGACCAATTCTGATGACGGATTCGGATTCAGCGCATCAAAATACATAGAAAAATGTGTGTCTCTTACCCAGGTCAGGGAATTTTTTTTTTTTTGTGTGGCTGTGTTATCAATGACCTTCAAATGATCTAATATTGCATCAAGGTCAAAACATATACATGTCCTTTAAATTCAGTATATTTTTCGCTATCATTTTTGTATTAGACATTTTTTTCCACTGTGCGTCGAATTTTTAATATTTCTACAACTCTAAAGACCAAAGTGGGGGGAAATGTTATAATTCTCGTGTCATCATTGGATTCTTTAAAGAAAGAAAAAAAAATGTCACGCAGCTTCCGTCAGTTCGTCATGGTGTAAACGATGTGTATACTTGAGAGGATCTCGTGTATACTTATTGCATACCTATCGTGGATGTTATGTCCAACATGTCATGAAGGTATAGCAAGCAAACTCATCTTGGGTTGGGTTGGTTATGGAGAAAGAGGCAAGGGGGTAGGTTATGGTGCAGGACGAGAAGTGAAGAAAAAGGGGACGAGGATTTTATCCGTTCTCTGTCTATCATATGACAGGTGGGGTTCCTCGTTAGACAAATTAAGCTCCGCTTCTGGCAGGCCTCCCCACGTAGCTGGCGAACTCCCGTACTTGTTCGGGACGAGTTTCAAGTGGACTGCAAACACTCGAGGTAGCCCGACCTCGTGGAACCGGGCGCAAGAAGGAACCTTCGGATCTACTGGATATATAGATAGTTGAATGTGTGCGTATATGTCTTTGCCAGAGACTATACACACACCTTTGGAAAAATAAATACAAGAAACGCTGTCATTGAGCAAGAGGAATAGATATTTTATCCGAGAACTTGGAAATTTCACGAGATTTTTTTTTTTATTCTTGGTTATAAAGTGATTAATTATGGAAGTAAAATGGAGTAAAATCGGACGATATACTAAAAAGCGATTAATTAAAAAGTTTTCTGATTAACAGGGTGTCTACTAATTTCGTCCCACAAAATTCCCGGTTTTTGTTACTATTTTTCCCGGTTTTTTCTCTTGTTAACTTAAAATTTATTTTTAAGTATAAATAGACCTACAAATAGCTACAAAAAATTGAATATAACAGTTGATAATTGAAGAAAATAATTGAAATTCAAAGAAAATAATTGAGAATTGAAGAATTAAATATTGAACTTTACAAAAAATAATAAAGAATTAAAAGAAACAATTAATAATGAAAAGAAATAATTAATAATGGAAAGAAATAATTAAACAATGACAAAGATATTTGACAATTAGAAACAAAATTAAAAAAAAAAAGTAAATATTAATCTACAATTGAACAATAGTTGAAAAAATTGAACAATGGTTATTAAATTCAAAGAATATAATTGAAAATTGGTCAACTAGATAGAAAATAAAAAAAAAAATTCAAAATTTAAGTTAACAATTCAAAATTGAAGAAATAAATTGAAAATTAAATAATCAAATTGAAATCAGAAAAACACGGAATTATTGAATATTAAAAAAAAAATTGAAAATTGAGAAATAAAATTGAATTTCGAATACAATAATTGAGAATTAAAGAAAATTACTGAACAATTGGATTGATAAAAGAAGAAACTTATTTATAATTTGTTGTTACCTCGGCGACTTGGTTTAGTTTTAAATGCATTGTTTAATTTTATATTTATTGTAATTTTTCTTATTATGAGTACATCATTGTACAAAAGGGCTCTTTTCTTTTCTTTGTACTTGCCCGTTTATGTATAAATAAATAAATAAATAAAAAATTTTTAAAAAAAATTGAAAATGACAGGAATTATTTAATATTGAAGAAAACATTAAAAATAGAAGAATCAAATTGTTATTTAAAGAAATTAATTGAGATTTGAAAAAAATAAGTGAACAATTGAACAATTAAATTGAAAATAGAAGAAAATTATTGAAAATTGAGGGAGGTTTTGAAACATGAAATAAACAACTGATAATTGAAATAAAATAATTGAAATAAGTCGAGATTACTGAATATTGAAACAAAGAATTGAAAATTGAACAAAATAATTAAAAATTAAAGAAAATAATTAAAAATTGAAGAAAATAATTAAAAACTGAAGAAAGTACTTAAAAATTAAATACAATATTTGGAAACAGCAGAAAAATGTAGAAATAGGCGGAAATAATTGCGAATTGGTGAAAATAATTTTAAAAAAATTATTAATTTACATTAAAATTGAAAAAAAAAAACATAATTTAAAAAAGCTGAGAATTGTTAAATATTGAAGAAAATTGAGAAACTGAAAGAAATATGAAAAAATAATTGGAAATTGAAGAAAATAATTGAAATTTAAGAAAAAAATTGAAAATTGAAGAAAATAATTGAGAATTTAAAAAAAATCATTGTTAAAAGCCTAGAGTTATTGAATATTAAAAAAAAACAATTGTAAATTGAAGAATGGAATTGAATGTCGAAAATTATAATTGAAAATTAAAGAAAATAATTCAAGATTTGAACAATTGGTTTGAAAGTAGAAGAAAATAAGTGATAATTGAAGAAAAAAGAAATTGAACAACCCAGGAATTATAGAATTTGTAAAAATCAAAAAAAAATTAAGAATGTATTTGTAATTTCAAGAAATTAATTAAAAATTGTAAAAAATAATTTGAAATTGAAAAAAATGTGATTCAAGGAATATAATTTATAATTGGTTAACTAGATAGAAAATTCAAAAAAATAATTTAAAATTAAAGTTAATAATTCAAAATTGAAGAAATAAATTGAAAATTAAATAATCAAATTGAAATCAGAAAAACACAGAATTAAGTATGGAATATTAAAAAAAAAAACAATTCAAAATTGAGAAATAAAATTGAATTTCGAATACAATAATTGAGAATTAAAGAAAATTACTGAACAATTGGATTGAAAAAAGAAGAAACTTATTTATAATTAAAAAAAAAAAAATTGAAAATGACAGGAATTATTTAATATTGAAAAAAAACATTAAAAATTGAAGAATCAAATTGTTATTTAAAGAAATTAATTGAGATTTGAAAAAAATAATTGAACAATTGAACAATTAAATTGAAAATAGAAGAAAATTATTGAAAATTGAGGGAGGTTTTGAAACATGAAATAAATAACTGATAATTGAAAAAAAAAAAATTAAAAAAAGTCGAGATTACTGAATATTGAAACAAACAATTGAAAAATGAACAAAATAATTAAAAATTAAAGAAAATAATTGAAAATTGAAGAAAGTACTTAAAAATTGAAGACAATATTTGAGAACAGCAGAAAAATGTAGAAATAGGCGGAAATAATTGCGAATTGGTGAAAATAATTTAAAAATCCTCAATTTAAATAAAAATTGAAAGAAAAACATAATTTAAAAAAGCTAAGAATTGTTAAATATTGAAGAAAATTGAGAAGAAATTGAAAATTGAAAGAAATTGAGAAACTTAAAGAAATATGAAAAAATAATTGGAAATTGGAGAAAATAATTGAAATTTAAGAAAAAAATTGGAATTTGAAGAAAATTATTGAGAATTTAAAAAAAATCATTGTAAAAAGCCTAGAGTTATTAAATATTAAAAAAAAATGAAAATTAAAGAATGGAATTGAATGTCGAAAATTATAATTGAGAATTAAAGAAAATAATTGAAGAATTGAACAATTAGATTGAAAATAGAAGAAAATAAGTGATAATTGAAGAAAAAAGAAATTGAACAACCCAGGAATTATAGAATTTGAAAAAAACAATAAAAAATTAAGAATGTAATTGTAATTTGAAGAAATTAATTAAAAATTGTAGAAAATAATTTGAAATTGAAGAAAATGTGATTTTATGAAAATTGTTGAATAATAATTTATGAATTGAATTCAAGTTTCAAAAACATAATTGATAATTGAAAAAAAATATTGAAAAAAAATATTGAAAAAAGCCGAGAATTATTTATTATAGAAGAAAATAATTAAAAATTGAAGGAAATAGTTGAGATCTGAAGAAAATAATTAAAAATTGATGAAAATAATTAAAAATTGAATCAAATAATTGAAAATTGAATCAAATAATTGGCAATTAAAAAAAAAAATTTATAGTTGAAGAAAATAATTTAAAATTGATTAAAATAATTGAAAATCGTAGAAAATATTTCAGAATTAAATAAATTAATTAGAAATTGATGAAAATAATTGGCAATTGAAGAAAATAGTAGGAAATCGAAGAAAATAATTGAGAAATTAAGAAATAATTTTAAATTAATGAAAATAATTCCAAATGAAAGAAAATAATTGAGAATTGTAGAAAATAATTGGAAATTGAAGAAAATAATTGAAAATTGAAAAGAATTTATTATCCCAGAAAAAAAATTCCCAGTTTGACGGAAAATTTCCGGTTAATTCCCGGTTTTTCCCAGTCAATTTAAATTCCCGGTTTTCCCGGTTAGTAGACGCCCTGGATTAAGCGCTCAAAAAACATCCCAAAGAGGGAAAGTTTGTATGATCGAGTTTTTTTATAGGTATTTTCAGTTTGTGAAACAATGATTATAAGAATATTATACGTTTTTTATGATAACAAATATTTCACACAAAATGTACGAATTTGTTCATGTAATTCATTTAATTCTACATCGAAAAACAATATCCAATTTTTGCAAATCAAAAATCGCTCCAACTATTCAAAGTAAAAAAAACAATTTTTTCTAGACATGGTATAAAATTTTCGAAAATTATAATATTTTTTAATCGATAAACTTTGTTTCTCTTCAGGAGACTTGAAAGAATAATTCTAAATCCTCTATTTAACCAATTTTTAATATTAACTATTTTTTATCTGTCCTCCAAAAACTCCCAAAAACGAAAAAATACAAAAAGAGGGTTCAAAAATATTTCTTATTATTTTATTGACAATTTTTTGCACTATTTTCAGTAAATAGCATAAATAAAGACTCAATTGTTTCATGTAATTGCTAATTTATTTAAACAAATTATTATTATTTAATAAAATTAAAAAAAATCAAAATAATCTTCCGAAAATTAGTTTTACATAAGCCCCGAATTTGACAATTCAAATTTTAAGGTTATAAACCAAAGCAAAGATCACAATTATGAAATTATTAAAACTAAATATTAATTATAATTCCAAAACTGAGGGAAATTAAAATCATAAATTAAATTAATTGAGAGTAGAAATCTGAATAAGGGAAAAAACGATATTAATGAAACATTTGGGGAAAAGACACAAAAATGAAGATTCGGAATGAAGAAAAATTAAGGAATTGACAAATTTGTAATTTTGAATAAATTAAATTAATAAAATCAAACACATTAAATTAAATATCACTTGTAAATTAGTTAATAAATATTAAATTAATTTACAGAAACTGAAACCTCTCTGAAATCAAAATGAAATCTTACCCTTGAAGTAACCCTTTCAATTTCAGGAAAACTAACCTTGAATTTCAAATTGGTAATCCTCAAAATAAGTTTCCTTTCTCTCAACAAAAGATTAATTTTCTAATCAAGATTCCTGTAATTTCTCTTTGATAAAAAATCCTTCAGAAACACGCACAATCTCTTTAGTAGGGAGCAAAATAATAATATGGCGACGTTTGTTATTTTCCATGGTTACCAACGCAAAGATAAAAAAAAATGACAACTCAGTAAAACAAAATCCCTAAACTTAAAAACTAAAATCACTAAATTTGGACAAAATACAATCGAGACTTCCAATAAAAATAAAATACAATCTAAATGCTTCTTTTCCATTGGCTGACATCATAACGTGCGAAAAATCAAATCTTCTAAACGGAATTCTTCATATAATAAATATTGAAATCTTCTCAATTAATTCGAAACAAAAACAATGAATTAATTCGATCCTTGAGATGATGGCATCAAACAGCAGCATAAAATCCATAAATCCAAATTCAGATCAATAAATTCCAATTTTAGGTTATAAAATCAGGCGGGAAATTCAAATCAGCCAGGAATGTAAAAATTCAAAATTAAGTCTCGACATCAAATAAATTCTGCATAAATCCAAAATTTTCCTTATAAATTCAAAATTCAGCTGGAATTAGTAAAATTTCTTGAAATAATTTTCCGAGCTTTGCACTTATAATCATTGCTTTACTCTGCACTTGAACTGTAGAGGTGAATTATTTTAAAAGCAGAATTATAAGAATCAGAAAGCAGAGGACAGAGCGAACAGACAGAAGAGGGGTGGAGGCACATCACTAATTGGATAATTACGGAGCGTACCGCGTTTGTTTTATAATTGGGCAAAAGCGGAGTGCTGGTTCGTTGCTGCGCGTCTCGTCTGGTTCGTTCGACGTGACAAACAATCAAACTGTCGGGAGTCACGTGCTTCGTGACAAACTACTCTTGTGGCTAATTCACAGTTAGTAGTTTCCCTCAGTTTCCCTCGGATTGGCAAACTTGCACCAACTTTGTTCCTTCCATAAAAACATCACTCCCCCTCTCCTCGTGATTTTGTATTCCCCCCCCCCATCATATTTAAGAACCCCATTAACATAACCTCAAACTTAAAAATGCATTTTAAAGAAAAATTGTTTTGTTCGTGAAAATGCTCAGAAAAGTATAAGGAATATTTTTATTTCAAGGCAATATTTTATAATTTTAAGATTGAAAAAGTTATTAAATAAAATTGATATAACTTTTAAGCAGCAAGATCAAACTCAATGAGCCAAATGCTAAAACAAACTTACCTGTGTTCTTTTCAAGATCCAAAAAAAAATAAACTACACAGTTACTTCCTTGATATTTAATTTTAATAAATTATAAACGTAAACATTAGAGATTTCTCTTAGTTAACAGATGGAAATGCGCGCGCAACCATATTGACTTGTTTACTAACAGAAATCCCCAATGTTTACATTTATAATTTATTAAAATTAAATATCAAGGAAGTAACTGTGCAGTTCATTTCTTTTGGAATCTTGAAAAAAACACAGGTAAGTTCGTTTTAGCATTTGGGTTATTGAATTTTTTCTTGCTGCTTAAAAGTTATATCATTTTTATTTAATAACTTTTTTAGTATTAAATTTATAAAAAAGTGCCCTAAAATAGAAATATTCTTCATATTTTTCTGAGCATTTAAAAAAAAAGAAAACTTTGATATGACTGATAAAACGGAAGATATTGCTATTTCAATTTTTTTTCGAAATTTCAATTCTTGTAAACTATTTAATATTTTGACCTAAATATTTAAATAAAACATTAGGCATATTAAATATAATTAAATTCTAAAATTTCATTGTCCGCAGTCAACCTGCCTGAAAATAACGTAAATTTCACTTGTAATCGCACATCTTTTAATTATTTTTTAATTACTTTTCTGAATTTCCAGTCTGTTATTATTTCAAATTTAGATTATTGTCTTCAAGTTTCTAAACAATTTTTCACTTATTTTCTTTTGCTTAAAAATGAATTTTGTAATTTTTCTATTAATTTCTCCAATTTCTAATTATTTTCATTCTTTTGGCATAATTCTAAAAAATTTCAAATATTTATCTGAAATTTTAATTATTTTCAGATAAATGTTTGGATATTTTTTCGATTTTAAATTATTTTGATCATTTTTTATTTATTTCTCTCAATTCTTTCTAATTTTGAAAATTTATTTTTTAAGTATTTTTCCAAAATTTTAATTATTTTCTTCAATTTTTAATTATTTTCATTTGTTTGTATAATTTCTCAAATTTTATTTATCTTAAATTTCAATTATTCAAAACTTTCTTTAATTCTTTTCTTCAATTTTTAATTACTCTAATATTTTTCACTTAATTTCTCAGATTTTCAAGTATTTTTCTCAAATTTCAATTATTTTTTTTATTTAAAAAAATTGTGCAATTTTTTCAATAATTTATTACAACTTTCATTTATTTTTTTCAACTCAATGTTTTTATCATATATCAATTATTTTTTTTAAGTTCCAAATTTAAAAAAAAATTTCAATTAGATTCCCAGATTTTCAAGTATTTTTCTCAAATTTCAATTATTTTTTTTGTTAAAAAAAATTCTGCAATTTTTTCAATTATTCAAATTTTTCCAATTACATTTATTTTTTTCAAGTTATCATTGTTTTTATCATATTTCAATTATTTTTTTAAGTTCCAAATTTTCAAATCATTTTTCAATTATTTTTCCAATTTTTAATTATTTCTCTGTTTTTTCCCCAAATCCTTAAATCTTCCTTCCGCAAAGTTTAATTATTTTAAAAATTTTCTTCAATCACTTTTTTACTTTCGACTATTTTTTCTTTGACAATAAAACAATTTCATTATTTATTGCTAAATTTCATATTATTTATCGCAACATGAAATTAATTTTTTTTAATTCACCATGATTATTTTATAAAATTTAAAATTATTTTCACCATATTTTAATTACTTTTTTTCAATTTTAAATAATTTTTTTCATTTTTTTAATATTTCCCTAAATTCTTAATTAATATTCTCATTTTGTAAAATAATTTTTTCAGAATTAGAAGAATTTTTCTCAAATTTCAATTATTTTATTCAGTTTTGAATTATTTTCAGAGGTTTTCATAATTTACAAAAAATTTTATTAATTATCTCAAATTTCAATTGTTAAAAGCTTTCTTCAATTCTTTTCTTCAATTTTTAATTGTTCTAATTTTTTTCAACTATTTTCTCAGATTTTTAAGTATTTATCTCAAATTTCCTTTTTTTTATATTTTATTTATTTATTTTTATTTATTTCATAACATTGTATTTATAAGGTTACACTCCTCACACATTTTGACATTGAAACCGACGCAAGATCTTTTAAAAATTTTGAAAAAATTCTGCAATTTTTCAATTTTTCATTTCAAATTTCATTAATTTTTTTAATCTTATCATTGTTTTTATAATACTTTACTTAATTTCTTCAAGTTTCAAATTTTATAATCATTCTTCAACTATTTTCTCCAATTTTCAAATATATTTTTTTTAAATTATTCCCTAAAATTTTAAAATATTTTTCTCAACTTACCCATTATTTTCTTCCATTTTTAATCATTTTCAATTCTTTTCACAATTTCCAAATTTTAAACTATTTATCTGATATTTCAATTATTTAATTCGATTTTATGTACCTATATTCTGTAATTTTTGCAATTATTTCTCTTAAATTAAAAATAGTTCTTTTGATTTTTAAATTATGTTTATCTTTTTTCATTTATTTTCTCTAAACTTTAATTATTATCTTTTTTTTTTGCAATAAGTTTTTAAAAGTTTCAAGTATTTTTCTGAAATTTTCTTTTATTTAAAATATATGATGTAATTTTTTCAATAATTTTCTCAAATTTTAATTTTTTTTTAATCTTAATTCTTTCCAACATTTCTGATTTAATTTCCTAAATTTTTAATTATTTATCTCAATTTCAATCATTTTTTAAATTTTTTAATTATTTTATCCTAATTCTTCATTATTCTAATTTTTTCAATTTATTTCTACGATTTTAAAGTATTTTTTTCAAATTTCAATTATTTTCTTCAGTTTTTAATTATTTTTAGTTGTTTTTATAATTTACAAAAAAGTTTATTAATTATCTTGAGTTTTAATTATTTTTAGCCTTCTTTATTCTTTTCTTCGATTTTTAATTGTTCTCATTTTTTTCAATTATTTTTTCAGATTTGCAAGTATTTTTCTCAAATTTTTTTTTTCTGTTTCATTTATTTATTTTTATTTATTCCAGAAAAATGTATTAATTAGCTTACACTCGTAATACATTTGCGCGTTGAAACCGACAATCAGATCTTTTAAAAATTTTGAGAAAAATTCTGCAACTTTTCAATGATTCATTTTAAATTTCATTAATATTTTTTAACTTATCATTGCTTTCATCATATTTCAATTATTTTCTTCAAGTTTCTAATTTTAAAATCATTTTTCAATTATTTTCTCCAAGTTGTAATTATTCTTATTTTTTAAAATTATTTTCTAAAATTTTAAAATATTTTTCTCAATTTTTCTATTATTTTCTTCCATTTTTAATTATTTTCAATTCTTTTCATAATTTCCAAATTTTAAACTATGTATCTGATATTTTAATTTAAATTTGCAATTATTTATCTCAATTTCAATCATTTTTTTTCAATTTTCAATTATTTTCTCCAATTTTTCATTATTCTAATTTCTTTCAAATTATTTCTACGATTTTGAAGTTTTGTTTCTCAAATTTCAATTATTTTCCTCAGTTTTTTATTATTTTTAGTTGTTTTCATAGTTTACAAAAAATTTTATTAATTATCTTCAGTTTCAATTATTTTTAGCCTTTTTCAATTCTGTTCTTTAATTATTCTCAATTTTTTCAACTATTTTCTCAGATTTTTTAGTATTTTTCTCAAATTTTAAAATCATTTTTTAACTAGTTTCTCCAAGTTTTAATTATTCTTATTTTTTAAAATTATTTTCTAAAAATTTTAAATATTTTTCTCAAATTTCAATTATATTTTTAGTTTTTTAATATATTATACAATTTTTTTCAATTATTTTCTTCAATTTTAAATTATTTTTATTATTTCTTCATAATTTCCTTAAATTTCTAATCATTTTCTGAATTTTTAATTATTTATCTCAATTTCAGTCATTTTTTTTCAATATTCAATGTTCTTCTCCAATTTTGCATTACTCTAATTCTTTTTCAATTTATACTAAGCCTTTGACGTACCTTTCTCTAATTTAAATTATTTTCTTTCATTTCAAATTAAAATTGTTTATAATTGTTATATTTAATAATAATTTTTACACTTTACTGACTTGCAGTTCGTAATGATAATTATTTTGCCATTTATCTATTTTTATTTCAATAAATTGTTTGTGTTTCAAAATAGTGGAGCTCATTCAAACGTAGAAAATTCTCATAAATTCTCCGAAAGGAGAATATTCTCGAGAATAAAAACCAGATTTAAAAATTTCCGAAAACTTTGCAAAACTCTAATTGTCAAAGTCTGAAGTTTTCATTTGTCTAAAACGCACTTTCAAGTTTGAGGTTATGTTATTCAAAAAAACCTCGTTTAATTTACACATTTACATAATATACATTTCCGGATAAACTAAACAAATTCAATAAAATATTAAATACAAAGAATTCTTTCATAGAATCTAATAGACCCGAAAAGATAACTTTCAAGACAATTAATTCAGTAAAAAAGATAAATTGCTTTTTGACTTTAGCAGTACAAACACTGCAGTGGTCAAGTAGGTGAGAAATCAAAGATCGCGTGCAACCCTTTTTTTAACTGGTAGCTAGACAAAATATACATGCAGGGTCACGGGCACACAAATGGAGAAATAATTCGAGGGTGATTATGATATCCCCGAGACCCCGAGGGTGATGAAACAATGAAAACTCACTCGTCGAGTTTGCGAGTCCGTACTGGGTCGCGTGCGTTTTAATTCTAAATTTTACGACCCGCCCTCTACCGGTTGTTTCTCTTAAAAACTTTATATACCAATTGGATCCCCTTTTTTTTCACGACACGATTGAGAATCGAGAGAATTTGTAGCTTGACGAAGAGACGATTGACTGACTGACTATTCAAGATTTTATCCGGGGGGGATGAGAAGAATTCAAACCCCCATTGAACCCTCGTTTTGCGCCCTCGTTGTAAATTTGATGTATGTGCAAACACTGGGCCCACGCCTCTTATTATATTCTCGACAGGATCTCAAGAACTGTCCTCATTTCAAATTTAAATCGTTCTTTAAAATCATACGAAAAATATTTCAATGTAAATAAATAATAAATCAGAATTCATTTGTTGTTCCAAGTAGAATTGCAAAATTCTCGGTAATCTAAAATCAGGGTAAATTCTCGAGAATATAAACAAGAATATTCTCCTTTCGGGGAATTTATGAGAATTTTCTATGTTTGAATGTGATCCACTATTTTGAAACACTAACAATAGTTTTATTGAAATAAACATTGATAAATTAACAAAATAATTATTATTGTAAATTAACTATAAGTCTGTGAGGTGTAAAAATTATTATTAAATATAAGAATTATATTTAAATGTAGTTTATTTTAAATACAATCTTTAAAAAAATAATGCCAAATTTTTGAAATTTATTAAAAAAAAATAATGTAAAAGATTGAAATTGTCGGAAGTAATTTAAAAAATAATGTTTCGAAATTAAGGAAAATAATTTAAATTTGGGAAAAATACTGCAAAATCATATAAATAAATTTTAAAAATTAAAATATAATGAAAAATTGGAGTAAATAATTAAAAATGGAAAAAATGATTGAAATTGAGATAAATAATTAAAAAATTTAACAAATAATTAAAATTTGAGAAAATTATTGAAAAAATTACATCATATATTTTAAATAAAATAAAATTTCAGAAAAATACTTAAAACTTTTAAAAGTTTATTGCAAAAAAAAAGATAATAATTAAAAATTAGAGAAACTAAATGAAAAAAGATAAACATAATTTAAAATTAACAAGAACAAATTTTAATTTAAGAGTAAAAATTGCAAAAAATATAGAATATTAATACATAAAATACAAGAAAATCGTAGATATAAGTAATTGAAAATTTAATAGAAAATTGAATAGAAAAATGAAAATTTGAGATAAATAATTAAAAACTGTTTGGAAATTATGAAAAAGAACGTAAGTAATTGAAAATAATAAACAAGTAATATAAATAATTGAAAATTGAATTTAATAATTGAAACAGATTAAAAATTCAAAAAAATAATGAAAATTTGAGAAATATATTTAAAATTTTTAGTAAATAATTTTAAAAAATAGGAATAATTACAACTTGGGGAAAATAATTGAAAAATTACAGAATTTTTTCAAAATTTTTAAAAGATCCGTTTGTCGGTTTTAACGCCTAAATGTATGTATTATGAGTTTAAGATAATTAATAAAATGTTGTGAAATAAAAAAAAATTAAGTAAATAAAATAGAAAAAAAATGGAATTTGAGAAAAATACTTGAAATTCTGAGAAATTAATTGAAAAAATGAGAATAATTGAAAATTGAAGAAAAGAATAAAGAATGCTAAAAATAATTGAAACTCAATATAATTAATAAACTTTTTTGTAAATAATAAATACAAATAAAAATAATTAAAAACTCCAGACAATAATTGAAATTTCAAAAAAATACTTCAAAAACGTAGAAATAAATTGAAAAAAATTAGAATAATAAAAAATCGGAGAAAAGAATTGAAAACGATTAAAAATGGAAGAAAAAAATGGGAAAATTGAGAAAAATATTTAAAAATTTTAAAAAATAACAATAATTAAAAATTGGAGAAAATAGTTAAAAAATGATTTTAAAATTTGAAACTTGAAAAAATTAATTAAAGTATGATAAAAACAAAGATAAGTTAAAAAATATTAATGAAAATTGTAATAAATAATTGAAAAATTGCAGATTTTTTCAAAATTTTTAAAAAATCCGTTTGTCATTTTCAACGCCTAAATGTGTGATGACTGTAACCTAAATAATAAAATGTTATAAAATCAATAAAAATAAATAAATAAAATACAAAAAAAAAGGAAATTTGAGTAAAAAACTTGAAAATCTGAGAAATTAATTGAAAAAAAATGAGAATAATTTAAAATTAAAGAAAAGAATTGAAGAAGGCTAAAAATAATTGAAACTCAAGATAATTAATACAATTTTTTGCTAATTATAAAAACATATTAAAATAATTAAAAACTGAAGAAAATAATTGAAATTTGAGAAAAATACTTCAAAATCGTAGAAATAAATTGAAAAAAAATCAGAATAATGAAAAATTGGAGAAAATAATTGAAAATAGAAAAAAATGATTAAAATTGTGATTAATAATTAAAAATTTAGAGAATTAATTGAGAAATGATGGAAATATTTAAAAAAATTTTAAAATAATTAAAATTTGAGAAAACAATTAAAAAAATTACATAATATATTTTAATTAAAAGAAAATTTCAGACTATTACTTGAAACTTTTGGAAGTTCATAGCAAAAAAAGGAAATAATTAAAATTTAGAAAAAATAAATTAAAAAAGATAAAAATAATAAAAAATTAAAGAGAACAATTTTTAATTTAAGAGAAATAATTGCAAAAAATACAGAATATAGGTATATAAAATTGAATTAAATAATTGAAATATCAGATACATAGTTTACAATTTGGAAAATTTGAAAAGAATTAAAAATGATTAAAAATGGAAGAAAATAATGGGAAAATTGAGAAAAATATTTAAAAATTTTAGAAAATAATTTTAAAAAATAGGAATAATTAAAAATTGGAGAAAATAGTTGAAAATAATTGAAAAATGTTTAAAATAATTTAAAATTGATAAAAATAATTGAACTATGATGAAAAAAATTTAAAAATAATTGAAATAAGATAAAAATAATTACAATTTTAGATAAATTAATTAAAATAAAAAAATTAATAATCTAATTTTGAGATAATAACTGAAAATTTAGGAGAATAATAATTAAAACGGTTGAAAGACGGATGAAATAATTGCCAAAAAAATAAAAAGAAATGAATGTTGAACGAAATAATTGAAAATTGAGATACATATTTGAAAGTTCCGGAAATTAATTCAGAAATAATGAAAATAATTGAAAATAATTTTAAATTTTATAAAATAATAATGGTGAATTAAAAAATATTAATTTCATGTTGCGATAAATAATATGAAATTTAGCAATAAATAATGAAATTGTTTTATTGTCGAAGAAAAAATAATCAAAATTAAAAAAGTGATTGAAGAAAATTTTTAAAATAATTGAACTTTGCGGAAGGTAGATTTAAGATTTAGGGAAAAAAGTGAGAAATAATTAAAAATTGGAAAAATATGAGAAAAATGATTTGAAAATTTGGAACTTAAAAAAATAATTGAAATATGATAAAAACAATGATAAGTTGAAAAAATAAATGAAATTGGAAATATATAATTGAAAAAATTGCAGAATTTTTTTAACAAAATAATAATTGAAATTTGTGAAAAATACTTGAAAATCTGTAAAATTAAGTGAAAAATATTAGAGTAATTAAAATTTGAAGAAAAGAATTAAAGAAAGATTTAAATAATTAAAATTTAAGATAAATAAAATTTAAGAAATTATACAAACAAATGGAAATAATTAAAAATTGAAGAAAATAATTGATATTTGGGAAAAATACTTAAACCTTAAGAAATAATTTTACAAAATTAGAAAAAATTGAGAGAAATAAATGAAAAATGATCAAAATAATTTAAAATCGAAAAAAAGATCTAAATATGATGAAAATAATTAAAATTTCAGATAAATATTTGAAATTTTTTTAGAATTATGGCAAAAGAATGAAAGTAATTAGAGATTGAAGAAATTAATAGAAAAATTACAGAATTTAGTTTAAAGCAAAAGAAAATAATTGAAAAAACTGTTTAAAAAATTGAAATTTGAAGACAATAATCTAAATTTGAGATAATAACAAAAAATTTAAGATATTAATTGAAAAATAAGTAAAATGATTAAAATACGGAGAAAATAATTGCAAAATGATAAAAAGAAAAAAATGAATATTGAACAAAATAATTGAAAATTGAGATATATATTTGAAAGTTACGGAAATTAATTCAGAGATAATGAAAATGATTAAAAATTGAAGATAATAATTGCAAAATGAAAATAATAATAGCAAATTAAAAAAATCAATTTCTTTTTGCGATAAATAATATGAAAATTTTTTATAAATATAGAAATTCTTTTATTGTCGAAGAGAAAATAATAAAAATTAAAAAAGTGATTGAAAAATTTTTTTAACATAATTGAACTTTGTGGAAGGTAGATTAAAGATTTAGGGAAAAAAGTTCGAAACAATGAAAACAAATAAAAATTGCAGAAAGTAACTGGAAATTGATAAAAATAGTTGATAAATGTATTTTAAGTAATTGGAATCACAAGAGAAAAGAATTATTATAAATTTCAGAATAATTAAATTGTTTCAAATTTAGTATATTTGAACCATGGATTAAGTAAACTTTTAATCAATGCAAATTCAAATTAACAGAAATTTGAAGAAATTAAAATTGTTATAGATTTAAAATTTGAGAACATTTTGAAAAGATGAAATATGATGTAAAAAATTGAAACTAAAAAATATGTAGTGACAAATTTTAGATGTGGACAGAAATATTCACGAGAAATCCTGTTAATTAGATTTTCCGTTAATTGAAAATTATCCTCAATGGAAATTCTGTTACGTAAAAAGTAATTTTTATGCAGTTTTTCTTTTTTTGTCTAAAAGAAAAAAAAGATACTAATTTTGAAAACTGACGTGTAAAATATCACATTTTCGGATGCAGACGTTTCCCCTCGAGAACTTACTGTATCAAGTTTGTGTGTTTTTGGCATTTACGCCAGCAGTATATCAATCACACGCATTATTGACCCCTCGTCACATTTTGTTTTTACGAGCAATACTTATGACCTGATATCAATGGGATTCCCTCGAAAAGTCATTGACGGAAATTTTCCTTATTTCAAATTTTGGGTTAAAAACACCGAAAATAACGCCTGCTTGGTAAAAAAGAAATTTTATATAAAATTATAAAATAAAACTCACCTCGTTGCTGATGCTGTAAACTCTGGGGAGGAGGCACGTGTCCATAAACTCCAGGTTGCCTGTTATTATTTGTGTGATGCCTGAATAAAAAAAAAATAATTTATATAAATAACAAATTTAATGAGAAAAATTAAACTATAATTTTCTCGGATTTGCTCCTTCAATGATTAATTGAATCAGATAATGCTAATGATGCTAATAATTTAATTAATGATATTTCTAGTTTATAAACAAATAACATAAAATTTAGATTTAGAATTTTTAAAAAATATATAATTTATAGTTATTCTTTATAAATGATAAACAAATATAAATTTAATAAGAAATTTTATTAATTATATATTTTTGTTTGTTAATTATTTATTATTGTTTATATTATTGTCATATTATTTGTTTATATATTCTAGACATTGAATTATTAAAATAACAGGAAAATTATAATGACAAATATCATTAAATATATAATTGTTAAAAGAAATATTTAATCATTCAATACACGCCATTTTATTTAAAAAAAAAATATATAAAAATAAATTAAAAAATAACTGCAAGAAAAATTGAGAAAAATTAGGAAACTATTAAAAATCAGCAGAAAAAAACTAAATAATTTTAGTTTAAAATTTTAAATATAAAAGGTCAAGTAATTAAAAAAGAATTATGAAATAGAAAAAAATTACGGAAAATGTACAAATTTAAAAATTTGGATAGCTTTAATATAGGCTTCATAATTATTTTTTAATAAATATTTCCAAAATATTAAAATATCCAAATTTTATTTTTATTTTTGGAGTAGAAAAAGAAGTTAAAATTTCATTAGCATTAAAAAATAGTGTCATTAATCGTCTTTTTTTACAAAATTAGTGACAAAAGTAGCCTTTTTTTAAAAAAATCTAATTAAACAATAAAAAAAACTGAAAATTCCAATCTAAAAAATAACATACCCAAGCATTCTGTGTCCAGCTCCTCCAAGAGACGCAACTTGAGTCGAGGGAGTGAAACCAATTTGCGGTTTCCACTGATTGCCCGAATTTCGGTTCATATGCTCAAAATCTTGGGGTTTCAAAACTTTGGGAGGTTCAGTGGCTCCTTTCAATCTTTTCGCTTGGAAAATGTAATCTTCAGGGTATTTAGGATCTCGAAATCTCACACTGTAAATAAGAAAATTAATGAATTATTATCAATTTAAACTAAGGGATTACTTTTATTTATCACAGGGCTCGAATCGACTTTAATCGACTTTAAAAAGTCGCTTAAGTGGGATAAAAATACAAAAAAATCGCATGAAATCATTAACAAAAAATTTGAAGAAGATAATTCGAAAATGGCACAAATAATTGAAATATGGACAAAATAATTAAAAACTGACAAAAATAATTCAAATTTGAAAAAAAAATAATGTAATATGATAAAACTAATTTAAAAATTGATTGGAAATAAAAAAATTCAGCATAAAAATTGAATTAAAATAATTAGAAATTTGAGGAAAATAATTGAAAAGTTACAAAAATAATTTAAATTACAAGAAAAAAATTGAAGAATGACAAAAATAATTACAATTTGATGAAAAATTGAGACTGGTGGAAAAAATTAAAATTTTTAGTACAATAATTGAGATATTAACGATATAATTAAAATGTGAAGAAACTAATTGAAAAATGACATAAATAATTAAAAGCTGGTGTGAAAATTAAAAATGTATCGACAATAATTGAAAAATAGAAAATAATAATAGAAGTTTCAAGAAAATAATTTTAAAATGACAAATAAAATGTATAAATGTCGAAAACAATTAAAAAATGACAAAAATAACGAAAATTTAGAACAAAATTAATGAAAAATAAGAAATAATATAATTCAAAAATAGAGTAAAAATTAAAAAAATTTAATTTATTAATTGGAAAATTAACGACATAATTAAAATGTGAAGAAACTAATTGAATAATGACATAAATAATTGAAAACTGATGTTAAAAAGTTAATAAATTCATGACAATAATAAAAAAATTTATAAAATAATTGCAATTTGTAAAAAATAATTTTATAATGGCAAAAAAATATGAAAAAAATAATTGGAAAATGACAAAAATAATTGATTAATAACAAAAGTAATTGAAATTTGATGAAAATAATTGAAAAAATAACGAAAGTAAATTGACAGAGTGTCTATTAATTCCATTACACAAAATTCCCTGTCATTTCCTGGTTTTTCCCGGTTTTTGTTCCAATTTTTACCGGTTTTTTCTCTTGTTAACTTAAAATATATTTTAAGTATAAATAGACATACAAATGGCTACAAAAATTGAAGATAACAGTTTATAATTGAAAAAAATAATTGAAATTCAAAGAAAATAATTGAGATTGGAAGAATTAAATATTAAACTTCACAAAAAATAATAATTAAGAATTAAAAGAAACAATGAGTAATGAAAAGAAATAATTTATAATGGAAAAGATATTTGACAATTAGAAACAAAATTAAAAAAAAAAGTAAATATTAATCTACAATTGAACAATAATTGAAAAAATTGGACAATGGTTATTAAATTCAAAGAATATAATTGAAAATTGGTCAACTAGATAGAAAATCAAAAAAAAAAATAATAATTCAAAATTTAGGTTAATAATTCAAAATTAAAGAAATAAATTGAAAATTAAATAATAAAATTGAAATCGGAAAAACACAGAATTATTTAATATTAAAAATAAAACAATTGAAAATTGACAAATAAAATTGAAATTCGAATACAATAATTGAGAATTAAAGAAAATTACTGAACAATTGGATTGAAAAAAGAAGAAAATAATTTATAATTAAAAAAAATGGAAAATGACAGGAATTATTTAATATTGAAAAAAACATTAAAAATTGAAGAATCAAATTGTTATTTAAAGAAATTAATTGAGATTTGAAAAAAATAATTGAACAATTGAACAATTAAATTGAAAATAGAAGAAAATTATTGAAAATTAAAGGAGGTTTTGAAACATGAAATAAATAACTGATAATTGAAAAAAAAAATAATTGAAAAAGTCGAGATTACTGAAAACAGCAGAAAAATTTAGAAATCAACGGAAATAATTGCGAATTGGAGAAATTAATTTAAAAATTATCAATTTACATTAAAATTGAAAAAAAACATAGTTTAACCCATTAACGCCGGGAAGTACAAAATTTTTGAATAAAGTATGACATCATTTATTTGTATTAAAGCATAATAAAATAAAGTTAGCTATATGCATTTCTTTATGCTCTAGAATCGCTCTTTCAGATTCTGCAATAAAAAATTAATTATGTTTATAAATAAACAAATTACAGGCAGTTTTATAATAAAAAACACGATTTTTTTGGATTATTTTTACATTTTTGAATTTGTTGGATCCTTTATAGTAGAGGCATATCTCTGACTGCTACAAATATCGTATCAAAAATGTTTCAGCTAAAAGATAGAACTATTGCTAAAATTAAATTTCAAGATGGCGCTCTCAAAATGGCGACAGAAGATGATTTTTTTTGCAAAATCCTAATGATATATAAGAAAATTTGAAAATTTTCTAATTATTAATCATACTTGGTATAAGGGGTTTTTTGGGGGCGCTGATTACGAATCTGAAGTCGGAATTGAAAAATTCAAAATGGCGGATCCAATATGGCGGACGAATTTTTAAAAAATGATCTATTTCGCTTGAAATTTGTTACTCGGGGGTGTTTGAGGTCGCTGATTATAAATCTGAAGTCAGATTTTATAAATTCAATATGGCAGATCCAATAAGGTGGACGAATTTTTTTAAAAATCAAGCCAAGTTGCTTCGATTTATTTATTTGGGGGTTTTGGGGATGCTGATTACGATTCTGAAGTCAAATAATATTTTTAAAATAAATATTGATAATGGTAGCCTTTCTAAAACTTGACAAGTTCACTTAGGATGATCAAGTTTTTTCCTAATTTTTTAATTCACTGAAATTTATACAATTGCTAATAAAGACTAAAAATTTAATAATTATTTAAAATTTCTCGTAACAAATTACTTTTGTTAATTACCAACTGTTTACACGGTGCACCTACTGATATTCTGTTTTTCTGAATATTACAATTTATTTAACATTTTAGGTGCAGTGTGTAAATAGTCTATAACAACAATAAGTTCTTTAACAATTGTATAAACACCAATATTATTTTTCATCTTTATTTGCTAATGTTTTGTGCATTTTTAAATTACGAAAGAGTGCATCTTTTTTTTGGTCCACTTCGTCAAAAGTTGATGAAAAACAATAATATTTTCTTTAAAATTTGTTTAATTAACATTTTAATTTTTAATCTTTATTCCCACTCGTATGAAATTCAGTAAATTGCATAACTAGAAACAAACTGCCGTTTTCTAGGTGCATTGTGTTAAAAATTGCTAAATAATGGTATCAATTTTTTTAAAACAAATGCAAAATTTGTTGTAACAATAATAAAAAGAAAAAAAAGCATTATTTGTTGACACAAGAAAAACACCTCAAACACCTCCGAGTAACAAATTTCAAGCGAAATAAATCTGTTTTAAAAAAATTCGTCCGCCATATTGAATCCGCCATTTTGAATTTTTAAAATCCGACTTCAGATTCGTAATCAGCGACCCCAAAAACCCCCGAGTAACAAATTTCAAGCGAAGTAGATCATTTTTAAAAAATTCGTCCGCCATATTGGATCAGCCATTTTGAATTTTTTAATTCCGACTTCAGATTCGTAATCAGCGGCCCCAAAAACCCCCTTATTCCAAGTATGATTAATAATTAGAAAGTTTTCAAATTTTCGTATATCTTATTAGGATTTTGCAAAAAAAATCATCTTCAGTCGCCATTTTGAGAGCTCCATCTTGAAATTTAATTTTCGCAATATTTGTAGCAGTCAGAGATATGCGTCTACTATAAAGGATCCAAAAAAATTCAAAAATGTAAAAATAATCCAAAAAAGTCGTGTTCTTTATTATAAAACTGCCTGTAATTTGTTTATTTATAAACATAATTAATTTTTTATTGCAGAATCTGAAAGAGCGATTCTCGAGCATAAAGAAATGCCTATAGCCAACTTTATTTTATTATGCTTTAATACAAATAAATGATGTCCAACTTTATGCAAAAATTTTGTACTTTCCGGCGTTAATGGGTTAAAAAAGCTGAGAATTGTTGACAATTGAAGAAAATTGAGAAGAAATTGAAAATTGAAAGAAATTAAGAAATTGAAAGAAATATGAAAAAATAATTGGAAATTGAAAAAAATAATTGAAATTCAAGAAAAAAATTCAAGAATTAAACAATTGGATTGAAAGTAGAAGAAAATAAATGATAATTGAAAAAAAAAGAAAATGAACAACCCACGAATTATAGATTTTGAAGAAAACAATAAAAAATTAAGAATGTAATTGTATTTTGAAGAAATTAATTAAAAATTGTAGAAAATAATTTGAAATTGAAGAAAATGTGATTTTATGAAAATTGTTGAATAATAATTAATTAATTGAATTAAAGTTTCAAAAACATAATTGATAATTGAAAAAAAATATTGAAACAAGCCGAGAATTTTTGATTATAGAAGAAAATAATTAAAAATTGGAGGAGTTATTAAGATGTGGAATAAATAAATGGTAATTGAAAAAAAAGTTAAAAAAGTCGAGAATTATTGAATATTGTTTTAAATAATTAAATTGAAGGAAATAATTGAGATCTGAAGAAAATAATTGAAAATTGAATGAAATAATTGGGAATTGAAAAAAATAATTTACAGTTGAAGAAAAAAATTAAAAATTGAATTAAATAATTAAAAATCGTAGAAAATATTTCAGAAGTGAAGAAATTAATTAGAAATTTATGAAAATAATTGAAAATTGAAGAAAATAATTGGCAATTGAAGAAAATAGTAGAAAATCGAAGAAAATAATTGAGAAATGAAGAAATAATTTGAAATTAATGAAAATAATTCAAAATGGAAGAAAATAATTGAGAATTGTAAAAAATAATTGGAAATTGAAGAAAATAATTGAGAGTTGAAGAAAATAATTGTGGATTTCTGAAAATAATTGAATAATTGAATTCAAGCTTCAAGAACGTAATCGATAATTAAAAAAAATATGGAAAAAAGCCGAGAATTATTGAATATCGAAGAAAATAATTGAAATAATTGAAATAATTAAAATTAAAAAAAAAATAAATGAAAAGATCCAAAAATAATTAAAATTACAAGAAAATAATTGAAAAATAACAAAAATAATTGTAATTTAAAAAAAATAATTGATAACTGGTGTAAAAAATTAAAAATTTAATGAATATACTTGAAAAATTGACAAAACAATTTGAATTTTAAGGAAATAATTGAATAAGGACATAAATAATTGAAAGTTTTTGTAAAAATTAAAAATTTATAGAGAATAATTGAAAAAATATATTAAAAGTTTTAGGAAAATAATTAAAAGTTGAAGAAATTAATCGAAGTTTGAAGAAAATAAATGAAATTTGAAGAGAATAATTCAACAATGGCAAAAAAATTTAAATATGAAGAATGTAAATAAAGTTTAAAGAAAATAATTGAAAAAGGTGTAGAAAAAACTGGCGTAAAAAATTTAAAAATTCTCGAAAATAAAAAAAAAATGAATAAAATAATTGAAATTTGTAGAAAATAATTCTAGAATGGCAAAATAATAGAAATATGAATCATTTGTAGAAAATAATTGAAAAATAACAAAAGTTGAAAAAAGAAGAAAATAAATGAAAACTCGTGTAATAAATTTAAATATTCATGACAATAATTTAAAGACTGACGAAAATAATTGATATTTGAGAAAATACAATTCAAAATCGCAAAAATACTTGAAAATTGACAATAGTACTTTAGAATTTAAAAAAGTACTTTAAAAAGTAGAAATTAAGTATATTGTAGATTGTAATTAAAAAATTGACTATATAATTGGAATTTGAACAAACTAATTTATTTATAAGGTAAATGATTTTTTAATCATGTAGCCAATATCAAAAGACCCTTAACCTCGAAGCTGAAATAGACATTTTACTAAAAAAAAATGAGAAAAAAATGAGTTTTTTTTTTTTTTTTTTAAAGTAAGTAATAGTGATAAATTTTAAAAAAAAGTGAGTAAAAGTGAGAAAAGTGAGTCACTGGCAACTCTGATAAAACAATTTTCGCTACACTTCTGAATAATTTAAGCCAAAAAGTACTAAAAAAAAATCTGAAAAAAGTCGAAAAGTTGCATTTTATTCGAAAAAAGTCGCACAATTTGAGCTCTGTTATTATTATATTATAATATCAATCGTTGATAATTACCAATAAACTTGATTGCCACGAACTGGCAGGCCAAGATTTGTTGGCGACGGAAGTGTTCCGCCTTCATTGACACAATCATCGGCCAATAAAACAGCTCCTCTCATGCCGTCAATTGAAACTTCAACTTCACTGTTTGCTTTTACTTTATTCGCGTACAGGCCTTTTATAAAATCAAAATTCGAATTTGCCGGCTCCACATAAAGACGATCGTCACCTCTCACGTTTCGTCTTTCTGAAAACAAAATTCGACTTTTATTAAAAAAATGTTCAGTGACAAAAAAAAAAATAATAATAATTGAAAAACAGATTTTAAAAAGGCAAAAAAACGGTGAAAATTGTATAAATAATGGGTTTGGAATTATTAAATAAAAAAGAATAGAAAACAGCTTAAATTATAAATTACTTTCGGCTTCAGTGAGGCACTCATAATAAGGCTCGAGGGCTTTAAATAAACGGTTTTCCTCTACAAAAGGCAGCAAAGCGACTCCTTGCCACGCGAATTTCTTTCCGTTAAGATCAATTTTGAAGTCCTCGGGATAAAAATCGATGATTGTAGATTTCTGAAAAAATATTTATATTATTAAAATATTTATAATTAATATACTATAAATTGAATTTGTATGGAATTCAAACTTAATTTCAAATAAATCGTCAAAATTAATTTCAATTCGAATTTTACCAGAATTATCACAGAGGACAGTTTTTTTTGTGAGAAATTAAATTCCCGGTTTTTGAATTGAAATTTTAAAACAATTTTATGAGTGGAAAGAATAATTTTAAAAATCCGAGAATTATTTAATATTGAGGAATTATTTGAAAATAGATAAAAATAAGTGGAAATAAAAGAAAATATTTAAGAATTAAAGAACATGAAGAATTAAATTTAAAATTAAAGAATTAAATGAAAAGTTTAAGAAAATAATTGAGAACTTAGAAAAAAATTACAAGATGCCGCAGTTAATAAAATCTTGACGAATATAATTAACTTTTTAAAAAAATCAATTAAAAAAAAATGGTGAAAATAATCGGCATTTGAAATTTTTTTGTTTAAATTAATAAATAATCATAAAATTGAAGGAGAATAATAATCATTTCCCGATTTTTCTGGTCAATTTTTTAAATCGTGTGTCATTTTCCGTTTTTCCCGGTCAATTTTTTAATTCCTGGTCAAGTGGACATCCTGAATTATGACATTATTATTTTAAAAATTCAGATTTCTTACAGGATCGCTCATCAGTTTCGCCCAAGGTTTCGGCACGTGACCGCTACTCGCTGCTGGAAATACGCCCATTAATTGTTCCAGAGGACGGAACTGAAAATGAAAAAGCAGAATTATTAGATAATAAATACTAAAATAATCTAACCATTATCTAAACTAAATTATACGTAAATAAATTAAAGAAAAACGGTCTAAGATAGTTAAAAGTTGGTAAAAATTGCCCAAAAAATTAATATTCTTAATTGAGAGACTTACAGGAATGGTTCCTTTTTCAAATTCTGTAGAAAGACCACCAATGTTGATAAAATCACTTGCAAATGGAGCATAATGATAAGGAAAATACCATTTCCATGAAGCGCATCCTTGATAATAATATCTCAAGACCCAACAAAGTCCACGCACGTATTGCAATGCAACACTATTCCTGTAAAAAAAGATTGTTTAATTTAATTTGATATTAAGATTAAATTGATCTACATAAAATTATATTTAATTATCATGGTCCCTACAGAAGTTTAGATTAAAAATTCCATGACTTTTCCAGGTTTTCCAGAATAAATTTTGGGAAAATTCAAGAACAATTTTCAAACAAAATATAATTTATAATAATAATAATAATAATATAGGTATATAATTAATAATATAATATAATAATTTATAATAATATAATTTATTTTAATAAATAATAATTTCGCAAATTAATTATTAATTTTAGTTAATTCAATTAAGTAATTAAAAAATAACATAAATAAATAAACTGGCAGAGAGAAACTGAACTGGTGTAAATATAAAAAATGTATAGACAATAATATTGAAAAATTAAGAAAAATATTAGAGGTTTCGAAAAAAAAAATAATTGAAACTTGAAGACAAGAATTAAAAAATGTTAAAAATACCTGAAATTTGAAAAAAAAATCAATTAGAAATATAATTAAAAAATGGAGTGAAAAATAAACACTTTAATACATTAATTAAAAAATTGTATACAATAATTGAAATGTGGATAAATTTATTAACAATAATATTGAAATATTAAGAAAAATCTTAGAAGTTTCACAAAAACAAAATAATAATTGAAACTTGAAGAAGAACAAGAATTAAAAAAAATTAAAAATACCTGAAATTTAAAAAAAAAATTAATAAGAAATATAATTCAAAAATGGAGTGGAAAATAAACACTTTAATACATTAATCTGCATTAATTAAAAAATTGTATACAATAATTGAAAAATTAACGATATAATTAAAATGTGGATAAACTAATTGAATAATGACACAAATAAATAAAATCTAGTGTAAAAGTTAATAAATTTATGACAATAATAAAATGATTGAAGAAATGACATTAAAAGGAATTTCTTTGCGTCTCGAGCAACAAGGGGACGATTCACATTTTTGCTCTCAAGGAGACACATCTCAATCAAAGATCCACGTAATTTTATTTTCAATTTCTTAAAAATTTTCTTTACAGATTTTATGAAAAATACTCTTTTTTCTGGATAAAAAGATTATTTAAATTTATTCTTTTACTGTGTGAAGTTCACAAATTCGTTTAAATAATTTTACATCTCGCAATTTAATTCATACCAAAATATTTAATTTTAATTCCTAATTTTTAATTTTCAATTATAAACTTTATTTTTTTACTAGCAGCATTGACGCGAGCCCAAGCGCACGACAAAATTTGCATTGTTTTTGGTCAATTAAAACTATAAATTTTTGCAAATTCAAATAATGATAATTACGAAATTGAAGAATATATCTGGAAAATGACGAAAATAATTGACAATTGAAAAGAAAATTCGAAAAATGGTTACATAATTACACAATTGAAGAGAATAGTTTAAAAAATTAAACAATAAATATTAAATTTAAAGAAAATAGTAGAAAAATTATAGGAATAACTGTTGGAGATAATTGCAAATTGAACAACTAGATTTAGAATCGAACAAAATAATTGAAATTGAAGAAAATAATAAAAAATGAGGAAATAGATTGAAAATTTAAGAATTAAATTAAAATTTGAAAAAAATATTGATAATTGAAAAAAAAAAATTGTAAAATGACAAAAATAATTGACAATTAAAAACAAAATTCAAGAAATGGCTAGATTAATACACAACCAAACAAAATAACTTAAAAAATCAAAAAATAATTATAAAATTTTCAGATAATAATTGAAAATTGAAAAAATTGTAGAAAATAATTAAAAATTGCGAAAAATAATTAATAATTGAAAAGAATAGTTTCAAAAATTGAACAATAAATATTAAATTTAAACAAAATAGTTGGAAATTTATAGGAAATTTAGGAATATGTTGGAAATAATGGCAGATTGGACAACTGAAATTGAAAATCAAAAAAAATTAATGAAATTGAAGAAAATAATAAAAAATTGAGGAAATAAATTGAAAATTTAAGAAATAAATTGAACACTTAGGAATTAAATTAAAATTTGAAAAAAAGAATTGATAGTTGAAAAAAAATTATAAAATGACGAAAGTAATTGACAATTGAAAACAAAATTCAAAAAATGTCTAGATTTAACACAGAACCGAAAAAAAAATTTAAAAATCAAAGAATAATTATAAAATTTTAAGATTCTAATTGAAAATTGCGGAAAATAATTAATAATTGAAGGAAATAGATGAAAAATGACGAGAATAATTTAAAAATCAAAGAAAGCAATTCAAAATTAAAGCATGGAACTGAAATTTAAAGATTATACTTAAAATTTGAAAAAAAGTAATTGATAAAAGATAAAAAATAATGAATATAGAAGCAAACAATTGAAAACTGAAGAATGGAAATTAAAATTGAAAAATGGAATTGAAAATAAAAGAAAATAATTGAGCAATTGTATTTAAAATTAAAGAAACTTAATGCCAAACGAACAAAATAGTAGAAAAAAGGCGACAATTTTTTGATATTTAAGAAAATAATTGAAAATTGAAAAGTGGTATTTAACTGTAAATAAAATAACTGAGAATTGTAGAGAATAGTTTTAGAATTGAATTATTGAATTGAAATTTTAAAACCATTTTTATGAGTGAAAAGAATAATTGAAAAAAAACCAATAATTATTGAATATTGAGAAATTAATTGAATATCGATAAACATAATTGAAAATAAAAGAAAATATTCGAGAATTGAAGGAAATAATTAAATATTGAAGAAATAAATTGGACATCGAAGAATTAAATGGAAATTTTAAGAAAATAATTGATAATTAAAAGAAAAATTACAACATGACGCCAATAATTAACTATAAAAAAAAAATTTACGATTGAAAAAAAATCGAATAACATGGTTGCTATAGAAGTTTAAATTAAAAATTCCATGACTTTTCCAAGTTTTCCAGAACAAATTTTGGGAAAATTCGAGGACAATTTTTAAACAAAACACATTGTTTTCGTATAAATCTGAAAGTTCTTTAATAATCGCAAATTAATTATTGATTTTAATTAATTCAATTAACTAATCAAATAATAACATAAATAAATGAACTGGTGTAAAAATAAAAAATGTATAGACAATAATATTCAAAAATTAAGAAAAATATTCGAAGTTTCAAAAAAAAAAAAAATAATAATAATTGAAACTTGAAGACAAGAATTAAAAAATGTTAAAAATACCTGAAATTTGGGGAAAAAATTAATCAGAAATATAATTCAAAAATGGTGTGAAAAATAAACACTTAAAGACATTAATTGAAAAATTGTATACAATAATTGAAAAATTAACGATATAATTAAAATGTGGATAAACTAATTGAATAATGACACAAATAAATAAAATCTAGTGTAAAAGTTAATAAATTTATGACAATAATAAAATGATTGAAGAAATTACATTTAAAGAAAATAATTCCAAAATGCCAAAAATATTTGAACATTGACCGAAATAATTGTAATTTGAAGAAAATAATTGAGAACTGACAAAAATAATAATTGATAACTGGTGTAAAAAATTAAAAATTTGAAGACAATAATTGAAAAATTGAAAGAAAATAATTTAAAAATGTCAAAAATATTTGAATAATGGAAAAAATAGTTGTAAATTGAAAAAAATAATTGATAATAGGTGTAAAAATTTAGAAATTTAAAGACAATAATTGAAAAACTGCCAAAACATTTTAAATGTTAAGAAACTAATTAAATAATGACATAAATAATTGAAAACTGGTGTAAAAATAAAAAATTTATAGACAATAATTAAAAAGTTGATATAAATATTAGAAGTTTAAAGAAAATTATTGAATTTTGAAGAGAATAATTAAAAGCTGCTGTAGGAAATTCAAAAGTTCATGATAATAAAATAAATTCCAGGACAATTTAAAAAAAAAATTCATTGTTTTCGTAAAAATTTAAAAATTCTTTAATAATTGCAAAGTAATGAATAATTTTAGTTAATTAAATTAACTAATTGAATAATAACTTAAATAAATTATAGCTTGTGTAAAAAAAAAAAATTTTTTATAGACAATAATTGAAAAATTGAACAAAATATTAAAAGTTTAACGAAAATAATTGAAAGTTGAAGAAATTACTTGAAGTTTGTAAAAAATAATTGAAATTTGAAGAGAATAATTCAAAAAGGTAAAAAAAAAATAATTATGTAGAAAGTATTTCTAGTTTCAGAATCAAAATTGAACTTTGTAGAAAATAATTGAAAAAGGTATAAAAAATTTATTAAAATCATGGCAATAATAAAAAGAGTGACGAAAATGATTGGAATTTAAAAAAATAATTTGAAACTGCTGTAAAAAGTTCAAAAAATCAGGACAATAAAAAAATTGAATTAAATAATTGAAATCTGTAGAAAACAATTTTAAAATGGCAAAAATAATATAAATATGTAGAAAATAATTGAAAAATAGCAAAAATACTTGAACAATGACAAAAGTAATTGAAGTTTGAAGAAAATAATTAAAAAACGAGCAAAAAATTAATAAATTTGTAGCAATAATTAAATAAATGAAAGCTGGTGTAAAAATAAACAATTTTCATAGACAATAATTGAAAAATTGTACAAAATATTAAGAAAATAATTTGAAACTGGTGTAAAAAGTTTAAAAAATCATGACAATAAAAAAATTGAATTAAATGATTGAAATTTGTAGAAAACAATTTTAAAATGGCAAAAATAATATAAATATGTGGAAAATAATTGAAAAATAGCAAAAATACTTGAACAATGACAAAAGTAATTTAGGTTTGAAAAAAAGTCAAAAAAATTTAATCATGTAGAAAGTAATTCAAGTTTCAGAATCAAAATTGAACTTTGTAGAAAATAATTGAAAAAGGTATAAAAAATGATTATATTCATGACAATAATAAAAAGAGTGACGAAAATGATTGAAATTTAAAAAAATAATTTGAAACTGGTGTAAAAAGTTTACAAAATCATGACAATAAAAAAATTGAAATAAATAATTGAAATTTGTAGAAAACAATTATTTTAAAATGGCAAAAATAATATAAATATGTAGAAAATAATTGAAAAATAGCAAAAATACTTTAACAATGACAAAAGTAATTTAAGTTTGAAGAAAATAATTAAAAAATGACAAAAATAAATTGAAACTTGTGTAGAAAATTTAAATATTCATGACAATAATTACATGGTTGCTACAGAAGTCTGGATTGAAAAATCCATGACTTTTACAGTTTTTCCACAAAAAATGTTGCAAAAATATCAGGACAGTTTAAAAAAAAAATAATCATAGTTTTCATCTAAATCTGAAAATTCTTTAATAATCGCAAGTTAATTTTCAAATTGTTTGCTCTATATATTATATTGTTTACCTAAGCTACTTATACTATACTGTTATTATACTACTTATTTTTAAATTGTTAAAGTGTAAATCATTTACACTTGATTACTACTTGATTATGTCTGGAAAAATTTAGAAAAAGTACTAAAATAAATTAAATTCCAGGTTGGATTTGTAAATTCCCTGACATTTCCAGTTTTTCTAGGTTTTCCAGGTTCTGTAGCAATCATGATTTATTAAAATAATAAATTTTACACAAAAGTTGGAAGCCTAGAATTATGCGCAAACAACTTTGAAAGCTGACAAATTTCAAGTCGAAATTTTCGATAATTCAGAAGAGAAAAATTTGTGAGACAAAACTCAAAAGAAAACAAACCTAAATGCGAAATTCTCCGGCATGACGTCAAATTTAGATTCGTAATATCGGTCCTTAAATCCATCTTCCCATAATCGAACTTCGTCATGAGCTTGATCATCTTCTTCTTCAGTTTCATCAGCTTTTCGTTTCTGGCCCCGTTTATCCGAATCCTTAACAAAATACAGAAAAAGAGTAAATTTATACATTGAAACGAAAATGAAGTGCATATTTTTAAACAATTCGAAAATTCCTTTTAAAACATTAAGTACATTATAATAAAGAACATGTAATGTAGTAAACGAAATTTTATCAAATTCAAAAATTACTCGTCAATTAATTAAATTACCTCGGGAACCATCATAGACTTGAGAGCAGTTCTAGCGTCGACTCCTTTCAATGCCCGATCTGACGCATTAGTATTGTAATTTCTACCTTCTATTCTCATTAAACAAGCTTCCTGGCGAGGATTTTGTATCGCATTTACATTTTTTCCTAGAGCCTAAAACAATGTACAGTTTTCGTTAAATTAATTTCTTGAATTTAATCAAATAAACAATGTCTCGTATTTATATTTTTTTATATACTGTTTCCTTTTTATAATTTTTAATATTTTCACGATGGAATTAAAAAGACAAAAACTCACAACAGGCGCAAACTGTCCAGCAGGAATCCAATTCGGCTTAAAATTACTGATCGCATCCATTCTTCGTTTCTTGTTTTTTTCCCGCTGCTTGAATGCCAATTCATTTTGTTGTCGCTTTTTAAAAATTTCGTCCTCCATATTTCCCAAATCCGACATAATCATCTGGACTCTGTCCAAATTAACGTCACCATTTTCCGTCAAAAAGCCCTGTAGGTGTTAATTATTAAATTAGAATTAATCGCAATCTATTTATTTATTTAGAGAAAATATATGGGAAATTTTAAGATAAATTCTAGATAATTTTAGATTTATTTTTTGATTTTTTAGATAATAATAAATTCCAACGATTTTTTTTATTTAATAACAAGTTCCAGAGTATTTTATATTTTCTCTAGAATTTTTAGTTTCTAAAGTAAATTCTACAACATTTAATGTTTTAAAAAAATATTCCAGACAATTATAAATTTTAGAACATTGAGGATTTTTTTATATTTAAATTTGGTATTAAATTCTAGAATTTTTTTAGACGAGAAAATCAATTCCAGGTCATTTTTTATTCTAGAATAAATATCATTGAATTAAAAATTTTATAATAAATTCTAGAACAATTTAGATTTATTTTTTTATTTTTTAGATTTTAAAGTAATTTCAGAATGTTTAAAATTCTAATATAATTACAGGAAATTTTAGATTTAAAAATAAATTACAGAAGATTTTAGATTTTTTTTTAATTTTTAGATTTTAGATAAACTTGTAGAATTTTTTTTAGACACCAATCAAAATTCAAGAACAATTAATATTATAAAATAAACTCAGTTTCTCTCTCCTCGTACTTTTTCAATTATTGTTTTCACTCATGAAAATTGTTTTAAAATTTCGATTTAATTATTTAATTCTAAAACTATTCTTTTTAATTGTCAGTTATTTTCTTCAAATTTAAATCCAACTTTTCAGTTTTCAATTATTTTTCTTTACTATTAAAAAATTATTACCTTTATTTCCGTTTTTTTTTATTATCATTAAGTTTCTTTAATTTTAATTCCAAACGTTCAATTATTTTCTTTAGTTTTTATTTCCATTCTACAGTTTTAAATTGTTTTCTTATATAATAATTAATTCTCAGTTTTTTTCAATTTTTAAGTATATTCCATAAATTTTAATTCCTTTCTTTTATTTCTAATTGCTTTTTTTTCAATTTTTCATTATTTTTGTCAATTTTAATTAATTATTTTTATATTAAATCCAGTTGTTAAATGTTCAATTATTCCTATAATTTTCTTTAATTTTCATTTTTCAATTTACAATTATTTTCTTTGACTTTGATATTTCTTGTTTAATTCTTTTTTTTTCAGTTCTTTATTACTCTAGTCATTCAGGGTGTCTACTAATTTCGTCCCACAAAATTCCCGGTCATTTCCCGGTTTTTCCCGGTTTTTGTTCCTATTTTTCCCGGTTTTTTCTCTTGTTAACTTAAACTTTATTTTAAGTATAAATAGACCTACAAATGGCTACAAAAATTGAATATAACAGTTAATAATTGAAGAAAATAATTGAAATTCAAAGAAAATAATTGAGAATTGAAGAATTAAATATTAAACTTTACAAAAAATAATAATTAAGAATTAAAAGAAACAATTAATAATGAAAAGAAATAATTAATAATGGAACAAAATAATTGAACAATGACAAAGATATTTGCCAATTAGAAGCAAAATTAAAAAAGAAAATAGGTCAACTAGATAGAAAATCCAAAAAAATAATTTAAAATTTAAGTTAATAATTCAAAATTGAAGAAATAAATTGAAAATTAAATAATCAAATTGAAATCAGAAAAACACAGAATTATTAAATATTAAAAAAAAAAACAATTGAAAATTGAGAAATAAAATTGAAATTCGAATACAAGAATTGAGAATTAAAGAAAATTACTGAACAATTGAATTGAAAAAAGAAGAAAATAATTTATAATTAAAAAAAAAATGGACAATCCTAGGAATTATTTAATATTGAAGAAAACAATAAAAATTGAAAAATAGAATTGTTATTTAAAGAAATTAATTGAGAATTAAAAAAATAATTAAACAATCGAACAATTAAATTGAAAATAGAAGAAAATTATTGAAAATTGAAGGAGGTTTGAAACATGAAATAAATAACTGATAATTGAAAAAAAAAAATTGAAAAAGTCAAGATTACTGAATATTGAAACAAACAATTGAAAATTGAACAAAATAATCAAAAATTGAAGAAAATAATTGAAAATTGAAGAAAGTACTTAAAAATTAAATACGATATTTGAAAACAGCAGAAAAATTTAGAAATCAACGGAAATAATTGCGAATTGATGAAAGTAATTTAAAAATTCTCAATTTAAATAAAAATTGAAAGAAAAATATAATTTAAAAAAGCTGAGAATTGTTAAATATTGAAGAAAATTGAGAAGAAATTGAAAATTGAAAGAAATTAAGAAACTGAAAGAAACTAAAAAAATAATTGGAAATTTATGAAAATAAATGGAATTTAAGAAAAAAATTGGAAATTGAAGAAAATAATTGAGAATTTAAAAAAAAATCATTGTAAAAAGCCTATAGTCATTGAATATTAAAGAAAATTGAAAATTACAGAATGGAATTTATTCTTGTATTTTACGTCCGAGATTATTAAATATTAAATGAATGGAATTGAATCTCAAGAATTATAATTGAGAATTAAAGAAAATAATTCAAGAATAGAACAATGGGATTGAAAGTATAAGAAAATAAGTGATAATTGAAGAAAAAAGAAATTGAATATCCCAGGAATTATAGAATTTAAAAAAAAAACAATAAAAAATGAAGAATGTAATTGTAATTTGAAGAAATTAATTAAAAATTGTAGAAAATAATTTGGAATTGAAGAAAATGTGATTTTATGAAAATCGTTGAATAATAATTGATGAATTGAATTCAAGTTTCAAAAACATAATTGATAATTGAAAAAAATATTGAAAAAAGCCGAGAGTTATTGATTATAGAAGAAAATAATTGAAAAATAGAGGAGTTATTGAGATGTGAAATAAATAAATGATAATTGAAAAAAATAGTTGAAAAAAGTCGAGAATTATTGAATATTAAATTAAATAATTAAAAATTGAAGGAAATAGTTGAGATCTGAAGAAAATAATTAAAAATTGAAGAAAATAATCGAAAATTGAATCAAATAATTGGCAATTCAAAAAAAAAGTTATAGTTGAAGAAAATAATTAAAAATTGATTAAAATAATTGAAAATCGTAGAGAATATTTCAGAATTAAATAAATTAATTAGAAATTGATGAAAATAATTGAAAATTGAAGAAAATAATTGGCAATTGAAGAAAATAGTAGAAAATCGAAGAAAATAATTGAGAAATGAAGAAATAATTTTAAATTAATTTAAATAATTCCAAATAGAAGAAAATAATTGAGAATTGTAGAAAATAATTGTAAATTGAAGAAAATAATTGAAAATTGAAAAGAATTTATTATCCCAGAAAAAAATTCCCGGTTTGACGGAAAATTCCCGGTTTTTCCCGGTCAATTTAAATTCCCGGTTATTTCCAGGTTTTCCCGGTTAGTAGACACCCTGAGTCATTTTTCGGATTTTGTTTTCAATTGACAATTATTTACGTCTTTTTTCACATATTTTCTTCAATTTTTCATTTATTCTGTTCATTTTTCAATTATTAACTATTTTTCTCATTTTTCAATCATTTCATACAATTTTTTTCAAATTTTAATTATTATTTTGGTTCAATTTTGTATTAATCTAGCCATTTTTTTAAATTTTGTTTTCAACTGTCAACTTCACCGACTCTCAGTTTCTCTCTGATTCAATGTAGTTGTGAATAATTTTGAAAATTAACATTTCAGCGAAAAGTAAGTAGTCTAAGTATAATTTTTTTTTAAAATTATTTAAAACTTACCCCCGTTTTATATACAGTCTTCTTATATAAATTAACGAGTCTGTCAATGGCGCCCTCGCGAATTTCCAGGGACGGCAGATGCGGTAGAAAGTCATTTCCTACAAAGAAACACATGAAAACCCAATCGTCGATTGCCCTGTCAAAGTCGTACTTGAACGGTAAATTTGGCATTTGTAATTCCCTCTCGAGATATTCACGAAGAACGTTTAAACGAACGAAAATAAATTGACACTCGGAGCCGAAGGTTGAATCTTCACCCGGAGCATTCGGCTCCGCTCCAGTGCAGTCTTTCATCTCGTGTCCAAGTTGACCGCAAATGTCACACGGTCTCGGCTTATTCGGCTTGAATTCTTCCCGAATAATCGTGAAATTCGGCTCGTGAGTGGCCAGTCCCAACATTATTAAATCCGCGTCTGCTCCACAAAGAACGTGCTGTGTATTTGGATCGTGATCCGGTTGAGCTGAAAACAAAATTTTGAATTTAATAAATAAAACGACTAATGTAAAGATATATTAATTTTTTTTTCATGTGTGAAAAAGGGGAGTTTATAAGTAAAAAAAGTGAGTAAGCAGTAAGGAGTTTGAAATTGCTGATATTAATTTAGGACCAGACAAGCCAGCCGGGAAAGATATTTAAACTGTAGAAAAATAATTCGAAAATGTCAAAAATAATTGAAAAATAACAAAAATAATACAAATTTGAAAAAAAATTGTAAAATGACAAAAGTAATTGAAAAATTGATTAAAAATAAAAAATTGAAACAATATAATTGAAATTTGAAGAAAATGATTAAAGTATTTAAAAAATGATTGAAGTTACAAGACAATAATTGAAGAATTACAAAAGTAATTAAATTTTGAAAAAAAATGCTGTAAAAAATACAAATTTTGTGTACAATAATTGAGATATTGATGGAGTAATTAAAATGTAAAGAAACTAATTGAATAATGACATAAATAATTGAAACTGGTGTAAAAATTTAAATTTTTTAGACAATAATTGAAAAACTGAAAAGAATATTAAAAGTTTGTGGTAAATAATTAAAAGTTGAAGAAGTCAATTGAAGTTTGAAGAAAATAATTGAAATTTGAAAAGAATAATTAAAAAATGTCAATACAAAATTTAAATATGAAAAAAGTTAATAGAGTTTGAAGAAAATAATTGAAAATTGTAGAAAATAATTGAAAAAGTTGTAAAAAATTAATAAATTCATGACAACAATAAAAAGAATGAAGAAAACAAATCAAAGTTGAAGAAAGTAATTCATAACTGGTGTCAGAAATTTAAATATTCATGACAACAACAACAAAATTGTTACACATAATTGAAATATGAAGAAAATAATTGAAAAATCACAAAAATTATTAAAATTTGAAACAATAAATTGCAAAATGACGAAAATAATTGAAAAATTGATTTAAAACCAAAAATTGAAGACAAAAATTTAAAAATAGCAAAAATATGGAATTTTGAAACAAAAAAGAAAAAAAAACAATTGTAAAATGACAAAAATAATTGAAAAATTGATTATAAATCTAAAAATGAAGACAAAAATTTAAATAAAATAATTGAAATTTGAAAAGAATTAAAAAATGTCACAACAAAATTTAAATATGAAGAAAGTTATTAAAGTTTGAAGAAAATAATTGAAAATGTGTACAAAATTAATAAAGTCATGACAATAATAAAAAGAATGAAGAAAACGAATAAAAGTTGAAGAAAGTAATTGATAACTGGTGTAAGAAATTTAAATATTCATGACAATAAAAAAAAAATGAATAAAATTTATCGAAATTTATAAAAAATAATTCAAAATTGTTACAAATAATTGAAATATGAAGAAAATAATTGAAAAATCACAAAAATAATTAAAATTTGAAACAATAAATTGCAAAATGACGAAAGTAATTGAAAAATTGATTTAAAACCAAAAATTGAAGGCAAAAATTAAAAAATAATTGAAGTTACAAGAAAGTAATTGAAAAATAGCAAAAATATGGAATTTTGAAAAAAAAAAAAAAAACAATTGTAAAATGACAAAAATAATTGAAAAATTGATTATAAATCTAAAAATGAAGACAAAAATTTAAATGAAATAATTGAAATTTGAGGAAAATAATTGAAATTTGAAAAGAATTAAAAAATGTCACAACAAAATTTAAATATGAAGAAAGTCATTAGAGTTTGAAGAAAGTAATTGAAAAAGGTGTACAAGATTAATAAAGTCATGACAATAATAAAAAGAATGAAGAAAACGAATAAAAGTTGAAGAAAGTAATTGATAAATGGTGTAAGAAATTTAAATATTCACATGACAATAAACAAAATGAATAAAATTTATAGAAATATATAAAAAATATTCAAAATTGTTACAAATAATTGAAATATGAAGAAAATAATTGAAAAATCTCAAAAATAATTAAAATTTGAAAAAATAAATGAAGTTACAAGAAAATAATATAAAAATGGCAAAAATAATGGCAAATTTGAAACAAAAAAAAATCAATTGTAAAATGACAAATGTAATTGAAAAATTGATTATAAATCTAAAAATGAATCTGATGAAGATAATTGGAAAATGACAAATATACTTGACTAATGACAAAAATAATTGTAATTTGAAGAGAATAATTTAAGAATGGCAAACAGAAATTAACTATGACGAAAGTAATTAAAATTTAAAGAGAATAATTCAAAAATGGCAAAAAAGTTTTAATATGAAGAAAGTACTTAAAGTTTGAAGAAACTAATTGAAATTTGTAGAAAATAAATAAATGAATGAATAAAAGTAAATTTGAAATTTTGTATAAAATTTAAATATTCCTAACAATAATTAACAGAATGATAACACAATTGAAAATTAAAGAAAATAATTGTATTGTTTTCAAAATATATGAAACTATAAAAAAATAATTGAAGAATAACAAAAATAATTAAAATTTGAAAAATATAATTCAAAAATGGCAAAAATTTAAAATAAAGTACTTAAGGTTTGATGAAAATAATTGAAATTTGTAGAACATAATTGAAAATAGCAATAATAATAGAAATATGATGAACATTATGGAAAAATGACAAGAAATACTTGAATAATGACAAAGGTAATTGAAATTTGAAGAAAATGATTAAAAAGTTTAAAACATAATGGAAATTTGTAGAAAATAATTCTAAAATGGCAATAATAATAGAAATCTGAAGAAAATAATTAGAAAACGACAAAAATATTTAAATAATGACAAAGATAATTAACATTTGTAGAAAATAATTAAAAAAGGAGTAAAAATTAATAATTTATGTCAATAATAAAAAGGATGAAGGAAATTATTGAAATTTGAAGAAAATTGTTGAAAATTGTTGTAAGAAATTTAAAAATTCATGACAATAAAAAGAAATTGAATTAAATAATTGAAATTATGTAGAAAATAATTAAAAAATGGCAATAATAATAGGAACATGAAGAAAATAAATGAAAAATGGCAAAAATACTTGAATAATTAAAGGTGACTAAAATTTAAAGAAATTAATTGAAAAGTTTAAAAAATAATGTAGATTTGTAGATATTAATCCTAAAATGGCAAAAATAATAAAAATATGAAGAATATAATTGAAAAATGACAAAAATACTTGAATAATGACAAAGGTGATTAAAATTTGAAGAAAATAATTCGGAAAAAAAAATTTTAATATAAAGAATGTAATTTAAGTTAGAAGAAAGTAAATGAATTTTGTAGAAAATAATTGAAATTTGTAGAAAATAATTAAACCATGGCGTAAAAAATTATAAAATTCATGAAAATAAAAAGAAATTGAATAAAACAATTGAAATTATGTAGAAAATAATTCTAAAATGGTAATAATAATTTGAAAATGATATAAATACTTGAATAATGACAAAAGTAATTGAAATTTGAAGAAAATAATTGAAAGTTGAAAAAATTAACTGAAGATTGAAGAAAATAATTTGATAATGTAAAAAAAAATTGTAATATGAAAAAAGTAATTAAAGTTTGAAGAAAATAAATGAATTTTGTAAACAGTTGAAAAATGTGTAAGAAATTAATAAATTCATGACAATAATAAAACGAATGGAGAAAATAATTAAACCATGGGGTAAAAAATTTGAAAATTTATGAAAATAAAAAGAAATTCTAATGAAATAATTGAAATTATGTAGAAAATAATTCTAAAATCGCAAAAATAATTGGAAAGTGACAAAAATACTTGAATAATGACAAAGGTAATTGAAATTTGAAGAAAATAATTGAAAAATAACAACAGTAAATTGAAACTTATGTAGAAAATGAAAATATTTTTGACAATAATTTAAAGATCGAAAGATATATTTAAAATTTAAAGAAAATAATTGAAATTATAAGAAAATAATTGAAATGTTTTAAAAATATTTTAAACTACAAAAAAATAATTGAAGAATAAAAAAATAATTAAAATTTGAAAAAATTAAAATATGAAAAAAGTACTTAAAGTTTGATGAAGATAATTGAAATTTGTAGAAAATAATTGAAAAAGGTGTAAAAAATTAATAAATTCAGAACAATAATAAAAAGAATGAAGAAAATAATTGAAATTAGATGAAAATAATTGAAAACTGGTGTAAGAGTCTTAAAAATTCATGACAATAAAAAATGATTGAATAAAATGATTGAAATTATGTAGAAAATTTAAATATTCCTGACAATAATTTAATGATTGAAGAACATGATTGAAATTTTAAGCCATACTTGAAAATTAACAAAAATAAATGAAAATTTGTACAGCAAATTTAAATATTGATAACAACCATTTAAAGACTGACGAAAATAAGTGATAATTGAAATACTTGAAAATTGACAAAATTAATTGAAAAAATGAGTAGAAATTAAATATTTGTATACTGAAATTAAAAAAATTGATCATGTAATTGGAATAAGAACATTCTAATAAATAAAACAACTAAATCAGGGTGTCTACTAATTTTGCCTCACAAAATTCCCGATCATTTCCCGGTTTTTGTTCCTATTTTTCCCGGTTTTTTTCTCTTGTTAACTTAAAATTTATTTTAAGTATAAAAAGACCTACAAATAGCTACAAAAATTGAAGATAACAGTTGATAATTGAAGAAAATAATTGAAATTTAAAGAAAATAATTGAGAATTAAAGAATTAAATATTAAACTTTACAAAAAATAATAATTAAGAATTAAACGAAAGAATTAATAATGAAAAGAAATAATTAATAATGGAAAAAAATAATTGAACAATAACGAAGATATTTCACAATTAGAAACAAAATTCAAAAAAAGGAAATATTAATCGATAATTGAACAATAATTGAAAATTGGTCAACTAGATAATTCCAAATTGAAGAAATAAAATTAAAATTCGAATACAATAATTGAGAATTAAAGAAAATTACTGAACAATTGGATTGAAAAAAAGAAGAAAATAATTTATAATTAAAAAAAAATGGAAAATGCCAGGAAGGAACTGATAATTGAAAAAAAATAATTGAAAAAAGTGGAGATTACTAAATATTGAAACAAACAATTGAAAAATGAACGAAATAATTAAAAATTAAAGAAAATAATTAAAAATTGAAGAAAATAATTGAAAATTGAAGAAAGTACTTAAAAATTGAAGACAATATTTAAAAACAACAGAAAGATTTAGAAATTGAAGGAAATAATTGCGAATTGATGAAAATAATTTAAAAATTATCAATTTAAATTAAAATTAAAAGAATAACATAATTTAAAGAATCTGAGAATTGTTAAATATTGAAGAAAATTATAATTGAGAATTTAAGAAAATAATTGAAGAATTGAACAATTAGATTGAAAATAGAAGAAAATAAGTGATAATTGAAGAAAAAAGAAATTGAACAACCCAAGAATTATAAAATTTGAAGAGAACAATAAAAAATTAATAATGTAATTGTAATTTGAAGAAATTAATTAAAAATTGTAGAAAATAACCTGAAATTGAAGAAAATAATTGTGATTTTATGAAAATTGTTTAATAATAATTGATGAATTGAATTCAAGTTTCAAAAACATAATTGATAATAGAAAAAAAAAATTATTTGTTGAAAAAAAATTATTGTTATTGAAAAAAGCCGACAATTATTGATTATAGAAGAAAATAATTGAAAATTGGAGAAGTTATTGAGATGTGAAATAAATAAATGATAATTGAAAAAATTAGTTTAAAACAGTTGAGAATTATTGAATATAGAATATAGAATTAAATAATTGAAAATTTTTAGGAATTAATTGAGATCTGAAAAAAATAATAAAAAATTGATGAAAATAATTGAAAATTGAATGAAATAATTAGCAATTGAAAAAAAGAATTTAGAGTTGAAGAAAATAATTAAAAATTGATTAAAATAATTGAAAATCGTAGAAAATATTTCAGAATTGAAAAAATTAATTAGAAATTAATGAAAATAATTGAAAATTGAAGAAATTAGTTGATAATTGAAGAATATAATTGAGAAATGAAGAAATAATTTGAAATTAATGAAAATAGTTCAAAATTGAAGAAAATAATTGAGAATTGTAGAAAATAATTGGAAATTGAAGAAAATAATTGAGAGTTAAAGAAAATAATTGAAAATTGAAAAGAATAATTGTTAATTGAAGAAAATTATTGTGAATTTCTGAAAATAGTTGAATAATTGAAGAATCGATAATTGAAAAAAAAAATATTGAAAAAAGCCGAGAATTATTGAATATCGAAAAAATAATTGAAATATGATGAAAATAATTGATAATTGAAAGTACACAATAGAATCGTTCATTGTTTTTGCGGTATTGCTAGCGTTAAAAAAAAAAGATAAAAGACAAACATCTACATTTAATGAGAATATATTATATTATTTTAAAATTCTTATTGTATATTTATTATTTTTCAATTGCATAATTGTCGCATAATTACACAAAATTTAAACGCATAATAATTGGTTCAAAATGCATAAAGTAACCATCTTTATTTATAAAGAAAATTGATATATTAGTCAAATTTATAAGCCCAGAAAAAAAAATTCCCGGTTTTCCCGGTTAGTAGACACCCAGCTAAATACATTAATTATTTGTTTTCATACGGAATTTTAAATAAAATATACCTCTCTGACGACGAATATAGTCCATAATTTTATGCTCCCCTTCTCCAGGAACATTTGCATCGCTTAGAATAACCTTGATTCCTTTCCAGCCCGGATCGGTATTTAATCGATCGTGGATGTAATAATGTAGACAGGCGGATAATCTAGCCATAAATGGAGTTCCCTACAAAAAGAATTATCCTTATTATTTTGTTCAATCATAAATTTCAACTTTTCCAATAAATAATTACCGGCGTGATACAATTGCTGTCAAAGTGCTCGCCCTTGGGTTTCTCTGGCGGAAGATACGCTCCTTTTGATGACAAATCACTTCGAATTCTCTCGATTTCCATAATTTTCTCGGAAGTTTCTTTCGAGGCACGAAAACGACGAGATCTTTGTTGATTCATCTTCGCTCTCGGAGCCTGAGAAAGTGAAAAAACATTTTAATATTTTTCTTCTCCAAATATAAAATTGATTTTTATTCTAAATTCTTACCACTCCGTCGATTGCCATGTAGAGTAATTTTCTTGGTCTCACGATGCGAAATAATCGATCAATACACTCGAAAATCGCCTCCATCATCTCGTCTTCATTTTTTGGAGCAGGTCTGTAAATTTAGATTTTTTTTAATAACAGGCTTCACAGTGACAATGAAGAATATTTTAGGGGAAATAGGGGACTGAATATAAAAAAATAGGGAACTTTTAGGGTACTTAAAAAACTTCATAAATAAAGATAAATTAATTATAATATACAGCAAAACCTCGATTATTTTATTTTGATAGGACAAAATTATAAAGTTGTAAGATAAAGAAAATAAAACCACAAAATTTTCAAATTATTAAAAGTAAAATGTAAATAACAGGCTTCACAGTGACAATGAAGAATATTTTAGTGGAAATAGGGGACAAAATATACAAAAATATGGAACTTTTAGGGCACCTACTCCAAAAACGTTATAAATAAAGATAAATTAATTATATACAGTAGAAACTCGATTTTATTTGGGTAGGACAAAATTACAAAGTTGTACGATAAAAAAAATATAATTACAGAATTTTCAAATTAATAAAAAAAAAAAAAAAAGGAAAATAACTACAAATAGTGGAAAGTAATTTAAAACTGATAAATAATCATTCAAAATTATAGAAAATGAATGCAGAACTTAAGAAATAATTGAAAAAAGATAAGAATAATGGTAAATTAAAAAAAATTGAAAGCTTAAGTAATTAATTAAAAAATAATGAACACAATTAAAAGCATTTAAAGACGATTATAAAACTATCCAAAACTAAAAGAAAGAGTTCAAATTTGAGATAAATAATTGAAAATTTAATAAATCAATTTAAAAATGATGAGAATAATTGAAAAAAAATGCAAAATTTATGAAAACAATCGAGAATTGAAAAAAATAATTGAAAATTTAGGAAACTTATTAAAAAATTATTAGGATAATTTAAAAACGAATACATTAATGAGAAGGTTATAAAACGAATTAAACATTGAAAACAAAGAATTAAAATTTAAGATTAATAAACGAAGATAACTCAAACTGAAAAAAATTTTTAAAATAAAAATTTGAAGAAAACAATTGCAAAATTATAGAAATTATTGAAAATTAAAGGCTGTGATTTAAAATAAAGAAAATATTTGAAAATTAAAGAAAACAATCGAGATTTGAGAAAAATAATTTAAAAAAAGTACAGAATATATTATATCAAATTAAAGGAAATAATTGAAAAATAGCAAAAATAATGATAAATTTTTTAAAATAATTGAAATTTGAGATAAATAATTAAAAATTTAGGATATTATTTACAAAATACCGAAAGTAATTGTAAATTTCAAAAAAAAATTGAAACTTCTAAAATTTATTAAAACTGTTTTTAATCAATTGAAATTTGAAATAAATGATTAAAGATTTAGTAAATCAATTGAAAAATAATTTTAAAAATTATAATTTGTAGAAAAAAATCGCAAAATTATAGAAATAATTGAAAATTGAAGACACTAATTTAAAATTTAGAAAATATTTGAGAATTGAACAAAACAAACGAAATTTGTAAAAAATTATTGAAAAATGGCAAAAATGATAAATTTTTAAAAATAATTGAAATCTGAGATAAATAATTGAAAATTTAGGATATTATTTACAAAATACCGAAAGTAATTGTAAATTTGGAACAAAATAATTTGAAAAATCTGAAATTCTTTAAAAATGTCTTTAATCAATTTAAATTTGAAATAAATGATTAAAGATTTAGTAAATCAGTTGAAAAATAATTTTAAAAATTATAATTAAGAGAAAAAAATTGCAGTATTATAGAAATAATTGAAAATTGAAGACAGTAATTTAAAATTTAGAAAATATTTCAGAATTGACGAAAATAATCGAGAAATGAGAAGAATTATCGAAAAATTGCAAAAACAATGATAAATTTTTTAAAATAATTGAAATTTGAGATAAATAATTGAAAATTTAGGATATTATTTACAAAATACCGAAAGTAATTGTAAATTTGGAACAAAATAATTTGAAAATTCTAAAATTCATTAAAACTGTTTTTAATCAATTGAAATATGAAATAAATGATTAAAGATTTAGTAAATCAGTTGCAAAATTATAGAAATAATTGAAAATTAAAGACTGTGGTTTAAAATAAAGAAAATATTTGAAAATTAAAGAAAACAATCGAGATTTGAGAAAAATAATTTTAAAAAATTACAGAATATATTATATCAAATTAAAGGAAATAATTGAAAAATAGCAAAAATAATGATAAATTTTTTAAAATAATTGAAATTTGCGATAAATAATTGAAAATTTAGGATATTATTTACAAAATACCGAAAATAATTGTAAATTTGAAAAAAAAATTCAAATTTCTAAAATTTATTAACAATTTTTTCAAATTAATTGAAATTTGAAATAAATAATTAAAAGTTAAGTAAATCAGTTAAAATAATTGAAAAAATTGCAAAATTATAGAAATAATTGAAAATTGAAGACACTAATGTAAAATTTAGGAAATATTTGAGAATTGAAGAAAACAAACGAAAATTGTGAAAAATTATTGAAAAATGTCAAAAATGATAATATTTTAAAAATGATTGAAATTTGAGATAAATAATTGAAAATTAAGTATATTACTTACAAAATACCGAAACTAACTGTAAATTTGAAAAAAAATAATTGAAAAATGCTAAAATTTATTAACAATTTTTTTAATTAATTGAAATTTGAAATAAATTATTAACGGTTTACCTAATCAGTTAAAAAATAATTGAAAAATTAAGGAAATCAATTTAAAAATTATGGAATTATTTAAAAAATAATACAAATGACTGAAATTTGAGATAAATAAATAAAAAATGTAGAAAGTGTATGAAAAAATACTTTTAAAAACTAAAAATTGGAGAAAATATTTTCAGAATTATAGAAATAATTGAAAGTTTAAGAAAATAAATAAAATTTATGAAAGATAAGTAATAAAATTACAAAACATTTTTGTAATTAAATAAAACAACTGAAAATGATAAACACAATGAAAAAATAATAAAAATAATTGCAAGTTTTAAAAATTAATTGAAAAATAGTGAAAAGAATAAAAAGAAAATAATAACAATTTAAAGAATATTGAAAATCTCTAGATACCTTGACTTGAGATATACTTTCGTGAAAAGAAGGGTATTTTAGGGAAAAATTTTCTAAATAGGGGACATTTAGGGACCAATCGCAAAATAAGGGGACATTTAGGGGAAAAAGGGGACGGTCTGTGAAGCCTGTAATAATTATAAACTGGAGTTTTTATCCAGAATTTTAAAGATTGTAAAAGGGCATCTAGTGACTTTTGAAAAATAATTCACGATCTCTTTCTAAGTCGAAAATAAATCATATTAAGGCCAAATGAAGAAAAAGATTTTAATATTGAAGGAAATAATTAAATTGAAAATTATAATTCAAAGTCGCTAGACAGACAACTTAAAGAGGTTTTTATTTTTTATTTTCGTACTTGTCTTCAGGATGCGTGCAGGGATGAATAATTCCATTCATATCGAGATATAAATTATCAAATTCCACTCCATTGGGATTTGGTTCCGATGAATTGAACGGTACTTGAACGCCATCAATATCTACTGGCTGAAATTAAGAAAAATATTACATTAAAAATAGTTAAAATCATTATAAATTGAAAAATAGTCATAAAATGACAAATTTCACAAATTTTAAAATATTACACTGAGAATTAAAAAAAACAATGAATTGCTTTATTATATTTAATAATAACATATTCCGTTTGTTTGAATGTTGTTTTAAATTGTTAAAAATACTTTTAATAAACACCAAAAGCCGTTAAAAAAATAAATTATAAACCTAACCTCAAAAGTTGTTGGAAATTTTTAATATTCAAAATTTAATACCGCTTTTTAGTAGAAAGTAGCATATAAATTATTTGACGTGAAATTTATAATTGAAAGAGTCATTTGCGGCAAAAATATTGTTGGAAAGATAAACGAAAATACCGACCTTTTGCTCGATGCACTCAACAATAACTGAAGGATATTTCCGGCTCAGCCACCGGAAAAATGCGGGTACTCCCATTTTTTGTTGAAAAACTAAAAATAGGTCACTTCTTCACTCAATTTAACTGCGATTTTCAACAATTGTTATTAATTAAACGACTTTTACTCGGTTTTTTAATGCAGTGTTATGGGTTTCATGCCATGTCGTCCATAAACAGAGCTAAACATAACCTCAAAAATTAGAACCGGTCGATAATTCGGCATCTTACTGGATCGATAAAACAGTCTGTTACCATCATTTTCCGCTTGAATTTCTTGTTTGTATAAATAATTTCAGAAGAAACGAATAAATTTAATAGTTGTTTAATCATAAAGTATACAAATTTATCAATTATAAAGAGTTTGTTAAATGTGAATTTAATATTTACAAAATTGAAAGAAATTAAATGATGGTAGAATTTTAAAAAGTTGTTATCGATAGAGATGCACCAATCACGTTCTTCGTTTGTGTTATTGTTGTTCTCCATTGGTCAACATACTGAACTGGTAAATAACCAAATGTCTAAAAATTCTTAAAAATAATTGTTTTGCGTTTATAAATTAATATAAAATAATAATTCCTTTTGTAAAAGTTTTCGAATGTTATAATTAACACTTTGTACCCCCGCGGCACGTGATTACTTTTAAAAGAAAATCAAGAAACTGGTGAAATCTATTAACATAACCTCAAAATAATAATGATTTTTTTAAACATTTCACTCATTTTTCCATATTTTTGTTTAAACTAATCTTACAAGTTAATTTAGAAGTAATTAATCAATTTTAACGGTTTTTTCAATTATTTTGATTGTCTAAAAATGTATAAATCAAACGTAGTAAACAATTTGTTTAACTTTGGAACAAACAATTTCTAAATTAATTAGAACGACTTTTTTTTTTATCTAATCAATTTCCTTGAATGTAGGTTGTTAATTAATTTGAGCTTTTCAATTTTTCTTAAACACTTTTATAAAATGACGTTTTTATTTCTTAATAATTAAAAATTGATTTGTCCAAAACTTCCAAGGTTATATTTATTAAAAAATTTCTAAATTGAATTTCTTTAAATAAATGTTGTATTCTAGATATCAAAATGCTTCTTTTTTACAAAAAATAAGATTAATAAAAAATATAGTTTACTCTAAAATATTGAACTGACATTTCAATACACTAAAATTTTAGTAAAATAAAATTTAATTTTGCAAAAATATATAGTTTTAAATGACCAAAACAACAATGCAAAGTTCAAATGTTGCTGGTGATGAAAATAAATTAATTTTTTTTACAGATTTAGGGGAAAAATGAGAGGCGATTTCAGTAGAAGGCAGTACAGAATTCTTCTTACAACTCTAATTGGAACTTTCTGCGCTGCTTCTTATATGGTTCACATTGACCCAGCTATTAATCCTGAACCTTACAGTAAGATTTTACAAAAAATAAATTTTATTATTAATATTCCAGCGTCCAAATTTTTACTTTATTTAAAAAAAAAAAAATTTGAGAAAATCTAATCAAAACATTCGAATTTTTTCAGAGTCAGCGAGAAGTATAAGCATGCCAAAAGTAGACTATTTTAAAAAATCGGACTAAAGTGATAAAGTCTTGTAAAGTTTTAATATGTATATATTTCAGTTGTGTAGCGAATATTTACTCATAAATATAAAATAAATGCTATCTATATCAATCCACTATTTAATAAACTGTACATTTTTTCATCGCTTATAGAACGTTAATTAGAGAAAATATCACTCGATTTAAAAATCATCATCATTGCAGACGTCAAGAAAAACATCAAACGCCTCTCGATTGCAGTTTCCGTCCGACGTAAACACGTATTTGTGAAATGTCCCGTCCATACAAACGGCTAAAAACAAAATTTTAATTATTAGAAATCATTCAATATTGTTATATATACTTATTATAAAAAGTAATTTTGTATTAATTACCAATCACTGAATTTTTTGCACCAAAGGCGCAGACACAGGCGCATTCAGGCGGCACCGTAAAAGTTGCCAAAGCCCACTGACTTTCGACATAGTTTCCCAGAAATCCCATTTTTGAAAATCTAAAATAAATGGTTATTATAAACAAAAAAGAGTATTTTCGTTGTGATATTGTGAAATTTTACAATTCACAAATTTATTTCTTGTTAAAATTAATCAAATTAATAAAATCCATTAATAATTGTAGTTTAATTTTAACATTCAATTCAATTTAATTAAACTCCATGACTGTGCGAAATTTCAAAGCTTGGTCTATAATTTTTAAATTTGATAAATTAAGAATTCTGTACATTTTTCCCTTTATTTTATGTTATCCCGCTTCGAGTCAACTCATTCTATCCAAGAAATTCTGATTTAAGAAGATTTCCTAAAAATGCATCAATTTATTGATGACTGGATTCTAAAAATTGATCAAAGGAAGAAATCCAAATTGATAGCATAAATTCATAAATTCAAATCAATAATATAAATTCATAGATCCAAATCAATAAATTTCAATTTTAGGATATAAAATCAAGCGAGAAATTCAAATTAGCCAGGAACGTAAAAATTCAGTCTCGACATTAGATAAATTCTTCATAAATTCAAAATTCATCAGGAAACAGTAAATTACTTCAAATAATATTAAATTGATAGTAAATTCAAATTTTCACCGGAACAATAATTTAAAATATTCAGTTTTCTTTTCCAAAGATTCTTCCAAATTTTAGTACAATTTTTCAATTATTGTCTATAAAAATTCTTTATTTTTACACCATTTTTCATTTATTTAAGTTATTATTCAATTAGTTAATTGAATTAACTAAAATTAATCATTAATTTGCGATCACACCAGTTTTCAATTATTTTCTTCAAATTTCAACCATTTTTTTCATTCTTATTATTATTGCTACAAATTTAATTATTTTTTACTCGTTTTTCAATTATTTTCTACAAATTTTAATTATTAGCTTCAAACTTTAATTACTTTCTTCATATTTAAAATATTTTGCCATTTTTGAATAATTATTCTTTTCAAATTTCAATTATTTTCTTCAAACTTCAATTTATTTCTTCACTTTCAATTATTTTTCTCGAGCTTCGAATTAATTTTTTTTTAATTTTTCCATTATTGTCTATAAATTTTTTTATTTTTACACCAGCTTTCATTTATTTAATTATTGCTACAAATTTATTAATTTTTTGCTCGTTTTTCAATTACTTTCTTCAAACTTTAATTGCTTCTGTCATTGTTCAAGTATTTTTGCTATTTTTCAATTATTTTCTACATATTTATATTATTTTTGACATTTTAAAATTGTTTTCTACAGATTTCAATTATTTAATTCAATTTTTTTATTGTCCTGATTTTTTGAACTTTTTAAGCAGTTTCAAATTATTTTTTTAAATTCCAATCATTTTCGTCACTCTTTTTATTATTGCCATGAATTTAATCATTTTTTTATACCTTTTTCAATTATTTTCTACAAAGTTCAATTTTGATTCTGAAACTTGAATAACTTTCTACATAATTAAATTATTTTTGACCTTTTTGAATTATTCTCTTCAAATTTCAATTATATTTCACAAACTTCAATTAATTTCTTTAACTTTCAATTATTTTCGATAAATTTTAATATTTTGTACAATATTTCAATTATTGTCTAAAAAAATTCTTTATTTTTACACCAGTTTTCAATTATTTATGTCATTATTCAATTAGTTTCTTAACATTTCAATTGTTTTGGCAGTTTTTCAATTATTGTCTTTAAGTAACTAAATTTTTACACCTGTTATCAATTATTTTTTTCAAATTACTATTTTTTTCATTATTCAAATATTTTCGACATTTTGAAATTATTTTCTTTCAATTTTTCAAGTTTTGTTTCAAGTTTTTAATTTTTTACACCAGTTATCAATTATTTTTGTCAGTTCTCAATTATTTTTTTCAAATTACAATTATTTTGGTCAATGTTCAAATATTTTTGACATTTTGGAATTATTTTCTTTAAATGTAATTTTCTTCAATCATTTTATTATTGTCATAAATTTATTAACTTTTACACCAGATTTTAATTATTTGTGTCATTATTCAATTAGTTTATCGACATTTTAATTATATCGTAAATTTTTCAATTATTGTATACAATTTTTTAATTAATGTATTAAAGTGTTTATTTTTCACTCCATTTTTGAATTATATTTCTGATTAATTTTTTTTCCAACTTTCAGGTATTTTTAACATTTTTTAATTCTTGTCTTCAAGTTTCAATTATTATTATTTTTTTTTTCTGAAACTTCTAATATTTTTCTTAATTTTTCAATATTCTTGTCTATAAATTTTTTATTTTTACACCAGTTCATTTATTTATGTTATTATTTGATTAGTTAATTGAATTAACTAAAATCAATAATTAATTTGCGATTATTAAAGAACTTTCAGATTCATACGAAAACAATGTATTATGTTTAAAAATTTTCCTCGAATTTTCCCAAAATTTGTTCTGGAAAACTTGGAAAAGTCATGGAATTTTTAATTCAAACTTCTGTAGCAACCATGTTATTCGATTTTTTTTCAATCGTTAATTTTTTTTAATAGTTAATTATTTGCGTCATATTGTAATTTTTCTTTTAATTATCAATTATGTTCTTAAAATTTTCATTTAATTCTTTGCTCTCGAATTTATTTCTTCAATATTTAATTATTTCCTTCAATTCTCGAATATTTTCTTTTATTTTCAATTATGTTTATCAATTTTCAATTAATTCCTCAATATACAATAATTCTCGGATTTTTTCAATAATTCAATTCTAAAACTATTCTCTACAATTCGCAGTTATTTTATTTAAAGTTAAATACCACTTTTCAATTTTCAATTATTTTCTTAAATATCAAAAAATTGTCGCCTTTTTTCTACTATTTTGTTCGTTTGGCATTAAGTTTCTTTAATTTTAAATACAATTGCTCAATTATTTTCTTTTATTTTCAATTCCATTTTTCAATTTTAATTTCCATTCTTCAGTTTTCAATTGTTTGCTTCTATATTCATTATTTTTTATCTTTTATCAATTACTTTTTTTCAAATTTTAAGTATAATCTTTAAATTTCAGTTCCATGCTTTAATTTTGAATCGCTTTCTTTGATTTTTAAATTATTCTCGTCATTTTTCATCTTTTTCCTTCAATCATTAATTATTTTTCGCATTTTTCATTTAGAATCTTAAAATTTTATAATTATTCTTTGATTTAAAAATTTTTTTCGGTTCTGTGTTAAATCTAGACATTTTTTGAATTTTGTTTTTAATTGTCAATTACTTTCGTCATTTTATAATTTTTTTTTCAACTATCAATTCTTTTTTCCAAATTTTAATTTAATTCCTAAGTGTTCAATTTATTTCTTAAATTTTCAATTTATTTCCTCAATTTTTTATTATTTTCTTCAATTTCAATAATTTTTTTCGATTTTCAATTTCAGTTGTCCAATCTGCCATTATTTCCAACATATTCCTAAATTTCCTATAAATTTCCAACTATTTTGTTTAAATTTAATATTTATTGTTCAATTTTTGAAACTATTCTTTTCAATTATTAATTATTTTTTGCAATTTTTAATTATTTTCTACAATTTTTTCAATTTTCAATTATTATCTGAAAATTTTATAATTATTCTTTGATTTTTTAAGTTATTTTGTTTGGTTGTGTATTAATCTAGCCATTTCTTGAATTCTGTTTTTAATTGTCAATTATTTTTGTCATTTTACAATTTTTTTGTTTTCAATTATCAATATTTTTTTCAAATTTTAATTTAATTCTTAAATTTTCAATCTATTTCCTCATTTTTTATTATTTTCTTCAATTTCAATTATTTTGTTCGATTCTAAATCCAGTTGTTCAATTTGCAATTATTTCCAATAGTTATTCCTATAATTTTTCTACTATTTTCTTTAAATTTAATATTTATTGTTTAATTTTTTAAACTATTCTCTTCAATTGTGTAATTATGTAACCATTTTTCGAATTTTCTTTTCAACTGTCAATTATTTTCGTCATTTTCCAGATATATTCTTCAATTTCGTAATTGTCATTATTTGAATTTGCAAAAATTTATAGTTTTAATTGACCAAAAACAATGCAAATTTTGTCGCGCGCTTGGGCTCGCGTCAATGCTGCTAGTAAAAAAATAAAGTTTATAATTGAAAATTAAAAATTAGGAATTGAAATTAAATAATTTGGGAATGAATTAAATTGCGAGATGTAAAATTATTTAAACGAATTTGTCAACTTCACACAGTAAAAGAATAAATTTAAATAATCTTTTTATCCAGAAAAAAGAGTATTTTTCATAAAATCTGGAAATAGAATTTTTAAGAAATTGAAAATAAAATTACGTGGATCTTCGATTGAGATGTGTGTCCTTGAGAGCGAAAATGTGAATTGTTCCCTTGTCGCTCGAGACGCAAAGAAATTCCGAATCTCTACTAAACGTTATGCTGGAAAATAAAAATTCAGGATTTAATTTGTTTTAAAAACACAAAATGTAATAAAATTATGCGATAAAAATACACGAATAAATTAAATTTGCATGATTTTAATAATTACGATATAAAAATCGAGGGAGGATTTTTGAAAAAATGTACCAATAAAGTGTAGCAGGATCGCTTCCTCTTCTTAATTCGACTAAAAGTTGCCTCCTAATGCTGTCCCAGACTCGGACCAAAGTACCTTGTGCAGAAGCGGTTGCCACCATCGTGCCGCTTGAATTAACAGCCAAACAAGCCAACGCTCCCTGTAAAAAAATTTTTAAATTAATAATAAATAAATTAATAAATTAAATAATTATCAATAATTTAGTGTGTAAAATAATTAATTTAAATTTCTTTTTTTTTAAATACCTGATGAGCGGCTAAAGTAGCTGGAGCACTTGAACTTCCTGCCTCTGTTGCTCCCAAATCAACCAATTGCACGCTGCCCGTTTTATGACCTTTAAAACCAAATAGGAAATATTTTATTATTTAAAGAAAATGGAAACAAAATTCTTGATCATATTCTAATTATCGGCAGTCCATTTTTTTCAAATTTAAAAAGATACTTGATCAACATTTTTAGGATTTATCAGAGCTGATAAAAATCATGAATTTTTTTTTATTTAAAGAGGATTCTTTTGATTTGAACCAAAAATTGATTTTTTTTAAATATATAAAATCAGAATATAAAATTTTCAAATGTTTATCTGTAAGTAGTTTATTTTTTAAACTGAAAGCATTTAATAAGAAATAATGAAAAATAAAACATTTGATCAAAATCAAACAAATTATATCAAATAAATAAGAAAGTTTCAAAAAAAATATCTCCAAATTCATATGATCGCAAAATTAAGAAAATTAGGTTAAAACAACGAAAAAATACTGAATTATATAAATAAAAGTCATAAAACGTAAAAAGATAAGAAAACAGTCTATTAAAAAAATTAAAAATTCTTTTAAATAAATAAAGTCATAGATATTATTAGAAAAATAAAGAAAAATTTAAAAAAAAACAACACAAGAATAAAACAGTGACATAAAAATTTATGATAAAGTAGAAACTCGTTTCAAAAAATTAAACTATTTAAAAAAAAACTATTTAAAAATGAAACAAATTGAATAAAATCTTGAAAACCAACTAACAATCGAAAGAAGAATTTTCTGAAAAATTTCCGGATCGTTTTAAGAATTTGCGGATGTTTTCACAAACCCCTGGCAAAATCCGGGTTTTTTTTCTCTTTTTTTTAAATTCTCGAATCGCTAGACACTCTACAACTATTAAACTAAAATACATAATTAAATTTGTCTTTTTTCGAAAATAACCTGGAAAAGCAAGAAGCTGTTTATGAGCTGTTGCGAGGGTCGCCACCTCCATTAACCCTTTCGGATTATCCCTAGTTTCTAAAGTAAGCAACCTGCGAGTGGGAACCGGAAACGAAAACACGTGAATCTCTCGTTGAAGCGCCACTATTAATCTAAAATTACAGAAAATATAAAAATTAATTTTACCATAAACACATCAATTATATAAGTAGATAAATAATTGTATAAATATGTAAATAATTATATTAATTATACAAATATTTACGTACGTGGCCACCTGTTTTGAATAATTGAAATTATTCCATTTTTTTAATTTTAGTTGTAAAATAAATTTGTTTCTCTATAATTGGTTAAAAACTATCCAAATTAGGAATTCAGCTACAATATTGCAAATACATGGGTTTTATTTTTAATTGTATTGAAAATTAAAAAAAAACGAAAAATGCATTTGAAAATCGATAAAAATAATTGAAAATTAAAGAATTAAATGGAAATAAAAAAAATAGTGTATAATTAAAAAAAAACAACAATATGACGAAAATAATTAACTATTGAAAAAGATAATTAACAATTGAAAAAAATCGAAAATGGTGAGAATAATCGTCATTTGAAAATATATAAATAAATAAAATATATGAAAATTAAAGAAATCAATTCGATATTGAAGAATCGTATCAGAATTTAAAGAAAATAATTGATAATCGAGAAAATGCGAGAATTATTAGAAATTAAAGAAAATACTGAAATTTACACTTTTTGCACAATATACGCTTTAAAAATTGACAAAATTACTTTATCCTAGGCTCTTTTTATTCAGAAATTAGAAACTTTGAAACCAATCGAAGTGGAAAAATTGTATTTTATAATTAAACTAAAAAAAAATGGATTAATTTCAATTATTCAAAACAGACGGCCAAGTAATATTGGACGGTACTGTATATTAAAGAGAATTAATTTATCAAACGGTTTAGAAAGTAAAAATCCTACTTGTCTCTTCTTAATCTGACTGCTTTTATAGGACCTGTGAATGTAATTTCAAGAATGAATTTTTTAGCCTGATCGTCGTAAATTAAAACCGTATTATCGGCGAATTTGGGCTTTGATCCACCGCCAACAATCGCGATTATATTTGTCCTCCAGAGCATTTCTCCTATCCCAATGCTGCCCATTAAATCGCTTTCGAAGTGTGCTTGTTCCACGAGTGGTTCCACGTTGTAAATCCTGAGTCCAGATTCCATACAGCACGTGAAACATCCTAAAAAATGCAGTTTTTATTTTAATAAAACATCACATTAATAAATAAAAACAGTAATATTACAATATTTGTATTTTACTATTTTCCCCATTTTTTATTTCTCTCCAGTTTAATTCAACTTCTGTTTATTTGTCTGTGAAATATATTTTTTGTAATTAACCAGCTACTTTTTAAACAATGTATTTACATTCATTAAAATTTAATTTAAAAATATCAGTTGAAATAATTTTAATTTGATTATTAATAACTCTAACATTTTTTCTATAATTGTCAACAGTTTTTAAATTACAATTATTCTTCTTAAATTTTGTAATTATTCCAATGCCGGGCTTCCGTTTTTCTCTTACCTCTCTTTCTTATCTATTACGACTTTACCTTTACATTAAATTAGCTGTCTTTAACTCTCCCGTGAATCTTTTCCCTCTCTCCCTCAGCCCAAACTGTCTCCCTTCTTTTTTCCAATCTTTTCATCCACCTCACTCCTTGCCCATTTCCATCTAGGAACCACCTAACTCTCTCCCATACACTCTTCCCTTCCTCATCGCCTCCCTCACATTTGTCCAGCACGTGTTCCCAGTCTTCCAACTCATAACCACACACTCTACAAAGCTTTTGATCCTCCTCCATCCAATACCTAGACTCCAACACTCCTTCCCCCATTCTAAACTTTAACACTCTTCCCCATTTCTTTTTCTTCTTCAGATTCCTTAAATAACTTGGCTCCCTTTCCTCCTTAACCCTCTGATACCATTTATTGTATTTTGACTCCACTATATTTTTCCACTTGTTTTCTGTATCCTTCTCTACCATCACCCTTTCTATTTCCCCTAAAAAATGCGAACCTTTTCCTGTCATCTCCTTCCTTTCCTCTTTCCTCTCTACTTCCCACCTTAACATTTCCTTGCTACCTCTTTCTTCTCTATCTTTTATCATCATCCAACATCTTTGCGCTATTCAGCTTCCTTCTCCCCTTTCAAACATCTGCTCTAAGCCCCACGCTCTTTTCCTTTGCCTAACTATCATCTTCTCTCTTCCAACCTTCTCTCTTAACATATATCCTGGACATCTATTACTCACCTCCAGGGTCCACCTCAGGAACCTTTCCTGCATGTTTTCCACTCTTTTCTTCTCTGCCCAACCCCAGATCTCTACCCCGTAACTTATTACCGACCAAACCAACATATCAAACAGCCACAATCTTCTCCTCCAATCATTCCTAAATCTTCTCTTACCAATCCCCAATACCTGTCCCATGATCTTGCCCGCTCTCTCAATTCTTTTGCTCACATTCAGCTCCCCTCTTCCATTATAACTAAACCAGTATCCCAGGTAACAAAACACGTCCACCTCCTCCACCACTCTGCCGTTCACTCTAAACTCCTCTTCAATGCCTTCTCTTCTCCCTCTAAATCTCATCACTTTCGTCTTATCAATATTTATACACAAATCTCTTTCACACACATACTTTTCGAACTTCTTTATCATTATCCTCATTCCTTTCTCATCCTCCGCTAGTTCCTCCAAGTCCGCAAGCATTAAATTAAAAAGCAGAGGGCTTAATGAGCAGCCCTGTAGTAGACCCCTTGCCACCCAGAACTCTTCTCCAAGCCTTTCTCCTATTTTAACTCTAACTCTCGTGTCCGTATATATTTCCTTTATCCTCTCTATTAACCCCCTCTCTATCCCTCTCTCCTTCATGACTCTCCACAAAATGCCTCTATTCACCGATGGGAACTCTGCCTTAAAATCCACAAACAACGCCACACATTTACCTTTTTCCACTCGCATTTTGTTCGCAATAAAGTTTAATACATAAATATTATCCATAGTTCCCATCCCTCTCCAAAACCCGTTTGATTATGTGGCATACATCCCAGACTTTCTACCATTGTTTCCAACCTTTTCCTTAATATTTTCGTGTATACCTTATATCCAACGGGCATCAAAGTAATCCCCCTATAATCATCCAACTTCTTTCCCTCTCCCTTCACTATCCATCCCGTCTTCCATTCCTCAGGCCATCCTTCTCCCTTCCATACGTTATTCACAATTCTCCACATTTCTTCTGTTACGCTCTCCCCTCCAAATTTCAGGCTCTTATTCTCGATCCCATCATTTCCTGTCGCCTTATTCCTTTTCAATCTATCTATCGCATTATTTACTTTCTCCTTACTTATCTCTACTCCTTCCTCTTGCTCCTTTATCTTTCTACTCTCGCCTCTTACCTTTCCTTCCACACCTTCACTTAGCTCTCTAAAGAACCTTGTCCACTCCTCCATTTTTATATTCTCATTAATTTTTTGCCTCTTCATCCTCAACAGCCTTTCTTGCTCCCTATGCCTCGTATTATACTCTTTCTTCTCTATTCTTCCATGTCTCCACTCTCTAATACTGTCCCTTAACATTCTTCTACTCCGCTCACATTCCTCGTCCTACCAGCATGCATACACTGCCGTCCCCATTATCTTCTCCCCAAATTTCTGTTTACCCTTATTAATTTTCTCCTTTAGGTTCCCCAAAAGCTTGTCTACGCCAACCTCGGTTTCCTCCTCCTTTTCAACTTCCTGCATTCTCTCTTCATACTCTCTTAGGCTATTTAAATCCCATTTCTCCATCTTCATTACCCTGTTACTCCTATTTTTATTTCCACTCCTTCCGATCCTTTTCTCTTTTTCTGCTTCCATCTCTACTATCAACGGACAGTGATCTGAATCCACCTCTCTACCTACTTTCAATCCTCTTATTTTATTCCTACTTCTTTCCCCCGTTACCACGTAATGAATCACCGTCTCACCTTTCTTCACGAACGTGAACTCCCCCTCCTCATCACCTTTTGTGCACCCATTACAAATTGACCAACCATTGTCTCCTAACAACCTCAGTAGCTTCTTGCCTTCTTCATCTATTTCCGTATGTCTCGACCTTCTACTAAACTCCTCCCTCTCCTCATCCCAAACTGCGCCTCCTAACCGTTCTGTCCAAGCGTTCAGATCCCCTCCTATTACCACCAAGTCTTTTCTCCCTCTTTCCATCCATTCTTCCAACACCGACCAACCTTCTTCCTCTCCTCTTCTCATATACACATTTTTTCTTTTCCTAGTACTACCGAACGCGCCATGTAGCCCTCTCTCCCTCTATTCTCATCTGTCTCCCCTGCTTCCTTAATCTCTTTCCTCACTCCCGATATCATTCCTCCTGCCCACCTACCCATTTTCTTCTCTTTCTTTGTTCCCTGCATCTCCTATCTGAAGCCCTTCGGTAGTTTTTTTTATTCCTATCCAATCCTTTTCCCCTATCCACGTCTCACTCATCACAATGATATCCCATTTCTCCAGAGTTTTCCAAAACTCTGGATTATTTTCCTTCCCTTTTAACCCTGCCACGTTCCAAAGCACTATCTTCAATCCTCCTCTTCTCTCTTCTCTTATTCTACCTCCTCTACCTCCCTCCATTCGCCAGCTCCAAACCCCTGCTCTCTTCCTTCGCTACCCCTCTCTCTGTTCAGTCTTCTCCTGATTACATCCGAAACCTTAACTAGCTTTCCCCCTTCCTCCTCTACCATCCATTTTTATCCGTACATCCAGAAGCCATCTCTGCCCATCCTTAGGGGCCGTCCATAAATTACGTAAGATATTTTTTCGGTTATTTAAACCCCCCCTCCCCCATGTAAGATTTTTTACATACATTAGCGCCATTTTTTCTATTGGTTGTAAGATTTGCTGAACCCCCCTCCTCCCTAAAAGTCTTACGTAATTTATGGATGGCCCCTTATCTGCTACCCTTCCTGTACTCCTCCCACACGACCTGTTCTAACTGCTTGCTCATTTTTCTTTCCTTCTCCGTCCTATCCATGTCAATCCAAATTCTCCTTCCTTTCAACATCTTTTTCTTCTCTAAAACATGCCTTTTTTCCTTTTCACTTCCCAGTTCTACCACCCACACATTTGGTCTATTTTCTTCCCGGCCACCAAACCCTCTTAGGTCTTTGATCTCTACCCCCACATCCAATTCCTTCAGCAACTTCTCTATCTCCTCTCTTCCGCTTTCCCTTTCCACCTTTAAACCCCTAATCACTATTTATTCCTCTTTTTTTGCTTCTCTTTACCCTCTTTCCACCTCTCCATCTCCTTTATTCTCACCTCCAGTATCTCCTCTCCGCTCTTTCTCTCACCACAAACATCCTTTACCCTCTTTACTCGATTCTACCTTCCCTATCCTTGTTGACATAACTCTTAACTGTTCCCTAACTTTCTCTTTACTTTCTTTCTGCCTTAACTCCATTTCTGCGACCTTCTTAACAACCTCTTCTTTCTCCTGCTTCCATCTATTCTCCATCTCTTTCCACAAACTCTTAATTCCCCCAATCTCCTCTTTTACCGCCCTATAATTACGATCCCTTTCCTCTTCCCTTACTTTACCTTCCTCCATATTTAAATTTAATTTAATTTAATTTCTGATGCCCATTAATTTCGCCATTTATCGAATTTTTTTTATTCATTGACAATTCTGTGGCTGAAAGGCATAACATCATAACTAACATTTTATCGAATTTGAGATAATATCAGATTTGAGTTTATTTAGTAATGCTCTTTAAAGTTTCATAACGGTAAAGTGATTTAAATGTTTATTTACGTAGAAAATAATTAATAACATAACAACATAACTGCATTCAAATCGAAAAAAAGAATTGATATTCTTCTTTGAAGCGTTTATATTTTATTAAAATTGATAAACAGCTGTAAAAACTACACTGGAAAATAGGATACAATGCCAAACACCAAAAATATTGGTTAATTTTTTGATTTTACAAAACCAAGAAAAAAAACAAAAACAGATTTTTCTCAAAACAATGAAAATGCAGTTATGATGTTCTGCCTTTCAGCCACAGAATTATTTTCGTCATTTTGTAATTTTTTCTACAATTTATGAATTATTATTATACAGCTCCAATTTAATTATATGATTTTCAATTTATTTCTACAATTTTAATTATTTTCTTCAATTTTTAATTATTTCCGTTTTTCAATTATTTTTCATCGATTATTTATTCGATTTATTCGATATTCGATCAGTTATTTTTTGTCATTCATAAAAATTGTTTTAAAATTGTAATTCAATTGTTCAATTCTACAACTATTTTTTTCAATTCTCAAATACTTTCTTTAAATTGTCATTTCATTTTGAATTTTCAATTATTACATTAATATTAAAAAATTTCCGCCTTTGGTCAATCATTTTTTTTTCAATTATCAATAAGTTTATTTAATATTAAATTCAATTGCGAATATTTCCTTCAATTCTCAATATTTTTTTTTTAATTTAGTAATTCTATTTTTCAGTTTTCAACTCTTTCTTCTACATTCAATAATTTTCGGGTTTTCTCAATAACTTTTTTAAATTTAAATTATATTTTATTAATTATATATTAAATTTTATTTTAATTATAATTTATTATAAATTATCTTCTAATTTCAATTATATTCTTCAGTTTTCAATTATTTGTACGATTTTTAACTAACTTTTTAATACTGAAAAATTCTCCGCTTTTTTCATTTAATTTTTTCAATCATAAAAATTGTTTTTAAGTTATCTTCATTTTTAATCTTTAACTTTAATTATCTTTAATTTTCTTCTTTCTTCAATTTTCTACAACTATTTTCTTCAATTCCTCATTGTTCTCTTAAAATTTCAATTCCATTTTTAAATTTTCAATTATTTTCTTTAATAATAAAAAATTCTCGACTCATATCAATTATTTTTATCTATGTCAATAAATTTCATTAATTTTAGATTTAGTTGATCAATAAAATTCTACAAATTTTAATTCCATTTTTCAAATTTAAATTATTTTCTTCAATTTTCAATTATTTTTTTTTAATTTTCAATCAATTCTTTAATATTTAATAATTATCTGATTTTTAAAATTTTTTTAACAATCATTCTTTTGTATTTAATAATTATATGCTTTTTTAAATTAATTTTCACAATTTTTTTTTTATATTTTTTAAATTTCAATTACATTCTTCAATTATGAATTATTTTCATCAATTTTTTTTTCAATTCAGTTGTTTAATTTACAATTATTATTTCCATACTTTTTCTAAATTTTCAATTATTTGGTTTAAATTTAATGTTTATTGTTTAATTTTTTGAATTGCTTTTTCAATTTGTTTTTTATTCTAGATTATTCTAGACATTTCCCTTAAAATTTTAGAATATTCTTTAATTTTTTTTTATTTTTTTTTTCTTTTGTAGATTATTTTGAACAGTTAGCGACTTTTTCTCAATTGTTTCCGTCATTTTAAAATATTTTTTCAATTATTCTTCTAAAATTTTCAATTACTTTGTTCAATTTTTAATTATTTTCATTAATATTTTTAAATTATCGTATTTGATAAATTTTTTTTCGATTATTAATAAGTTTCTTTAATTTTAAATTTAATTGTTCAAATATTTTCTGCAATTCTTAATTTCTTTTTTAAATTACAATTCCATTTTTCAGTTTGCAATAATTCTTTTTCATATTCAATAATTCCTGCATTTTTTCAGTTCCTTTTTTTAATCTTTTATTATATTCTTTAAATTTCAATTCCATTCTTTAATTTTTAATTATTTTCTTAAATTTTCAATTGTTTTCTTTAATTTTCAATTATTTTCTTCAGTTCCAATTTTTTTCTACTTTCAATCCAGTTGTTTAATCTACAATTATTCCTATAATTGTTTTAATTTTTCTTTTTGCAATTATTTTCTCGAAATTTAATTTTCAATGTTTTATTTAAAAACTTTTTTTTGTTTGTTTTTGTTTTTAATTATCAATTATTTTCGCCTTTGTTTTTGCAATTTGTTTTCAATTATTAATTATTTTTTCAAATTTCAATTGAATTTTAAAATTTTTATTGTATTTCTTCAATTTTTAATTAGTTTCTTCAATTTAAATTATTTTCTTTGATTTTCTATCCAGTTCTTCAATTATTTGATCGAGACTGTTATTATTTTAAAAAATAACGAAAAAACCACAAAATTTATCAGAAGTTTGAAGATTATTTGACAATATACTAAAGAATATTTCGGAATATATGAGAATATCTGGAGGATGCACGAGGAATACTGAAGTTCACGACCCCTTCGGTTTTTCTCCCTTTTTGAATAAACCCTAATCCAGAAGGGCTTAAAAATAAAAAAAGAACCCAGTTATCGATCAACCGAATCATAACAAAGAGCGAATGAAAACAAAGACAAAGAGTAATTTTTTTATTTAACACTCGGTAATTTATCAACTTTACACAATCATTGGTATAAAGAATTCTTTACTTTGTTGCAAACAAGGGACTTAAATGTTAAATAAATGCGTATTTTTTTTAATTACGTAGATCGAGAAAGGTTATGTTTACTTTGTTAAAATTAACAACAAAAGGATTATTTGGAATTTCTGCGACATACCTTGATCTTGATTAAAACGTAAACTAAGGATGCCCCTTCCTCCTGACATTTTTTCGCCTTTATCATCAGTCTTTTGATAAAAATACCAATCCAACTGTTTCAAACATTACGAACAATAAACACACTGCACTCGACGCCACAAAGTGAAACGTCAAACAACGAATGACTGATCAAAACAAAACAATTTTTAGGTTATATTTTCCGTCAACAGCGAACAGCTGATCGACCCACTGATTTTAAGAATCCAATCTTTATATTTATATATTTATTTATTTAAAAATTCACTCGAAATTCCGTCCTTGAACTCACGAATTAACATAATGCGTAATTATATTTTCTCACTTTCTTTTTAATTTTCAAGTTCGTTTCTTCCATGGTTAGTGAAAGATTTTTAACGAGCTATTTATTTAATCCAGATATTTATCGTTTTTAAGGCTTATATTTGGATATTAAATATTCAAATCATTATTATTTTAAAACAGAAATTTTGTTGTTCGTTCTAGTTTAATTTTAGCGCGGTTTGCATTGACCAATCAGGTTAAAATGTCAAGTTTGTTGTTTTTTTAGTTTTATTTTAAAATGGACAAAAAATTGGTAGAAAATACATAAAACTTGAAATTAAACCATATTAACATTAAATTTGTCTAAATTATTTCTTATACATAACTAAAAAGCAAATAAAAAAAGGTTTTTTCTATTTTTTATGTTGTTGGTGGTACTGATTTGATTGTTGGCAACATTGTTAGTCACAAAGCGCAAGTTTTTGAAGACTGATTATAATAAAAACTGTAATTAATGTAAATTAAAACAATCTAAAAGCAAGTATTTTAATTAGTTTAATTTTACTAATCCTCAGAAAAGTTATTTTTATATCTGAATATCTAAAATTAACGAGGAAGTCAAATTAAAACACACACTCTTGATCTATTTTTTATTTTCAGTTTGTGTACATTTTTTGTGTATGAAAACTGAAAATCTTTCAAATCAAGAAAGATTTAGTTTTTGTAGCTAATACGTATAATCATTTCGAAGGAAATTCGCTTAAGTAAAAATAGAAACCGAGAAGAATTAGTTGATAAAATTCTATCAACCTGGATTCTATAATAATAATATAATTTACATTATGAGGAATCTAACCTAAAAATTTTGTTTTTACGAAAACAAATTTGTATTTAAACGGTGAGCGTTTAAATTGTTTTATTTTTTAAATTGAATCCACACAATTTTGAAACAAATTAACAAAAATTATCTTCTACATTTTTTCCATTTCTAATTTTACACTTTTTTCAGAAATTTATATAAATAAAATGGCAATAAATATACAAAAACTAAACGATGACTGTCTTTTACACATTTTTCAATATCTTCCAATTGTCGACAAAGTGCGAATCGAAAGAGGTAAATAAATGCATTTTTTTTCTCGAAATTCGAAAATTTATTGTTTACTATACTCATTGTATTAAATTAGAAAATGCTATGTTTTAAAGACAAAAATCCATTTTTTTCTAGATAAAAAAAGAACTCATTCTCAACATTTTATTTAAATCATTGGGACATTTGTATTTAAATCATGATTGAAAAAAACTCACAATTTTCCGGATGTTTAATACTGAATGTAAAAAATAAAAAAAAAACCAGAAATTTGTGGATAAATTTTAAAAATTTCAATTTTAATATTTTATTTTTTACAAAATTTAAAAATTGTGTTAATACAAATTTAAATGATCAAAATACCTAAGATCTATAAATTTTTGGTATGAAGATAACAAAATGTAGTATTAAATTTTTTTATTTTTAAGTCATTATTAATTATTATTAAATAATAATAATCTACGTAAACTCCTGAAGTTAGTTCGTATTTATATTTATTCATTTTTTCTATCCACGTTTTAAAGTCTAAAGTGAAGTTAGTTAGTATTAATATTTATTCATCTTTTTCTGTCCATGTTTTAAAAACTAAAGTGAAGTTAGTCTTAGTCCCTGTTACTTTATTGATTTTTGACTCTCTTTATCAGGAAATATTTTGAAATTTGAATTGAAAGAATAAGGTAACCTTTTTCGTTAGTGTCGTGTTTTACTGGTTTTTAATTGTCATTTGTGTAAAAAAAAACAGTTTCGAAAAATGCTTTAAAAATTTATTATGGTTTTTGAAGAAGTTTAAAGTATACATAAACACATGCAATTAATTTTCTAAATTTTCAGTTATCTCAAATTTAGATTATTGTCATCAATTTTCCATTATATAACAATTTTTTAATTATTGTCTTTTGCTTAAAAATAAATTCTGCAATTTTTCTTGATTTTCGTCAATTTATAATTATATTCATTATTTTGGCATTACTTTTAAAATTTTCAAATATTTATCCGATATTGCAATTATTTTAATCAATTTTCGATTATTTCTGCAATTTTTTAATTATTCTCTTTAATTAAAAATTTTTAAGTAATTTTGTAATTATTATTTTTTTAAACATATATTCTATTTTTCAGTTATTTCTCTCAAATATTATTGAATGTTTTCAAGTTTTTATATTATTTAAATTATTTTCATCATAATTCAATCTTCTTTCTCAATCTTAAATTATTTTCAGCATATTTCAATTATTTTTGTCAATTTTTAATTAATTTTATCATTTTTCAATTATTTTTTTCGATTTTAATAATTATACTTATTTTCTAAGATTTTTAAGTATTTTTCTGAAAATTTAAACATTTTCTTCAATTTCTAATTATTTTCATTTGTTTATTTATTTATTTATTTATAAACTTCCCCGCAGTCATAAATTTCAATTATTTTTAGCTTTCTTCCAGACTTATCTCCAATTTTTAGTTTTCCTCATTTTATAAAATCAATTTCTAAAATTTTAAAGTATTGTTCTCAATTTTCTATTATTTTCTTTAATTTTTAATTATTTTTATTTGTTTTCATAATTTCCAAACAATTTTGTTAATTATCGTAAATTTCAATTATTTTTAGCATTCTTTCAGTCTTTTTCCAATTTATAGTTATTCTCATTTTCTAAAATTATTTTCTAAGATTTTTAAGAATTTCTTTAAATATTCAATTGTTTTCTTCAGTTTTTAATTAGTTTTCATTTGTTATCATAATTTCAAATTTTTTTTGGATTAATTATCGTAAATTTCAAATACCTATTTTTATCTTATTTCTTCAATTCTTTTCTTCAATTTTTAGTTATTTTCTTTTTGTTTAATTGATTTCTAAGATCTTCATTTATTTTTTCAAATTTCAATTATTTTTTTCTTTTTTTAAAAAATTTCTGTAATTTTTTCAATTATCACACTTAAATGTCATTTATTTTTTACAACTTTTCATTGTTTATATCTTATTTTAATTATTTTCGTCAAGTTTTAAAATTTTAAAACATTTTTCAATTATTTACCAAAATCTATTTCCTTCAATTTTTAATTAATTTCGTTCTTCTTTTCGTTCTTTTTCATAATTGACAAAAAGTTTTTACTTATTCCTATTAAATTAAACTTGTTCTGTTCAATTTTAAATTATGTTTATCTTTTTCATTTTTTCATTTTTTTTTCACTAATTTTTCATTATTTTCTTTTATTTCAATGTACTTCTGAAAGACAGAGGTATTTTTCTCAAATTTTGTTTAACTTTCCTTTATTTAAAATATTTTATGTAGTTTGTTTGGTCATTTTCTCAAAATTAAGTCATTTTTTTTTAATTTTAATTTATTTATCTCAATTTTTAATCATGTTTTTTCAATTTTCAATTATTTTCTCTAATTTTTTATTATTCAATTTTATTTTAATTTACTTTTAAGATTCTCAAGTATTTTTCTCAAATTTAAATTACTTGATTGCATTATTTTTTTCAATTAAGTTGCAAAATTTGCAATTGTTTTGTTTAATTTCAATTATTTTTTGCAATTCTTTTTTACTCTAAAATATTATAAATTTTCTCCTAAATAAATATTTCTTTTATTTATAATTATTAATTTTTAAATATTATATTTAAAATATTTATTTCTTCTTATGAGATAAATATTATTTACCGATTTGCTATATTTATTATTGTATTTTATAATTTCTAAAAGGTACGAAAATCTAATCGCGCGCTTGCGCGCGTTTTATTTTGTTAGTAATTTAAATAAGTTCCAAACGTCAATTAACTTATTTTCCAATTTATTCAATCTTTTAAATAACAATTAATTCAAATTTAATTGCATAATAATGAAATAATATTAATTATTTTTCATATTTTCCATATTTCCATATTTAAGAATTTACTCATTTTTTTAATAGACTGTTTTCTTATCTTTTTACGTTTTTTGTTTTTTTTTATAATTTATTATTTTTTCGTTGCTTTTACCTAATTTTTTTAATTTTTCGATCATCAATTTAAAGATATTTTTTTTTGAAATTGTCTCATTTATTCGACATAATTTGTTTGATTTTGATTAAATATTTTATTCTTCATTACTTCTTATTAAATATTCTCAGTTTGAAAAATAAACTACTTACAAATAAACATTTGAAAAATTTGTATACTGAGTTTAAAGATTAAAAAAAATCTTTTTTTTTAATTTTTTTTTTAAAAAAATCATAATTTTTGTCACCCTTGCAACAGAATAAAAAAAAATTTCTCTTCCAGTTTGTCATCGATGGCGAGCACTCAGCATGGAATCGTGGCGAACTTTCAAGAGATTTGACCTTTCCCGGACAACTTGGGGCTTACCAGAAAGCGACAAATTCACTTACATTGACACCCAAATTTTGAAGAAAATTTTGTCCCGATGCGGTCGATTTTTAATTTATTTCGACATCTGTAAACCCTTCAATGAGGACGGAACAATCACAAGAAAAGATCAGAACAAAGTGCACATAATTGGCGCCACCGGGGATGTTTTAAAAATCGTCGAGTCCACTTGTCCCGATCTTCAGACAATTTTTATTTCCGATCCCTGTGTCAATTTACTCGGACTGCGTTCCCTAATTTTCAAGAATCGAAGCATTACAAAATTCTGTCTAGTTTCGAAAAAATGGATCTGGGAGGAGGAAAAACTTGGGGAAATTTTCGCCTCGATGTCAAAGCTAAAATATCTCAAACTCAGCTGCAATAATCTCACTGGGAAATGTTTATTGAGTTTGTCAAATCAAGTCGAGGAAATTCATCTTTTGAGAATGATTCATTCTTCCTCTCGACACGTTTCGAATGTGAGATTTTGTCTAAATTGCGCATTTGCAGGGTGGACACTTTTTTTATGAAATTAAATTCACGATTTTTCTTGGTCACAAATTTTTGAATAATTAAAATAGTATTTTTAATTTTGTGAAATTCGCCTTTATATTTAAAATATAACTTTATACTTAAAATTAAAGTTTGTACAATCTTATAAATCTTATTAATTATAATTAAAGCTTTAAAAGTATTATTATTACAAAATATTAAAATCTAAATTTTTGGAAAATAATTTATCTTAAACATTTAAAAAGAATTACGTAAATTATAATTACACTAGGAACATTAACGTGCAAATTCAAATAACGAAAATTAGGAAATTGAAGAATGTATCTGAAAAATGACGAAAATAATTGACAGTGGAAAAGAAAATTCGAAAAATGGTTAAATAATTACACAGTTGAAAAGAATAGTTTGGAAAATTATAGGAATAACTGTTTTAAAATAATTGCAATTTGAACAAATAGATTGAAACTCGAAAAAATAATTGAAATGTAAGAAAATAATAAAAAATTGAGGAAATAAGTTGAAAATGGAAGAATTAAATTGAAATTTGAAAAAATAACTGATAATTAAAAAAAAATTACAAAATGAGGAAAATAATTGACAATTGAAAACAAAATTTTAAAAAATGGCTAGATTAATACACAACCCAACAAAATAATTTAAAAACGCAAAGAATAACTATACAATTTTAAGGTAATAGTTAAAAATTGCAAAAATTGAAGGAAATAATTGAAATTTAAAAAAGTTATAAATAATAATTAAAGAAAATAGTTGAAAAATGACGAGAATAATTGAAAAGTTGGAGAAAATATGTAAAAAATAACGAAAATAATTGTCAATTGAAAACAAAATTCGAAAAATGACTAGAATAATAGAAAAATGAAATAAATAATTACAAAACTTAAACAAGAAATATTAAGTTTAAAGAAAATTACAGACAATTTAAAAATTTAAAGAATTATAGGAATAATTGTTGGAAATAATTGTTGTTGCACATTTAACAACTGAATTAAAAATCGAAAAAAATAATTAAAATTGAAAAAAAAATTTAAGAATTGAAGAAAATAATTAGAAATTGAAGAAATAAATAGAAATTTCAAGAAAATAATTGATAAGTAAAAGAAAAATTATAATATGACAAAAATAATAAACTATTAAAAAATATAATTAGAATTAAAAAAAATCGAAGAATGTTGAGAATAATCGGCATTCGAAAAAAAAAACTTTAAATTAATAAATAATCGAAAAATTAAAGGAGAATAATAAATTGTCAATTGAAGATTGATGAAAATTATTTTTAAAAAATTGTAGAAGATAATAAAAATTGAGTAAGTAAATAAAAAATTTAAGAATTAAATTAAAATTTGAATAAGTAGCTGATAATTGAAAAAAAAATTACAAAATGACGAATATAATTGACGATTGAAAACAAAATTCAAAAAATGGCTAGATTAATACCCAACCGAACAAAATAATTTAAAAAATCAAAGAATAATTACAAAATTTTAAGATAATAATTGAAAATGGAAAAAATTGTAGAAAATAATTGAAAAATGCTGCAAATATTTAATAATTTAAGGAAATAGTTGAAAAATGACGAGAAAAATTACAAAATTAAAGAAAATATGTGACAAATGACGAAAATAATTGTTAATTGAAAACAAAATTCGAAAAATGACTAGAATAATAGACAAATAAAAAAAATTATAAAATTTAAAAAATAATTGATAATTGAAAAAAAAATACAAAATTACGAAAATAAGTAGCAATTGCGGAAAATAATTAATAATTGAAAGAAATAGTTTAAAAATGACGAAAATAATTGAAAAATTGTAGAAATTAATGAATTAATGAAATTAATGAAAATCAAATAAAATATTTGAAAAAGGCGATTATTTTGTAATATTAAAGAAAATAATTGAATATTGAAAAGTAGAATTTAATTCTGAAGAAAATAACTTGAAAATGAAGGGAATAGTTCTAGAACTGAATAATTGAATTCGAATTTTAAAACACATTTTATGTGTGAAAAGAATAATTAAAAAAATACGAAAATTATTGAATATTGAGGAATTAATTGAAAATCGTGAAAAATAATTAAAAATTAAAAAAAATAATATTTGAGAATTGAAGATAATAATTAAGAACTAAATAAATAATTTGGAAATTACAGAATTAAATGGGAATTGCAAGAAAATAATTGATAATCAAAAGAAGGATTACAATATGACGAAAATAATTAATTAAAGAAAATAATTAACAATTGAAAAAAAATCGAAAAATGATGGGAATAATCGGCATTCGTAGAAAAAATAATTTATAATTAATAAATATTCATAAAATTTAAGGAGAATAATAAATTGTCAATTGAAAACGGACGAAAATTATGGAAAAAATTGTGGGAAATAAATGAAAATAGAATAAATCAATTGAAAATTGAAGAATTGTATTGAAATTTCCAGAAATTATTTGATAAATAATTGAGAAAATGCGAGAATTATTGAATTTTGAATAAAATAATTGAAAAACGAAGAATACAATTGAAAATGGAAGAAAGTATTTGAGAATTGAAGAAAATATTTAAAAATTGAAGAAATTAATTGTAAATTAAAGAATTAAATGGAAATTTCAAGAAAGTAATTGATAATCAAAAGATAGATTACAATAATACGAAAATAATTCAATATTGACGACAATAATTAACAATTGAAAAAAAATTTGAAGAATGATGAGAATAATCGGCATTCTTAGAAAAAATAATTTATAATTAATAAATATTCATAAAATTGAAGGAGAATAATAAATTGAAAACTGATGAAAATTATGGAAAAAATTGTAGAAAATAAATGAAAATTAAAGAATGCAATTGGAAATTGAAGAAAGTATTTGAGAATTGAAGAAAATATTTAAAAATTGAAGAAATAAATTGTAAATTAAAGAAAAATTACAATATGACGAAAATAATTAAATATTGCCGAAAATAATTAACAATTGAAAAAAAAATTGAAAAATGATGAGAATAGTCTGCATTGGAACAAAAAAATTTTAAATTGATGGATAATCATAAAATTGTAGGCGAATAATAAATTGATAATTGAAAAATTGAAATGAAAATTAAAGAAATCAATTTAAAATTGAAGAATTGTATTGAAATTTCAAATATTTGATAAATAATTGAGAAAATGCGAGAATTATTGAATTTTGAATAAAATAATTGAAAATTGAAGATAAGAATTAAAAATTAAAGAAATGTATTGAAGAGAAAAGATTTAAATTTAAATTTTAGAGAAATAGTTGATAATTGAAACAAAATTACAAAATGACTAAAATAATTAAATATTAAAGAAAATAATTGACAGTTGAAAGAAAAATTCGAAAAGTGGGGAGAATAATCGACAACAGAACAAAATAATTTTAAAAAATTAAAGAATAATTATAAAATTTAAAGAGAATAATTGTATATTGAAAACTGTTGAAAAAATTATAGATTTATTTATTAATGAAATTAAAATTATTCAACTGATATTTTTAAATTTAAACTTTAATCAATAGGTCAGAATTCGTGAAAACAGCATTAAAAAATTAGATTTTTTTTTTCTTATCGAAATATTAAAAAAATTACTATGTTTGATCATTAAAATATTTTCACTAAACAAAAAAAATGTTAAACATTTTATACAAAATTTATTGCAAAATTAACATTTTTAACACTTTTTTAATAAAAGCTTATATTTCATAAATGAGTTTACCGATTTAAGTGTACCTTGAATAGAATCAAAGGGCATAAAAAAAATTCGATTTCTTTGAGTTTTAAGTGTATTTTAATATCTTTTCCTGATTTTTAAATGGTCCAGAACATTGAAGAAAATAAATTGTTTATAAACAATTTATAAACAAATTATAAATATAAAATGAATAAATATAAATAAATATAAATGAAAAAAAAAAAATTTTTAATGTTCGAATTGTATGTTAAAGTCTGTTTTATGCCTTTTAATTCTATCCAAAGTACACTTAAATCGGTAAACTCATCAAAAAAAAGGCTTTTATTTAAAAAGTGTTAAAAATTTTTATTTTACAATAACTTTTGTAAAAAAAATTTAAAAAAAAATTCCCGGTTTACTAACAAATTTCCCGGTTAAGTGCCCACCCTGATTTGTGTATAAAATTCAAAAAATCAAATTTGGAAATTAACTCAAAAATTAATTATAATTTGTTTTTTTCCAGGCAATTAACAGATTTTACATGCTAAAATCTCTCACGATTGATTCTTATCCTACAATTGACGTGGAACTGTTGAAAGCAATTGGCAGTCGTAACGACAATTTACGAGAATTGCGATTAAGTGGATATGTTGGACTCGACCGGATTAAGAAGCAGGAAATTCGTGAAATTGCTAAATTTGAAAATTTGAAAATTCTCGATTTTCAACACAATTGTTACATCACGAACGAGGCTCTCGAAACTTTGGCTGTTTCTTGCAAAAAAGTGCAATACATCAACATAAGCTGTACACTCATTTTATAAGAAAAATTTTTCATCAAAATTACCAAAATAATAATTATTTTCAATGTTAAATACTCTTTTTCAGACTGCTTTGAAATCTCGGAAAAGGGAATCGTTCATCTGGCCACAAAGTCGAAACTCGAGTACCTAATTGCCAATGGATTGCCAAAAATAACGGGGGAAAATTTTGCGAAAATGGTCCACTTGAAGACTCTCGAGTGTCGAAATTGTCACAGACTCAGGGAAGAAAGTCTCTGCAATTTGGTTTGGTGTTCGCCAAATTTGGAAATTCTAGACGCTTCCTGGAATAAATTTAATGTCGATATTTTAATCAGTATGGCGAATGTCGCTACGAGATCGAGGACAAGAGTTGTTTTAAAATTATACGTCGGTCACACGAGCATGAATCCGATCAAAATCTCGAGTACGTTTCTAAACGTAATCAATTCCTCGAGCGAACAAATGTGTCGAGACTTTTTAAACGAGATTTAATTTAATTTTATAAATTGACATAAAACTTTGAATGGAAACTTGATCTCTTTTTTAGCATATATAAATCTGTATAGAGTATCTTTTATATAAAATTAAGTTTTTACACTTTATGATAAATTATACATTCAATAAATTTTACATATTTGTAAATGGTGAATTTTAATAATAATCCAGATCTGACAATTTTATGCAATAATTTTAAATATTGTTGCTACAGAACCTGGCAAACCTGGAAAAATTGGAAATGTCAAGGAATTTACAAACCCAACCTGGAATTTAATATATTTTAGTACTTTTTCTAAATTTTTCCAAACATAATCAAGTAGTAGTAAATGATTTACACTTTAACAATTTAAAAATAAGTAGTATAATAACAGTATAGCATAAGTAGCTTAGGTAAACTATATAAAATATAGCAAACAATTTGAAAATTAATTTGCGATTATTAAAGAATTTTCAGATTTATACGAAAACCATGATTTTTTTTAAAAATTGTCCTGGAATTTTCCCGAAATTATTTGTGGAAAACCTGTAAAAGTCATGGAATTTTTAATCCAGACTTCTGTAGCAACCATGTAATTATTGTCATGAATATTTAAATTTTCTACACAAGTTTCAATTTATTTTTGTCATTTTTTCAATTACTTTCTTCAAACTTTAATTGATTCTGTCATTGTTCAAGTATTTTTGCTATTTTTCAATTATTTTCTACATATTTCTATTATTTTTGCCATTACAAAATTGTTTTCTACAAATTTCAATTATTTAATTCAATTTTTTTATTGTCATGATTTTTTAAACTTTTTACACAAGTATCAAATTATTTTTTTAAATTTCAATCATTTTCGTCACACTTTTTTAATATTGTCATGAATTTAATCATTTTTTATACACCTTTTTCAATTATTTTCTACAAAGTTCAATTTTGATTCTGAAACAAGAAATACTTTCTACATAATTAATTTTTTTTTAATTTTCTGAATTATTCTCTTCAATTTTCAATTATTTTTTACAAACTTCAATTAATTTCTTCAACTTTCAATTATTTTCGTTAAACTTTTAATATTGTGTACAATTTTTCAACTATTGTCTATACAAATTCTTTATTTTTACACCAGATTTCATTTATTTAAGTTATTATTTAATTAGTTAATTCAATTAACTAAAATTAATGATTAATTTGCGATTATTAAAGAATTTTCAAATTTATGCGAAAAAAATAATTTTTTTGAAAATTGTCCTAAAATTTATTTTATTGTCATGAATTTTTAAATTTCCTACACCAGTTTTCAATTATTTTCTTCAAATTTCAACCATTTTTTCATTCTTATTATTATTGCTACAAATTTATTAATTTTTTACTCGTTTTTCAATTATTTTCTACCAATTTCAATTATTAACTTCAAACTTTAATTACTTTCTTCATATTTAAAATACTTCGCCATTTTTGAATTATTCTCTTCAAATTTCAATTATTTTCTTCGAACTTCAATTTATTTTTTCACTTTCAATTATTTTCCTCAAACTTACAATTTTTTTTCAATTTTTTCATTATTGTCTATAAATTTTTTATTTTTACTCCAGCTTTCAATTATTTATGTCATTTTACAAATAGTTTTTTTACATTTCTTGTCTTTGAATTTCTAATTTTTTACACCAGTTATCAATTATTTTTGTCAGTTCTCAATTATTTTTTTCAAATTACAATTATTTTGGTCAATGTTAAAATATTTTTGACTTTTTAGAATTATTTTCTTTAAATGTCATTTCTTCAATCATTTTATTATTGTTATAATTTTATTAACTTTTACACCAGATTTCAATTATTTGTGTCATTATTCAATTAGATTATCCACATTTTAATTATATCGTTAATTTTTCAATTATTGTATACAATTTTTTAATTAATGTATTAAAGTGTTTATTTTTCACTCCATTTTTGAATTATATTTCTCATGAATTTTTTTTCCAAATTAAAGGCATTTTTAACATTTTTTAATTCTTCTCTTCAAGTTTCAATTATTTTATTTATTTATTTTTTTTTAAACTTCTAATATTTTTCTTAATTTTTCAATATTATTGTCTATAAATTTTTTTGTTTTTACACCAGTTCATTTATTTATGTTATTATTTAATTGAATGAAATAAAATTAATAATTAATTTGGGATTATTAAAGAACTTTCTGATTTATACGAAAACAATGTATTTTGTTTGAAAATTGTCCTGGAATTTTCCCAAAATTTGTTCTGGAAAACCTGTAAAAGCCACGAAATTTTTAATCCAAACTTCTGTAGCAACCATGATTTGTGTCATTTGTTAATTCTTTTCTTAAAATTTCAATTATGTTTTCAATCTTTAAATTATTGTCAGGAATCTTTAAACTTTCTACACAAGTTACAATTTAATTTTGTTATTTTTCAATTATTTTCTTCTAATTTCAATTACTTTTGTCATTATTAAAGTATTTATATCATTTTGAAATTATTTTTGCCGTTTTAGAATTATTTTCTACATAATTTGAATTATTTTATTCAATTTCTTTTTACTGTCATGAATTTAAAAAATTTTTACCCCATTTTTTAATTTTTTTGTCAAATTTCAATCATTTTCTTCGTTTGTTTCATTATCCTCATGAATTTATTAATTTTTTACACATTTTTCAATTATTTTCTACAAAATTCAATTATTTTCTTTAAACTTCAATTACTTTCTTTATATTTTAAAAGTTTTTTGCTTCTTTGGATTATTCTCTTCAAATTTTAATTATTTTCTCCTAAGTATAATTACTTTCTTTAACTTTCAATTATTTCCTCAAACTTTTTATATATTTTTCAATTATTATCTATAAATTTTTAATTTTTAAATCAGTTATCAAATATTTATGTCATTTATTAATTATTGTTTTTAAATTACAATTATTCTTGACATTATTCAAATATTTTTGACATATTAGAATTATTTTCTTAAATTGTCATTATCTTCAATCTCTATATTATTGTCCTGAATTTATTACTTTTTACACCAGTTTTCAATTATTTATGTCATTATTCAATTAATTTCTCAACATTCCAATTTTTTAATTTAAAAAATATATTCTTTAGTGACGTAAATCAGGCGTCGCTGTCATTAATACGTCATTATATATTTTGATAGGTTTTAAAATTGTTATTGAAAGTTTTGTTTTAATTTCAGAAAACAATAAATATAATTCAGAAGCTGTTTTTCTTTTTAAAAAAAACTAATATCTTGGATAAAAGAAAAGTATCAATCTTGACAAATATTTCTGTCATTTTTTAACTGTTTTCTACATCCTACATAATTTTTTGTTGCCATTTTTTAATTATTTTCTTGAAACTTCTATTTTTTTTTCAATTTTTCAACGTTTGTCTAAAAAGTTTGATTTTTACACCAGCTTTCAATTAATTATTTTATAATTCAATTATTTTCTTTAGATTTTAATTATTTTGTCAATAACTCAATTATTGTACTCAAAATTTTATATTTTTTACACCTTCTCAAATTCTTTTTTTCAAATTTTAATTATTTTTGTCATTTTTCAATTATTTTCTTCGAATAATTTCAATTCTTTCTTTTCAAGTTTTGTTTTCGTTTCTTGGTTTTTAATCAATTTTTCAATTACAATTTTTTTTCTCAAATTTTAATTATTTTTGTTATTTTTCAATTATTTTCCTCATATTTCAATTATTTTGGCCATTTTCCCTGGATAATACAAATTGCAAGGAGAGAATTAACATAACCTTAAAAATGTTTTATCGTAAAATTTCGATCCTTAGCCAATTTTTTCAGAAACAAAAAAATGTAATTAAAAATATGACTATGCATGTACCCATAATTTAAATTTTATACAGATTCTAAAATTAATTTGACATTTTAGAAATATGTATTATATTGAAAATTGTATACATTTTTTGTTAATAATTCTCAATAGGTATTTTGTTCAGAAGCCCAAAATAAAATGTCAAATTAGTTTTAGAATCTGTATCACATCTCCCTGCAACACCCAATACAACATTTTTAAATCTATTTTATCTTAACTAATAAAAACTAAGTTGAATTTAATTTGTTAATCTTAATTAGGCAGTTATTTTCTGAAAATAAGTTATTTTTAATCTCTCTTGTGGGAATTTTCCAAGTAATTTCTAATTTAAAACGTTTGTTTCTTGATTGATTTATGATTTTTAAAAATTTTGTATAGAGTTCTGATTTAGCAGCTGAGTGAGTGAGACAAAAAAATGAATTGGTGGGAGCACACGCCGCATAAAAAAAAGAAGTAAATTGTATTCAAGTGATAAAAGTCACGTAGTCATTCATAGTGTCATTCCAGTGGCAACACCTCTGAGAATTTGGAATTCAGTACGATTTAATAATCTGACAATTCCTCATCTGTCAAGCAACAGAAAATATTATTTCAATAAACAAACTTTCGTCTCTGATCATGAAGAAAATTGTAATATTTGGAGCCACAGGAAATACCGGCTTATGTAGTTTGGATCACGCAGTTGAAAAAGGTATTATATATATTTTAGTAAAAGTGATTTTTCTTTTCTCTCTCTAAATTTACAATTTTCTTATCTAATTTAACAACGGGAATAAAATCTACAAGTCATCATATCACGTTACATTCTACTTTAATTCAAATTTGAATTTTTAAACTAATTCAAATACGCAATTTCTGATTGGATTATTTTCAACAATTTTTTTATTCGGTATTTTTTGAAATTGAAAAAAAGCTTAGATTTTGTTGAAATAAACTAAATTATTTTCTTTAATCTGTATGTTTTGGTTTTAATTTTAATTAAACTATTATTAAAAATAAACGGAAAATTTTTAATATTATACGTTTTTTTACTTAGAATATACTTTTACATAATTTTTCGATTATTAATAATGACTCGATATCATGAGACAAATAATTATTTGCAAATTGCAAGTCATTTAAAATTATTTAAAATTTATTATCACAAGCAGAATTAATTAAACGATTTTTTTTTTGCATTATTAAAATTTTAATGAATTTTGTTACTTTACAGAAAAAATAGTAAAATATTAATACTTGGGTCATTTAAAAAATAATAGTCTTGCTGCATTATTTTAAATAAATCAGGAATTAAGAAAAATGTTATTTTTATATGAAATTTGTTTAATATTTAAGGTTTTGTATGGTCAACTTTTAGTATTAAAGAAAATAAAATTTAATATGAAATAAATTTATAAATTGAACTTCTAATTTAATTTAAAATTAATAAAAATCATCTTTATTTCTTCTTTAATTTTTAAATACATAATTTTAAAAAGAGCTCGATTTATTATAATCTTAATATAATCATAATTTTGTTATTTAAAAAAATAATTTAGTTTCTACTCTCTCATAAATAAATTTTTATTAACCTATGTACTTTAATATTACTTTTGACATATTTTCAATTTTTTAAAATTCTAAAATGTTTAATTTTTATTAATTATTTTTTTTTCAGGAATTCTAAATACACTTTTCTGTCTGTTTACTTTGTTACGAGGCATTTAATTTTAATTAATTAAATTGATGGCAATTTGTTTATATTTAAAATTTAAAATCAATTTTATTATTCTAAATTAACTTTTTCTTTTTTAAATTATTTTCTTCCATTTTCAGTTATTTTAGTCATAGTTACATTGTTTTCTTGAAATTTAAATTCTTTTCTTCAAATTTCAATTACAATTGTTAAAAAATTAATTTTTCTAAATTTCGTCTATTTCTCATATTTTAAATATTTTCTTATATTTTAACTTATATAGTCTTTAATTTTCAAGTATTTTTTACAGAATTTCTTCAATTTTTAATTTTAATCCTTTAAATTCCTTTAAAGCCTTTAAATCTTGTCTTTGATTTAAAAAAATTAAAAAAAAAATGTTGTTTTTTTTTAATGAATTTCTTCAACTTTAAATTTCTGTCTTCAATTTTTAACTATTCTTTTAATATTTAATTATTTTAATCAATATCTGATTATTTTTCAAACTTTTTTAATTTTTAAAGCGGTATTTTCATAGATTTTAAACTATTTTTTTGAATTTGAATTGTTTTCTAGCTGATTCTAAAATTTCAATTAAATTCTAAATATTTAAAAATATTTTTCTTTAATTATCAATTCTTTTTTTTGGAAAATTTTCTAAATTTTTCAGTATCTTATTTGAAATTTTAGTTCCTTTTGTTCTTAATTTTATATTCGTATTATTTTATATTTTTTAACAATTAAACATTTCTTTTAATTTTTTATCAATTTCGTCAATATGATTCTTAATTTTTCTAAAATATCTTCAATTTTTACAGGTAGCGTAAAATCTTAATTTATTGCAGTCACTTTTTAGTTAATGACATCAATTTATATAATCTTTTCTCAATTTTAAATCATTTTTTATATTTTAATATTTTTCTCATTTAAAAAAAAAATTCAATTCTCTTTGTTTTTCATCTATTTTGAAATTTTTGTTTTCAATATCATTTTTTTTGGTCTTTACTTAATTATTAACTTTTTCTTTTTTAAATTATTTTCTTCAATTTTCAGTTATTTTAGTCATAGTTGAATATTTCTTCAAATTTCAATTACAATCTTGAATTTTTTATTTTGTCTTCAATTTCTTCAGCAATTTTCGTTTTCTCTTTAAATTTAAATTATTTTCTTCAATTTCAATTATTTTTCTCATCTTTAACAGAGAGAAACTTCTTTAAATTAATTTTTCCAAATTTCGTCTATTCCTCATTTTTCAATAATTATTTTCATTTCTTTAAACTTATAGTTTTTATTTTTCAATTATTTTTAAAAGAAATTTCATCAATTTTTAATTTTAATTCTTTAAATTCAATCATTTTTTATCAACTTTTTTCAAATTTCTGTTTATTATAATATGTTGAAATAAATTTTTTCGTTTCCTATTTCTTTCTTTAATTTAAAAACTATTTTGTCTGCAATTTAAATTATTTTTAATATTCTTTTAAATAAGTTTCTTCTTTTTCAATTAATTTCTACAAATTTACCTTTTGTAGCTTATAATTTCATCAATATGATTCTTAATTTTTTAAAAATATCTTTAATTTTCACAGGTTGCCTAAAATCTGAAGTTATTTTTGTCACATTTTAGATAATGATTTCAATTTTTATAATCTCTTTTAATCATTTTTCTCATTTTTAAGTTAAAAATATTTTTTTCAGATTTTCTTTCATTTTTTGTTATTGTTTTAAATTTAACTTGTAATGAATAATCTTTAATTATATTTGTCATTTTCTAAAGAATTTCTTCAATTCTCTATTTTTTTCTTCCATTTTGAAATTTTTTTCCAATTTCATTTTTTTTTTATAACTTCATTATTATCTTCTTTTTTAAATTATTTCCTTCAATTTCAATTATTTTTCTCATTTTTAAATTAATTTTTCCAAATTTCGTCTATTTCTCATTTTTCAATAATTATTTTCATTTCTTTAAACTTATAGTTTTTATTTTTCAATTATTTTTAAAAGGAATTTCTCCAATTTCTAATTTTAATTCTTTAAATTCAACCATTTTTTATCAACTTTTTTCAAATTTCTCTTTATTATAATATATTTAAATAAATTTCTCTATTTCGTATTTCTTCCTTTAATTTAATTATTATAAAATAGTGTTTAATTTTTCTATTTTTCTAGGTCTAAACGTGCGAGTTTTTGTCCGAAATCCGTCAAAAGTCCCGGATAAATTGAAGGAGAAGGTGGAAATTTTCGAAGGCGATGTAACCAATCCGGAACAAGTTTCGAAAGCAATCGAAGGCACAGAAGGAGTTGTAGTCGTTCTCGGCACTCGAAATGATCTCTGTAAGTTTTTTTTTTCAAAACTGGATATTTCTTCTGGAAAAAAAAGAATTATTTTAAATCTATTTTTCAGCCCCCACAACTGTTCTTTCACAAGGGATGAAGAATATTATTGAAGGGATGAAAAAGAACAAGGTTGAACTAGTTTCCGTCTGTTTATCAGGTTAATACCAAAATATTATTCTTTACAAAATATACAGAAAGAAAATTTATTTTCTTCGATAAATGAACTTTTAATTAATTTCTCTATTTTATTGCAGCTTTTCTATTTTATAAACCTGAGAATGTCCCTCCTGTATTTAAAGATTTAAACGCAGATCATCAAAGGATGTTTGATCTTGTTAAAGAAAGTGGATTAAAGTGGATTTCCGTCCTTCCGCCTCATATTGCAGGTAGAAATTAAATATTTTTAATGAATTATTAATGAAAGAATAATAAACAAATAAAAATTTAAAAAAATATTTTCAATTTTTTCAGAGGAACTGGGTTCAAAGCACACAATAAAACACGATGAATCCCCGGGTCGTACTATATCGAAATACGACTTGGCTGCTTTTCTTGTCGACTGTCTTGAAAAACCGGAACATCATCAAAAAGTCTGCGGCATCGCCACTGGATAATAATAATTTGATTCTCTAAATTAAAAAAATATACTAAATAAAATTGTACATATAATTGATAATTAACTACAAATTTAAAATCTACGATAGAATTTAATTCAAATGTCTAAACATAGAGCTGAATTTAAAGTTTCAATTTAAAATTGAAATTTAAAGGAATAATAATATCCATTTCAATTAACTTGAAAATAAATAAATTTTATTTTTATTTACATAAAAATAGAGTGATATGAGATTGTGAATTGGAGAAATAAATTAATAAATTAAGATAGCTTTTTGACCATGTAGGTGTATGGAGACTCGTACTGTCGATTCCTCTCGAAAAAATTTGGCATTGGAGGTGGAGGAGGTGCTCCAGAAAATGCATCCTGAGTTTCTTTTTTGCAGTTGTTATTATTATTATTATTATTTTTACTTCCCTCGATGAGAAAAATATTTTTAATGGCAGTTATTTCTTCTTCACTGATTGAAATGCAGTCCATATAATCGGTTAATCTAAAAAGATTGAAAGGCTCGCAGGTTGAATATCCATTTTTTCTGTAAAATCTCTCCTGGTCTTTTGTCAAGAGATAAACTTGCTTTATTCCCTTTTTCAAAACGTACTGTTCCGCTCCACGTAAAAGAATCGATCCTAAACCCTGGGATCGACACTCTCGGCTTATCAGAACTGAAAAAGAAAAAATAATTTTGAATATAAAAAATATATAAAATGAAAATGGAAAATTTTTATTATAAATTAAAAATGGAAACTTGTTATTATACATATATACAAGGAAAAAAGAAACATTTTATTATGAAATGGATCCCAAATTGATTATTCCTAATTGTGAATATTATTAGAAGAAATATTAAATTGTAAAATTACAGGGCTGATATAAAAATCATGTGGTTTTTTTTAAAAATCCGATCTTTTTTTATTTAAATCGGATTTTTTGGATTTAAATCAAAAAGTTTTTTTTTTTTAATATATATAAAATCAGTATATAAAATTTTCAAATGTTTATGTTTTAAACTGAGAATATTTAATAAGAAATAATGCAAAATAAAACATTTAATCAAACTTTATGTCGAATAAATGAGAAAATTTCAAAAAAATCAAAAGATGATCGCAAAATTAAGAAAATTAGGTAAAAGCAACGAAAAAAAAATTATAAAAAAACGTAAAAAGATAAAAAAATGAGTTAATTCTCTTAAATAAAAAAGTAATGAATATTATGAAATAAATAAAGCAAAATTTGTAAAAAAAACAGCAAAACACGAATAAAAGAGAAACAATAAAATATAGGATAAAAAAGTAGAGATTCTTTTCAAAAAATAAAACTATTTATTGTAAATATTTTGAAATAAAAAAATAAATAAGAAGAGAATTAAAAAAACGTGAAAATATATTAATAAAAAGAAAAATTATTTTAAAATTAGAAAAATTAGAGAAATATTTAACAAATTGGAGAAATAAAGAATGAATAAAATCATGGATAATTTAAAAAAAATTTTAAAGAAAAAATTTTTTATGAAATAGAAGAACGTTGTTAAAATCAGAATATTTAGTACAAGATTAAATTTATATAATGTGAAATAAAAGAATAAAAGTTTTCAAAAATTCTCAATTACAAGATAAAATTTAAACAATTTAAAAGAAGGAAAAGTATTTCTAAGAAATAGAAAAATGATGACAAAAATTAAAGAATTAATTAAATTCAAGGAAGGACTAATAAAATTGAGAAACAACAAGAAAATTAAACAAATAGGAGGAAAATGGAGAAAATTTTTTTTCTTATTTTAAAAAAAATTGTAAAAAATTGTAAAAAGTTATAAAAATAAAAAATTTGGTAAGGATCTAGTAAAAAATTAGAATTAATAAATATAAAATAAAAAATTGCATATAAAGAAAAATAAGTAAGACTGCAAAAAATAGACAAGAAAAAAAAAACAAATTGAATAAACTTACAAAAAAATGAACGAATTTATTTTTCAAAATTTGGAAATAATTAATAAAATTAATGAAATAAAAAGTTTAGTGAATGTTATAATAACAAAATTGTGTAAAATAATATTAAATAATTTGCATAAAAAGAAGAAAATTAATAGAAAATCCTAAAATAAAACTATAAATCAAAAAAAAAAAATATCAAATGTAGGTACAATAAGAAAAAATCTTAAAATTTTTTAAATCAAGGAAAAAACACTTTATATTATAAACAGGATCCAAAAAATGATTATTCTTAATTGGGAATATTAATAGAAGAAATAAAATATAGAAATATTACAGTGGTGATAAAATCATAATTTTTTAAAAAAAATCAAAAAATAGATTTTTTTTAAATCTATAAAATCAGTGTATAAAATTTTTAAATGTTTATTTGTAAGTAGTTTATTTTTTAAACTGAGAATATTTAATAAGAAATAATGCAAAATAAAACATTAAATCAAAATTTATGTAGAAAAAATGAGGAAATTTAAAAAAAAATATCTTCAAATTGATGATCGCAAAATTAAGAAAATTAGTTAAAAGTAACGAAAAAATACTAAATTATAAAAAATCGTAAAAAGAAAAGAAAACAGTCTATTAAAAAAAATTAGTAAAATCTCTTAAATAAAAAAAGTCATGAATATTATGAAATAAATAAAGCAAAATTTGTAAAAAAAAAAAAGAATGAACGAATTATATAAAAATATATAAAAAATTAGAAACTCTTTTCTAAAAATAAATATATTTACTGACAATATTTTTAAATAAAAAAATAAATAAGAAAAGAATTAAAAAAGCGTAAAAATATTATTACTAAAGGGAAATAATTATAGAAATAGAAAAATTAGAGAAATATTTAACAAATTGGAGAAATAAAGAATGAATAAAATTATGGAAAAGTAAAAAAAAATTTTAAATGAAAAAAAATTCTATTAAATAAAAGAACGTTGTTAAAATGAAAATATTTAGTACAAGATTAAATTTACATAATGTGAAATAAAAGAATAAAATTTTTCAAAAAAGTAGGAAATTTAAAAATTTTAAAAATGTGGGTAGAAGCATCGAATAAATGTTTTAAAAACTTCTTAATTATAAGATAAAATTTCAAAAAATTTAAAAGAAGGAAAAGTGTTTCTAAGAAATAGAAAAATGATGACAAAAAATTAAAGAATTAATTAAATTCAAGGAAGGACTAATAAAATTGCGAAACAACAAGATTATTAAACAAATAGGAGGAAAATGGAGAAAACTTATTTTTTTCTTATTTTAAAAAATTGTAAAAAATTGTAAAAAGTTATAAAAATAAACAAATTTGGTAAGGATCTACTAAAAAATTAGAATTAATAAATATAAAATAAAAAATGTATATAAAGAAAATAAAAAGTCTATAAAAGAAATTAAAAAATCCTTTAACAATAAAAAAGTTTAGGAAATTTAATTTAATAATTGTTTAATATTACATTTAAAACAAGTACAACAACAAATTTAGAAAAATAAAGGTCTAAAAATTTTATAAAAGAATAGGAAAGTTTGCAAAAAATAGACAAGATGTGAAAACAAATTGAAAAAATTTACGAAAAAATGAGCGTATTTTTATTTTTGAAAATATGGAAATAATTAAAAAAAATCAACTAATAAAGTTTAGTGAATGTTATAATAACAAAATTGTGTAAAATAATAATAAATAATTTGCATAAAGAAAAAAATTTAAGAAAATCTTTAAATAACACCAGAAATCCGAAAAAATATCGAACGTAAAAAAAGAAAAAATCTTAAAATTTTGTAAAATTAAGAAATTATAAGATAAAAATTAAGCAGTTTTGAAAAACTGAAATATCTTATAGAAATCTTGTAAGAATTAAAAAAATAATTATTCTGAATATAGAACATAATTAATATTTTTTCACTATTACGCATTAATTAATATGGCTTTAAATTTGAATTAATTGAAGAGTTTGAATAATAATAATAATAATTTAATTACAAGATAAAAAATAATCAATTTAAAAAAAGAAAATATGTTTCGAAGAAATAGGAATTAATTAAAATACAAGGACTGATAAAATTGTGAAACAACAAGAAAATTAAATAAATAGGAAGAAAATGGTGAATTGTTTTTTTTTTCTGAATCTAACAAATTGTAAAAAATGTAAAAAGTACGAAAAATAAAAAAATTTGGTAAGAATCTATTAATAAAAATAAAATAAAAGAATGTATATAAATAAAGATAAATAACTCCACTAAATAAATTTAAAAATCTTTTTAAAATAAAAAAGTTTTGGAAGATTATATAACAAATATTTTTATAATATTACACGTAAAACAAGTCTAACAACAAATTCAGAAAAATAAAGAAAGCCTAACAAATTTTATAGAAGAATAACTAAGATTGCAAAAAATAGACAAGATGAGAAAACAAATTGAATAAATTTACAAAAAATGAGTGTACTTATTTTTAAAAATATGGAAATAATTAAGAAAGGCAACAAAATAAATAATATACATTTCAATCTAATTAATTGAATTTTAAAAGTTCCATTAAATTGAAATATGAATTAATTGATGTTTGGAATTGATTTAAGTTATAATGACTTTAAAAGTTTGAATAATAATAATAATAATAATTCAATTACAAGATAAAAAATAAACAATTTAAAGGAAGAAAAAATGTTTTTAAGAAATAAAAAAATAATGACAAAAATTAAAGAATTAATTAAAGTACAAGGAAGAACTGAAAAAATTGTGAAAAAACGAGAAAATTTAATAAATAGGAAGAAAATGGAGAATTTTTTCTTTTTTTGTTAATCTCATAATCTGTAAAAAATGTAAAAAGGACGAAAAATAAAAAAATTTGGTAAGACGAATTTATAATTATTTATTTATAAGAATAAATTAGAATTAATAAAAATAAAATAAAAGAATGTATAGGATATAAAGATAAATAAGTCAACGAAATAAATTTAAAAATTCTTTAAAAATTAAAAAAATTTAGAAAAATTAAACAACAAATATTTTTTATAATATTACACTTAAAACAAGTCTAACAACTTTAGAAAAATAAAGTAAGTCTAAAAATTTTTGGAAAGAATAAGTAAGATTGCAAAAAATTGACAAGATGTGAAAACAAATTGAATAAAGTCACAAAAAATAAGAATATTTTTGTGCTTAACAATATGGAAATAATTAAGAAAATCGACGAAATAAAAATGTTTAATATTATTTACTTATTATCCAATAATTAATATTCATTCAAATTGAATTAATTGACATTTAAAAGTTCAAATAATTTGGAATATGAGTTAATTGATGTTTGAAATTTTTTTCTAATTTACAAAGAATAAAATATTAAAATTGAAATTTTCAAGATTTATCCACAAATTTCTGGGGCTTTTTTTAAGGTTTACTATTTTCTTATATTCAGAATTAGACATCCGGAAAATTGTGACGTTTTACTGATTTAAATCATGATTTTAATACAAATGCCCCAATGATTTAAATCAATTTTAGCCCTGGAATTTTGATTCTAAAATAATATAATATTAATTTTTCTATATTATAAAATGAAAATAAAAACTTGATTATACAAGGAAAACAAATTTTATTATAAAAAGTATCTAAAATTGTTTATTCTTAATTGGGAACATTATTAGAAGAAATATAAAATTGGAAAAATTACTTACAGGATTCAATAATACACCAATCGTGTATATTCGGAATCAGAGAAATTTTACAATGTCCGATCACTTTGTCATTGTCCAATAGAATTAATGATGTTGGAAATTTGTCACACGAGGAGTTTAAACTTTGAAGTCTGTGAAAAATAATAAAAATTTCAAATATTATTTTCACAAAACATTACAGTATTTGTGTTGCATTTAATGGAAATAACGTAATTTGCGTTAAATTCGCCCAAATAAATTGTAAATTTAAAAATAAAAAAAATTCAGTTTATTAATAAATAAAAATTTTCATCTTTTTTTATATACCGTGATTTTTCTCCACGACGCCATTCTGAATTTAAAAGCGTACAGCACTCGTCAATTAATTCAGGTCTATCATGAAGTGGAATGATGTTGTATGGCGTACCTTTCATAATATCCCTGTAAAATAAAAAATTACAATTAATAAAAATTAACTTATTAACTTAATTAGTAGTTAAAATAATAGGTAAATAACAATTAAAATAATAGGCATGTATTACCAAGATAAACCAATTGAGAAAAAAATTTTAAAAAAAAATTTCTTTACCGAGATTCGAACCCTTTCTATTTAACCACCAATCAACGACTTACTCCATAGACCAAATTTTAACTGATTAACATTTGAAATTTGAATCCTTAAACTTGATTTCCGCAGAAAGAAACCAATTACGAGAACTTAATGAATAAAGAATTAATTAAACATTTAATTATCAGAGTAATTAGTCAATAATTGAACATTTAATTAACTATTAAAAAACGAAATCAATATTTTCGCATAAAAAACACTTACAAGGTACTACGGGAGCTGAAAACAAACCGGTAGTAAATTTCTAAAACGACCATTTTTGCGGATTTGTGAGTTATCGTTTTAAAAAGTGAATTATTCTGTCAATTAAACGACAATCGACTCGATTCGAATGTCAGGCCATGACAATGAATTTTAAACTGACATTTGGCACTGTCATTAGAAGCGAATCTATTTAAACCAACGCATCCTAAAGATTTAATTCATTGGTGTTCAGTCATTAGCAAAGAGTCGTCCCTCTTTTTACTCTTGTTTTATTTTCAGTCTATTCATCAATTCGTTCTTACAAACCAAGCAGTGACGTATCTAAAGAATCGTCAAAATAATTTCTCTTTCCCGACAAAATATTTCTCATAATATTCAATTTTTTGTAGCAGAATTGACAATTAATTAATTACAATTTAATTTAGAGAATAAATAAAATTCAACACCTCTCAATTAATTGTGTAATTTTTAATTTTATGCATTAATTAACGGAAATTTTTAGTCTACACTCCTGAGAAAAGAAGGAAGTAAAAAACAGTGGACTTTATATTTAGCTGGGTTGGTTTAAAAAAACTTTCTGCGAGTAGACAAACTTCCTTTCAAATTGTTGACCGACTCTATTCATTCAGGGTCACTTCCGTAAATTAAAGCCAATCGAGCAGAGTTCAAAACAAATGTTAATTACCGGAAGTAGTCGAAAAATTTATTCTACATTAATTATTAATTTTTGGATAAATTTAGGGAACGTTTCATCTAAGCTCTAAAATTAATTACTTGGAATATTTATTTCAAACGAATATTAATTAATCCGAATTTTGACCTAACAGAATTTTTAGGTCACCGAATTCATAATTAACAGAATTTTCATTTTACAGAAATTCTTTTAACCAACTTTTCATTTAAAATAATTCCAGATTTCAGAAGATTTCCATTAATTTAGAAGAATTTTTATTTTACAGAATTTTAGGTTAATCGAATTTTGAAATACCAGAATATTCATTTGACAAAATCTTCATTTGTCCGAAATTGCAAATGTACGAAAAAGTAGTGAACAGAAATATTTTAGCGCGTTTTTTGAAATTGTCCAATCAGAAAATTGCAATTAGTCAATTTCAAAAAACGCGCCAAAATATTTCTGTTCACTACTTTTTCGGACAAATGAAGATTCTGTCAAATGAATATTCTGGTATTTAGAAATTGGATTAACCTAAAATTATGTAAAATAAAAATTCTTCTAAATTAAAATTCCTTTAAATTGGAATTCTTTTAAATGAAAAGTCGCTTAAAAGGATTTCTGTAAATTGAAAATTCTGTTAAATATGAATTCGGTGGCCTAAAAATTCTGTTAGGTCAAAATTCGGATTAATTCATGTTCGATTGAAAACATATTCGAAAATTCGACTAAATTATCTCATTCTCTGTGAAATTGATCTTTTTCTGTTTTATTTCTATTAAATGATACAATCATTTTCGAATTAAATTGATTCGAATTTCAATATATTAACTACAATTTTCCCGTTTGTTAAACAACATTAAATATTTAATTATTAAAATCTATTATATGACAAAAATAAATGATTATTACAAATCCAAAAAATAATAAACATGTTTTAAACTACTTGCAGATTTTCTAAGAAGCAATAAATTAAAATAATTCGTGGAATAAAAGGCCTTTTTTCAAAATAGTAACAATATAAGATTTTTAAATGTTTTGAACCTTTAAAACAATTTAAAAGCAGAAAATATTCAAGATAACCTCAAAAATTTCGAAATTTATAACAATAACAAAAAATTAGGTCAAAGGTAGAAAAATCTCTGGTTTTTAAATCTCAAATTTCAATTTCAATCTTTTTTCTCCAAAAGTCGAGTTTCTAAAAATAAAAAAACTTTTTTACCTGAAAAATCCAATAGTGTCAAATTTTTCCCGAAATTTGGAATTTTCATCACTTTTTTCCTTTGGAACCACGGTCATTTCTAAAGACGAACTAAAGCCGAAATGTTTTTTTACGTAACATTGGAACCGTTTCACAATTATCCAAAAATAATTTTTAGGTAGAAAACGTGCGAAAAATAAAAATATGTCAAATATGTGGGATTTTGTCGCAGTGTTTGTGAAATTTTGTAATTGTGTGCTTCTCAGGAGCGTAGATAAACATCACTTGCGGGATCGATATTTAAAAATAAAAAAATTGTCAATTGAGCGTCAGAAATTTGATTTAAAAAACTTGAAATAAACACGCGGAATATGAACTTCTTTAAAATTTTATTGTCACGCTTATTGATAAGTTGAGGAAAAGAGAAAATGGAAAATTTCTAAAAACACGAAAATATACTTACGCTACTGGAATGTTTCCTTATTTTGCCACTGGCGCTTTTTTGCGCTCCACATTTGTTTTATTTCTTAAAATGTGTGTACAAAAGTTTTGTGTTAAATGCGTTTAAAGCATTAAAAATAAGTGTTAATTGATAATTTTTAAGTTTATTGTAAAAAGTCACGATGGAGGAGATGGACTGTAATAATATTGTAAAATCCCCGGATTCAAATGTAAGTCATAAAATGGAAAAACTTTGCCGGTGATAATTGAGGTTATGTTTTTCGAGTCGCACGTTTTCCAAATTTTTTTATAAACAAAAACGGAATTTTGTCATATTTCAATTGTTTACATTATCGTTTAATTCCCCTTTGTCTTCTATTGTTCTCAATTTTTAAATTTATTCTATTTTCTATTCATTTCGATCATTTACAGAATTTGTGTTTTGTTTCTTCAGCAAAACGTTTGTTGGTCGTATTTTTTCCTCTTTTGTTTTTATTTAACGTGTTTCAGTTAATAAATATATTTTCTAATCAATTATTACAAATTTGTGGAAATAAATAATAAAGTTTTTCAAAAAAAAATAGAAATTCCGTGTTTTTTTTGTGTTTATGCTCAATTTATTTATAAAAATTGATGTCTTACTGTAATTTTATTTCATAAAATAAATTTTCATTATTTATTTTTTTCAATTTTTACAGAATGAAGTCCAAAAAGTCGAGAGTCTTAAGTCTCTGGAACTTTTAAAGAAAAAATTGTGTCGATCACAGTAAGTTATGTTATTTAAATTATTTTAAGAGTTTTAAATTGGTTTGTTAATATTTGTTACTTTTAATTTTCAGCGATTTAATTCAAAGCTATAATGACAAATACAAAGAATGTGAGCAATTAAAAATTTCGTTACGAAAAGCTCGCGCCGAAGCAAACGAAATGAAAAATAATTACAACAATACACTTTCTAAATTAATCAAGCAGGAACTTGTGAGTGATTGAATATTTTTTTAAGCATTAATAGAGTGTAATTAATTACGTATATTTTAAGATTTTTAATTTTATGTATTTATTTTTAGCAAAATACTGAGCAGCGCAAGCAACTCGACAATTTGTCAAAAAAGAATAGTGAATTGGAGACAAAAATTTCGGGAGATCAAAGACTTATTCAACAACTCAATTGTAAAATTGATAGCATAGAAGAAAAAAATTCGGAAAAATTAATGGACTTTGATTTGACTCGACTCAAACTTGAAGGTATATTCTTTTAATCTACTGATTTTCTACTTCTCAAAATTTATTTTTCTAACTAATCAGAGTGTATCAAAAATAATTTTTTTTTATATATCAGAAATCTATAATAATAATAATAAATCGCAAGTTCTTTCATTCCTTCATTCATTTTTTGTCTGTTCATACCTGAAGTTTGGCAAATAGTTATTTTTTGTTTTAAATCAAATACTTTTTAAAAAATGCATTTAAATTTATAAATATTAGTTTAAATAATTTTAATTTCATTAATAAATAAATCTATAATTTTCAACAGTTTTCAGTATACAATAATTCTCTTTAAATTTTATAATTATTCTTTAATTTTTTAAATTATTATTTTGTTCGTTTGTCAATTATTTTCGCCAGTTTTCAAATTTTTCATTTAATTGTCAATTATTTTCTTTAATATTTAGTTATTTTAGTCATTTTGTAATTTTTCTTTCAATCATCAACTGTTTTCTTAAAATTTCAGTTTAATTCCTTAATCTTTAATTTTTAATTATTTTCTTCAATTTTTATGTATTTTCTACAATTTTTTCTATAATTTTCATCAGTTTTGAATTGACAATTTTATTATTCACCTACAATTTTATGATTAAAATTAATGATTATTATTCATTAATTTTATAAAATATTTTGTTCAAATGCCGATTATTCTCACCATTTTTCGAATTTTTTTTCAATTGTTAATTACTTTTTTAATAGTTAATTATTTTCGTCAATATTTAATTATATAGTTAAGAAGGGAAATTTTGTTTATATATATTTCAATATCATGTATATATTATATTATTATAAATAATATTTAATTATTTTCGTCATATTGTAATTTTTCTTTTAATTATCAATTATTTTCTTAAAATTTCTATTTAGTTCTTTCATTTCCAATTTATTTCTTCAATTTTTAACTTCAATTCTCAAATATTTTCTTTAATTTTCAATTATTTTTATCGATCTCCAATTAATTCCTCAATATTCAATAATTCTCGGATTTTTTCAAATATCTTTTTCACTCATAAAAATTGTTTTAAAATTTCAATTCTAGAAATAATATTTTCAATTCTCAGTTATTTTCTTCAAATTTAAATTAAAATTTTCAATTACTTTCTTTAATATTGAAAAATAATCGCCTTTTTCAAATATTTTATTAAATTTTCATTAAGTTTCTTTAATTTTAAATACAATTGTTCAGTTATTTAGTTTAATTTTCAGGGCTGATAAAAATCATGATTTTTTTAAAAAAATCAAAAAAAATCAAGAATTGATTATTTTAAAAATATAACCAGTATTTAAAATCTCCAAATGTTCATTTGTAAGTAGTTTATTAAAGAAATGAAAACAAAAATAAGAAAACAACACAAGCATGAAACAGTGGCATAATTATATATAAAAAAGTAGAAACTCTTTTAAAAGAATTAAACTATTTACGGACATTTTTTTAAATTAAAATAATAAATAAGAAGATAATTAAAAATAACGTTAAAATATATTACTAAAGAGAACAAAATTTTAAAATTAGAAAAATTAGAGAATTATTTTATAAATTGAATAAAAATAGAATCAATTAAATTTTGTGAAATTTAAAAAAAAAAATTTTCAAGAAAAGAAATTCTATGAAGTACAAGAACGATGTTTAAATGAGAATATTTAGTACAAGATTAAAAATTAAATGCACATAATATAAAATAAAGGAATAAAAGCTTTCAAAAAAGTAGAAAATTGGAGAATTTTAAAAATGTAGATAAAAGCACCAAATCAATGTTTTCAAAAATTCTTAATTATAAGATAAAAGCTAAACAATTAAGAAGAAGGAAAAAGAAGGAAAACTGCTTCCTTCTTAGAAATGAAAAAATGATGACAAAAATGAAAGAATTAATTAAAACGCAAGAAAAACTAAAAAAAAATAGTGAAACATCAAGAAAATTAAATAAATATAATTTATCCTTAATCTATCAAACTAAAAAAATGTAAAAAGTACAACAAAAAATTAAAAAATGTACATAACAAGATAAATAAAAAGAAAGCCCACAAAAGAAACTTAAAATCATATAAAAATAAAAAAGTTTAGGCAACTTAAACTCAACATATTTTTATGATATTACATTTAAAATAGGCCTAACAATAAATTTATAAAAATAAAGAAAACCTAAAAACTTTACTATTGCGAAAAATCTCGCAAAAGATAGACAACATGTGAAAAAAATTGAATAAATTTCCCAAAAAAATAGGAGTATTTATTTTTAAAAGTATGAAAACAATTATGAAAATTAATGAAATAAAAAGTTTAGTGAATGTATATAACAGTAGTTATAATAACGAAATTGTGTAAAATAATATTAAATAATTTGCACAAAAAGAGGAAAATTAAAGAAAAAGAAAAAATATCAAAAGTAAAAAAAGAAAAAAAAACTTAAAATTTTGTAAAAATAAGAAATTATAAGATAAAAATTAAACAGTTTCGGAAAATTGAAATTTCTTAGAAATCTTGTAAGAATATTAAAAAAAAAAGATTATTGTGAATATGAAAAATATTTAATATTATTTCATTATTTTGAATTAATTAATATGCATTTAAATTTGAATTAATTAAAACTTAAAAGTTAGAAAAAATTGAAAAATGATTTAATTGACGTTTGGAATTTATATAATTATAATGACTTGAAGATATAAAAATGTAATACTATTTTTTGCTGTCTTCATACCAAAACTTTGTAAATCGTAGGTATTTAGATCATCTGTATTAGCACAATTTTTAAAGATTTTTAAATATTAAAATATTAAAAATGAAATTTTTAAGATTTATCCACAAATTTGTGTTTTTCTTTAATGTTTGCGATTTTTTACATGCAGTTTTAAACTTGTGGAGAATTGTAAAGTTTTTTTGATTTAAATCGTGATTTTAATGCAAATTCTCCAATGATTTAAATCAATAACAGCCCTGTTAATTTTTAATTCCATTCTTCAAATTTCATTTCAATTCTTCAGATTTCAATTGTTTTATTTTATATTAATTAATTCTTGTCTTTTTTCAATTAATTTTTTAGTATATTCTTTAAATTTCCACAGTTCCATTTTTCAATTTTTAATTGCTTTCTTCAATTTTCAATTATTTTATCAAATTCAATTATATTTTTCGATTTTCGATCCAGTTGTTAAATGTGTAATTATTCCAAACAATTATTCCCATAATTTTGTTAATTTTTCAATTTGCAATTATTTTTTTTAAATTTAATATTTCTTGTTTAATTTTTCAATTATTTTTTCCAATTGTCTATTAATCTAGTCATTTTTCGAAATTTGTTTTTAATTTAAAATTATTTTCGTCATTTTTCACATATTGTCTTCAATTTTTTAATTATTCTCGTCATTTTTCAATTATTTCCTTCAATTTTTTTATTTTTATTTTCGTCATTTTGTAATTTTTTCTTCAATTATCAATTATTTTCCGCAATTTTCAATTATTTCCTACATTTTGTAACTTATTTTTTCAATTATCAATTATTTTTTTAAAATTTAATCAAATTTATACATTTTCAATTTATTTCCTTAATTTTTTATTATTTTCTTCAATTTTAACTTTTTTTTTGTTATTTTTAATCCGGTTGTTAATTGTGCAATTATTTTCAATTTTTTTCTATAATTTTCTTAATTTCTCAATTTGCAATTATTTTCTTTAAATTTAGTATTTCTTGTTTACTTTTTTCAATTATTTTTTTCAGTTTTCTATTAATCTACTCACTTTTCGATTTTTTTCAATTGACAATTATTTTTATCTTTTTTTTACATATTTTCTTCAATTTTTTAATTATTCTCGTCATTTTTAAACTAATTCTTTCAATTATTAATTATTTTCCGCAATTTTCAATAATTTTCTTCATTTTTTTCAATTTTCAATTATTATCTTAAAGTTTTATAATTATTCTTTGATTTTTTTAAATTATTTTGTTCGGTTGGGTATTAATCTAGCCATTTTTTGAATTTTGTTTTCAATCGTCAATTATTTTCGTCATTTTGTAATTTTTTTTCAATTATCAATTATTTATTCAAATTTTAATTTAATTCTTAAATTTTTTATTTACTGCCTCAATTTTTTATTATTTTCTACAATTTTTTTCATAATTTTCATCAATCTTCAATTGACAATTTATTATTCTCCTTTAATTTTGTGATTATTAATTAATTTAAAGTTTTTTTTTGTTCGTTTGCCGATTTTTCACAACATTTTTCTATTTTTTTTTTTCAATTCTAATTATATTTTTTAATAGTTTATTATTTTCGTCATATTGTAAGTTTTCTTTTACTTTTGAATTATTTTCTTGAAATTTCTTTAATTTCCAATTTATTTCTTCAATTTCTAAATATTTTCGTCAATTCTCAAATATTTTCTTTAATTTTTAATTTTTTTTATCGATTTCAACTGATTTCAATTAATTTCTCTATATTCAATAAATTGATTAAAAATTTTAATTCTGAGTTATTTTCTTCAAATTCAAAATACACTATTCAATTTTCAATTATTTTCTTTAGTATTATAAAATTATTGCCTTTTTTCTATTTTTTTTTATTAACATTAAATTTCTTTAATTTTTAATTCCATTCTTCAGTTTTCAATTATTTTCTTCTATATTCATTAATTCTCGTCTTTTTTTAATTACTTTTTTTTAATTTTTAAGTATATTCTTTAAATTTTAATTACATTCTTCAATTTTTAATTGCTTTTTTTAATTCTCAATTATTTTATCAATTTTAATAATTTTTTTCGATTTTCAATCCAGTTGTTCAATGTGTAATTATTCCAAACAATTATTCCTATCATTTTTTTTAATTTTGCAACTTGCAATTATTTTCTGTGAATTTAATATTTCTTGTTTAATTTTTCAATTATTTTTTCTAATTGTGTATTAATCTAGTCATTTTTCGAAATTTGTTTTCAATTTTTCAATTATTCTCGTCGTTTTTCAATTATTTCCTTCAATTTTTTCAATTTTCAATTATTATCTTAAAATTTTATAATTATTCTTTGATTTTTTAAATTATTTTTTTCGTTAGCTTATTATTCTAGCCATTTTTTGAATTTTGTTTTCAATTGTCAATTGTTTTTTAATTTTTTCTTCAATTATCAATTATTTTCCGCAATTTTCAACTATTTCCTGCATTTTGTAAATTATTTTTTCAATTATCAATTATTTTTTTAAAATTTAATCTAATTTATACATTTTTAATTTATTTTCTTAATTTTGTTTTTTTTTAATCCAGTTGTTAAATGTGCAATTATTTCCAACAATTTTTTCTATAGTTTTCTTTATTTCTCAATTTGTAATTATTTTCTTTAAATTTAATATTTCTTGTTTACTTTCTTCAATTATTTTTTCAGTTTTCTATAAATCTACTCACTTTTAGATTTTGTTAAATTGACAATTATTTTCATCTTTTACATATTTTCTTTAATTTTTCAATTATTCTCGTTATTTTTTAACTATTTCCTTAAATTATTCATTACATTCATCATTTTTCAATTATTTCAATTTCTATTCAATTTCAAATTCTACATTTTTTTCAATTTTCAATTATTATCTTAAAATTTTGTAATTATTCTTTGATTTAATTTTTTCTTCAATTATCAATTATTTTTCCCAATTTTAATTTAATTCTTAAATGTTTTATTTCTTTCGTAATTTTCAATTTGTTTCCTCAATTTTTTATTATTTTCCTCTATTTTAATCATTTTTTTCGATTTTCAATCCAGTTGTTCAATTAGCAATAATTCCCAACAATTAGTCCTATAATTTTGTTATTTTTTTCAATTTGCAATTATTTTCGTCATTTGTCACATATTTTCTTGAATTTTATAATTATCTTCTTCATTTTTCAACTATTTTTTGCAATTATTAATTATTTTCCTCAATTTTTAATTATTTCCTTCAAATTTTTCAATTTCTAATTATTATATTAAATTTTTGTAATTATTTTTTGATTTTTTAAATTATTTTGTTCGGTAGCGTATTAATTTAGCCATTTTTCGAATTTTGTTTTCTATTGTCAATTATTTATTTCAATTTATTTCTTAAATTTTCAATTAGTTTCCTCAATTTTTTATTATTTTTCTCTATTTTAATGATTTTTTTCGGTTTTTAATCCAATTGTTCAGTTTGCTATTATTTCGAACAGTTATTCCTATAATTTTCCAACTATTTTGTTTAAATTTATTAATTTTTGTTTAATTTCTTAAACTATTTTTTTTTCAATTGTGTAATTATGAAACCATTTTTCTAATTTTGTTTTCAATTTTAAAATTATTTTCGTCTTTTTTCAGATATAGTGTTCAATTTCATAATTTTCATTATTTGAATTAACTAAAATTTATAGTATTAAATGACCAACAACAATACAAAGTTTGCGTTAATGTTGCTAGTGGAATTATAATACGTAATTCTTTTAAATGTTTAAGATGAATTAATGTCCAAAAATTTGTATTTTAATATTTTGTGATAATAAAAATAGAAAATAAATAAAAAAAAATTGACCGGGAAAAACCAGGAATTTAATTTCATAAAAAAATGTATCCACCACGTTAATTTTCGAATCCTTTTTTTTATAGAAAAAATCAAAACTCTGGAACAGGAAGGGAGGAAACAGAAAAAATCTCCGAAAGTTGTTAAAAAGAGGACAAAGAATCAAAGCGTTAACACTGACAATGTGCAGATCGTTGAAATTGGTAATTTTGTAAAATTTAATTAAAATTCTAGTTTTATATTTCAATTTTTTTTGTATTCTAATTTTCTAAAACAAAAACATTACATTTTTTCAGGAGATACTTTGAAAGACGACGATTCGAACGAAAGGGATCAAAATACTTTTCTTTGTAGAAAGTGCGATAACGCTTTTGAACGTCTTGTACACTCTTTTGAAATCCCCGAGCCAATGGTTGAACCTTTGTCGCCAAACTGTAAGAATTAATTTTATTTATTTAGTAATTTTTGGAGAATTAGACATAAATCTTGATTAATTTAAAGTAAATAAAAAAGTTGTGTTAATTCATTAAACTTTAAATTTTCCAGATGGACAATTAAATTCCAATTCCGAGAATTCCGTAGAACTGAATTTGAATAAAATTGAAAGTAAAACACGAGAACCCGAAGTAAAAAGTCCTCCAAAACAGGAAGAGTCCGAGACGATGAAAGTATTGGCCAAGACTTTAAAAACACTGGAAAGCGTGATTAAAAGCAACAAAAAATCTGAAAGAAAGGCTAATTGTTGCCATTCAAATTCCTGCTCACCGAATTCTGGAAATCAGGATTTAATGTTTGAAATGTGGAAAAAATTGCTGGACAAAGAGAAGCCTTCTTCGCAGAATCGTCGATCGAAAAAGAAGCTGAAACGATGCAAAACAAAAAAATCCTCTTCAAAAAAGAATTCGCCAAATTGGGCAATAGAATCCACTCTTGATTCTGAGCCTTCTATTTCACAGAACGAAAGTTTTAAACTTCCAAAAGTCGATAATTTGAAGCCAAATGTTCTCTCGGTTTCGAGAAATCGTGTAATTTCAAAGCAGAATTTAATAGAGAGTAAAAAAGTGAAAAAGTCGCCGAAAAAATTGAATGACAAGAGTCTGAAAAGCAGAAAATTGGAAATGGATTCAGAAATTTCGAAAGTAGCCGATTCTAATGTGAAAATAAAGGGAAACTTTGTTAATATCGAGAAAGAATTAGTTTCAATTCCAAGCGAGGAGAATGAATTTATTTTCATTCCAGATTCTTTGCCGTCGGAAGAATTAGTTTCAAGTGTAAATTCGTCTCCACGAGAGACAAAAGTGGACGAAAATTTCCAAAAAATCGAGACGATTCCGAAAAAACCACAGGGCTTGAAACGAAAAGAATTGTGTGACGATAATTTCGAGGAGAGTATTAAAAGAACTTCGACTCCTCGTAAAAAGAAACCGAGTCCAGAGAAAATTGTAATCGAACCGGTTAAAAAACTGATTTCTAAACGGCTGAAATTAGAATCTGAAAACAGCTCTCAAGTCGAGAATTCGAAAAATGTGGTTATTTATTCAGAAAATAAGAATCAAGATAAGGAAAATTTGCCGATGGAAACAGAAGTCGAAAATTTGGAAACGGAAATCGAAAATTTCAAACAGGCTTTTGACAATGAAGCTGTAAGCTTGCAAAATTTGACGACTGAAATTCCAAGAAGAGAGTTTGAAATTTCGAGAGAAGGGGCAAAAAATTCTGGAGAAGAATTTGAAATTTCGTCTGGTAAAAAATTGGATAATTTGGAAATTGGATTGAAGGGAATTGAAAGTTCGATAAAGGATAATTCGGAAATGGAATTAACAGGATTAGAAAATTCGAAAGTGGATAATTCGAGTATGGAATTGAAAAGGATTGAGAATTCTACAAAGGAAATAAATAATTCTTCGACAACGGAATTAAAAGGATTTGGAAATTCGACAAAAGTGGATGATTCGAGTGAGGAATTGAAAAGAATTGAAAATTCGAGTGTGGAATTGAAAAGGATTGAGAATTCGACAAAGGAAATAAATAATTCTTCGACAGCGGAATTAAAAGGATTTGAAAATTCGACAAAAGTGGATGATTCGAGTGAGGAATTGAAAAGGATTGAAAATTTGAGTGTGGAATTGAAAATGATTGAGAATTCGACAAAGGAAATAAATAATTCTTCAACAGCGGAATTAAAAGGATTTGAAAATTCGACAAAAGTGGATGATTCGAGTGTGGAATTGAAAAGGATTGAAAATTCGAGTGTGGAATTGAAAAGGATTGAGAATTCGACAAAGGAAATAAATAATTCTTCGACAGCGGAATTAAAAGGATTTGAAAATTCGACAAAAGTGGATGATTCGAGTGAGGAATTGAAAAGGATTGAAAATTTGAGTGTGGAATTGAAAATGATTGAGAATTCGACAAAGGAAATAAATAATTCTTCAACAGCGGAATTAAAAGGATTTGAAAATTCGACAAAAGTGGATGATTCGAGTGTGGAATTGAAAAGGATTGAGAATTCGACAAAGGAAATAAATAATACTTCAACAGCGGAAATAAAAGAATTTGTAAATTCGACAAAGGAAATAAATAATTCTTCGACAGTGGAATTAAAAGGATTTGAAAATTCGAGTGTGGAATTGAAAAGGATTGAAAATTCGAGTGTGGAATTGAAAAGGATTGAAAATTCGACAAAGGAAATAAATAATTCTTCGACAGTGGAATTAAAAGGATTTGCAAATTCAACAAAAGAAGATGATAATTCGGTAGGTGAATTAAAAGGCATTGAAAACTCAATAAAGGAAATAAATAATTCTTCGACAGTGGAATTAAAAGGAATTGAAAATTCCACAAAAGTAGATAATTTAATAAAAGAGGTCGATAATTCTACCCTAGAATTGAAAGGTTCTGAAAATTCGTCAAAGGAAATGGATAATTTGGTTATAGATTTAAAAGAATTCGAAAATTCATCTGAAGAAATTGAAAATTCGGGTGAAGAATTGGAAAATTCGGAAATGGAACTTGAAAATCCAGTAAAAGATGGGGAAAATTTAACAGAAAAAATAGAGATTGCTGATAAAGAATCAAGTTCAGAAGAAGAATCCGAAGTTGTGTTGAAAGAATCCAAGAATCCAAAACCTACCGAAATTCCCGATTATGCGGAAAATAGCAAGAATTTGGAAAATACGGTAAAAGATTTAAAAACTTCAATGGGAAATTTAGCGAAAGATAATTTTTCAAAAGAGTTAAAAAACACGGAAATTGCTGAAAATAAACAAGTCAGTATTCAGACAAAAGTACAAAACGAAACAATTTCCAAACAAGATGTGATTTCAAACAAAACTATACTTTCCAAGAAAGTTGCAATTCCAAAGAAAAAGATTTTATCACAGGATGAAGTTTCAGAAAATTCTTTGAAAGAAGTCTCCGAGTCGAACGAGAAAGAAGACATGAATATTTTTGTCTCAAATTCGGACATTGCGAATATTCCGAGAAATTCCATTCATGGAAATCGATCCACGGAGCCGCTTCTCAGGATTGTAAGTCCGAAAAAACCGGGTCGAAAGAAAAAATTGGTGGAAGTGACGAATTTAAATCCAAGAAAGAGTACCAGGGGAAATCTTCTGACAAAGTTGAGAACTTTGAAGAAACGTTCGAGGGAGATGATTATTGCAACTCCTGCCGCTAAAAAAGTCGAAGTTAAACCGGAAATTAAACTGGAAGTAAAACTGGAAGTTGAACCGGAAGTTAACGAGGATTCTAATTTGCCAGCGAGTAAAAAGCGACGAATCGCGCACACGCCGAGGAGTGATGATTTGATGGAATCGCCAATTCGAAAATCGTTGAGATCTGCGTTAAAATCACCAAAAAGTGCAGAGAAAAGGGAGCAAATTGCAAAAGTCTTGTCCGTTTTGAAGCAAAAGGAGAGTGTCAAAAAAATTGTCGAAATTCCGCCCGTGGAGAAAGTTGTGAGGAAAAAGGGCAGACCGAGAAAATACCCAAAACCGCCCGAAAATTCGGAGAATTTAACGGATAAAAAATTAGACGAGAATTTGGAAAATTTACGGGAAAATGTGGAGAATAAGAATGCGAAGAATTTGAGCAAAAATGTTGAAAAATCGGGAAATTGTCCTGGAGAAAAAGTGGAGAGTGAAGAATTGGAATCGCCTTTGTCACCAGACGCGAATTTAGAGGAAGATTTTGACAATGAGTCTATTCCGATTATTCCAACGGAAAAAAATTGTGAAATTGAAGCGGAAAATCCTCATTGGAAAATGGCGATGGAGGCTTTAAATAAACCGAGGGAAAATAGTGAAAATTCTTGTAGAGAAGTTGATTCTTGTCAAATTCGGAAGGAACCACCTCCGGGAAAAAAATGGCATGATTTTACTGATCATGATCTACATCCGTTGAATCCAATGTTCGATTTAATGAATAATAAATCTTGGAGAAATGACTGGAATGATTCGATAACAACTCAGCAAAAATTTTCGGGTAAGTTGAAAACTAGAGAATTTAATAATATGTGTAAATTTTAATTAGTAATTAGAGATGATTTATTGGTTTTTAAAGTTTGTTTATATACTTTGGAATAAATGTACTTTTTTGGTTTTCAGAAAAGAATGTTCGTTTGGAATTGAGTAGGTTGGCAGATAATGAAACATGGACGAATGATTTACATTTTGAAGTAGTTACGAATATTTCACAAATGTGCGACGTTTCAACAGCAGCTAAGTTAGTATTTTATTTTTCAAGTATTTTTCATTTTTAACTTTTATGAAAAGCAGGATTTAAATCACTTTGATTTAAATCATTGAGCCATTTTCAATAAAATCATGATGCAAATTAAAAAAAAACTTAATAATTCTCAAGATGTCTAAAACATAAAAGACACCAGAAATTTGTGGATAAATCTTTAATTTTTCAATTTTAATATTCTATTCTTTATCAAATTTAAAAAATTGTGCTAATACAGATTATGAAAATACCTACAATCTATCAATTTTTGGTATGAAAGTAGCAAAAAATAGTATTAAATTTTTATATCTTTAAGTCATTATAATTTAAATCAATTCCAAATATCAATTAATTCATATTTCAATTTAATCGAACTTTTAAAATTCAATTAATTAGATTGAAATGCATATTATTTATTTTGTTGCTTTTCTTAATTATTTCCATATTTTTGAAAATAAGTACACTCATTTTTTGTAAATTTATTCAATTTGTTTTCTCATCTTGTCTATTTTTTGCAATCTTACTTATTCTTTTATAAAATTTGTTAGGCTTTCTTTATTTTTCTAAATTTGTTGTTAGACTTGTTTTACGTGTAATATTATAAAAATATTTGTTGTATAATTTTCCTAAACTTTTTTATTTTAAAAGGATTTTTAAATTTATTTTGTGGACTTATTTATATATATACTATTGACTTTTATAATAGATTGGGAACAAATATAAAAGTAACAAAACACTTATTTTATCTTAAACACTGAGATCTTTATTCAAAAACGATGCAAGCACACTTCGTAGCGTCGTAAGGAAGGAAGTAATTAAAAACGGAACAACTTCGGTAGAGAAAACCGGAACAGTAGAAACTGGAGTCAAATGAGAGTTGAACCAGAATGGTTCTCGCGCCAATATTTAAACATAAATTCAATACTCCCTCCCGAATTTGACTCCATTACAGAATTCTATTCATCAACTTAATATCATATTACATACTCTTACAATACATTTTAATTTGTAAACGTAAAACAAAACTTGTAGATTCTATTATTTTTATTTTAAATAAACCTGGAGAGCAGCAAGAAATCGAAGTCAACCTCCATTATTGATTTCCTAAAATTTGAAGAAGAAATCAATAAATAATTAGTTATTAAAATCTTTGTATAAATATTTAATTAATTTTTGAAAAAAAAACAGTCGTCTTTTGATAAATATAGGATAAAAAAAAGTCAGTTTAAACCATCATAATTTAGAATTTTGTCTCTTAATAAAGTGTGAGATTCACAACTCAAAGGTTTTGTCATTATATCAGCCAGCTGTTTCTTTGATGAAACCCATTCAATCTTTATGCGGTTATATTTTACGCATTCTTGAACATAATCCATATGCACTTCTGTCATATGTCTTAATCTGTTTCCGCCACTCGTTTCAGCACAGATCACGGCTGCTTTATTATCACATCGTAGAGTAGCTGGAAGTAAACTGCAGTTACATATGCGCATTAGTGACTTATTAATTGCAATCAATTCTTGGCAAGTTTGACTCATGGCTACATACTCAGCCTCACAAGTCGACAAAGCAACGTAACTCTGCTTAGTTGCACGCCAAGATATTGTATCACCATAAAGTTTAATTACAAAGCCGCAAGTAGAAACAGATGATTTACAATCAGCAAAGCTTGCATCGGAGTAGGCCAACAAACCATCGCTTCTTCCAAGATATTTCAATCCCAGAGTTCTTGTTCCTTTTAAATATTTGAAAACACGTTTCACCATGTTCCACTCGTTTTCTGTTGGATTGATTTGGTGCCTACTAAGTAGATTTACTGCAAATGCAATATCCGGACGAGTAGCACCAGCCAAGTATAGAAGGCTACCAATAGCCTCTCTGTATGGTATATTTAATGTGCCTTCGTCATTTTTCTCACTCTCGTCGTTTTCACGTTGTCGCCTTTCACGATTTGCAACTTGCCGTGTAATCATTGGAGTATTTTGTGGGTATTCGTTATCGAAACCGAATTTTGTCAAAATTTTATCAATGTAGTTTTCTTGATTAATTAGCATTACTCTCGTTTCCCTGTTTCTTTGAATATTCATACCCAAAAAACATTTTGGCTCTCCTAAATCAGTCATTTCAAAGAAATTCATTAATTCGATTTTAATCTCAAGAAGTCTTTTACAGTCGTTTCCAGCTAATAATATATCGTCTACGTAAATGACTAAGATAATCTTCGTTTTACCATTAGTCCATGTAAAAAGACAAGGATCGTTTTGATCATTAGTCAAACCCATAGACTTTGCAACCTCAGTGAATTTTTCATTCCAGCGTTTAGGGCTAATTCTTAACCCATAAATAGCTTTATGAATCTTACACACTTTTGACCGTCGTGTTAACTCGGACACTTCCATCCCCTCTGGGATTTCCATGTATATTTCGTCCTCAATTGTCCCGTTAAGAAACGCAGTCTTTACATCGAGCTGATAAACATCTAAATCGTAAAAGTTTATCATTGCCAAGACTGACCGAATCAGAGTCAGTCTAGAGACTGGTGCATACGTTTCTTTTAAATCGTACAAGTTTGAGTCTTTAAACCCTCGTATAACTAATCTTGCTTTATGTTTTGTCGCACTCAAACCGTCTTCCTTTTGTTTAAAGACCCATTTTGAGTCTATAATATTAGGCTTTTTGCCGTTTTTCCCAACTTTTGGACGATCTACCAAAGACCAAACTTTGTTTTTCTCCATGGAATTTAACTCGTCTTTTATTGCCTGAAGCCACTCGTTTTTTTGTTTTGACTCTGAAACTTGTTTGTACGTCTGAGGGTCATTGTTAATTTTTGCATGCAGGCAATGTAAGACTTCATCATCTGTGTTGTTTGCTGTTTTCAGAAACTCTTCCTCTATAGATGGAATTTCGTATTCTTTTGAAACAGAAGAGCTTTCTAAAAACATCGCAAAACTTATATCGTTAACTTTTCTACTGCGAGTTTCATAAGGTTCTCTCACGGTTTGAAAAGGTAATTTCGGCCGTTTGCTTGTAACGTTAATTTCTCCCTCCTTTTCCAACTGTCGTTTACGTGGTCTTCCTCGCTGCTTTCTTAATTCTCCCTCCGTTTCTGAAAACTTACTGTCGTTATTTAATTTAGTTAGTTCATCATCTTCGAAATTTAAATACAACTCGTTTGATGATGGTGATGTTTCTGTAACATGCCAGCCTCGAATCGAGTCCTTCTCGTATTTGTCTCGATAGACCATTTTTTCATTAAATCTAACGTTTCTCGATTCGAAAAACTTTCCCGATTCAGGGTTTAAAAATATGTAACCTGTACCCGTATATCCCACTAGAACTCCTCTGACCGCTCGTGCAGAAAACTTTGACTCCGGTTTCCTCGTAATGGCCCAATAAGCCAAGCATCCAAAACGTTTTATTTGATTAACGTCATAATGCATATTTGGTGCAAATATTTCAATAGGTGCTTTGAAGTTATTTGACCTGTGGGGAGTTCGGTTATAAACATATATAGCCGCACCTAAGCCTAGATCCCACATACTTGGAGGAAGCCCTGAATCAAACATAATGGATCTGATTTTTTTTCTGTAGTGTTTGATTAAACCTTTCAGAAGTTCCATTATGTTGAGGAGTGTCTGGGCAGGCTGGTTGGTTTTCAATACCCTCGCGAAGTAAAACTTCTTGGGTGTAGCCACCCATGTATTCAGTGCCTTGATCCGTTCTCAGATAGCAAACTTTTTCATTTTTTCCTAGTAAGTTTCGTGCACTCTTAATAAACAGTTCCAAGCAATGACCAGTAGCGTCTTTCGTTTTCATGGGATACGCTAAGGCCAGGCGAGAGTAGTCGTCGATAAACACAGAGATGTATTGGTATCCGAAAGGGTGGGTCGAAGGCGATATTTTTCCCATAACATCTGAGTGTATAACTTGCAAAGGTCGTTCCGCTCTACTTCTTTCACTTCGAAACGGTAGTTTTGAAAATTTTGTGAGAGCACATATTTCACATTCTCGTATATCATCGTTAAAAACGACACTTTGCAAGTCTTTGTTATCTTGCCATAAGTTTTGCAACTTACGTAGATAGTCAACAGATGCGTGTCCCATTCTGACGTGCCACAGCATAGCTTTGCTTGTCCTGACGGACTCAGTATATGATTTATTTGGAATGAGATCATCCTCCAATAAATCGACAGAAGGTAATTCGTCTATATTTGTTATTTTTCTGTTCGTTATTTTTGTATCAAATTCTGTGAAGACACAGCCATCACTCGTGTTGTTTTCGTTTATAGTTATTCTAAATTCTTTATTAACAGGATTTTGAATATCTGAACTTTCAGTTTTTAAATTAATACTAGTGTTTTCGCTCGTGTTATTGCTCGGAGACTGGTCACTTACAGAATCGTTATCTACTGTCGTCTTTGTAGAAACTGTGCAAAACTCTTCGTTTTTAGTTGAATTTTCTTCTATCACGCTCGTATTAAATGCAAATGCATTGGAAGAATCAGTTTGTTTTTGTAATTCTTTCTTGTCAACTTCAAATTCCATGATCCAGTAAGGTTTCTCATAAACTCCCTTAGCATACAATTTGTTCGTTTTTGGATCAAAAATGTTAACACATTTGTCGTCCAAATAAGTCGACATGCCAGCTTCCGCAAAACGTCTAAGTGAAAGTAGATTTTCCGAAAGTGACTTCGCATAAATAGTATTATCTAGCACTAGTATTTTTTTGTCATCTGCATTTGAAATAACGTTCACAGTACCCTTACTATCTGCGATTAGATCAGCTTGGGCATTTTTATTTGCAACCTTAATTATATTTGATTCTGCTTTTTCGAGAGAACTGAAAATTTCTTTTGAATTCGTCAGGTGTTCGGTTGCTCCAGAATCAATAATAAAGGATACATATCCCTTATCACTCTCGTTTTTAATTGTGTTATTTTTTCTTTTCGAATCATGAATATAATGCGTAGACAAAAGCGACTGTTTTCGATTTTTAAATTTAGGTTTTAAACTGTTTACCTTTAAAAAAGAATTTGCATACGTACCTGTATTATTTTCCTGAAACTTCGGGGTCTCACTCGTCCCTGTACGAGCTTGATTTTGCTGCTGGCGTGGTTTATTTGTTTTTTGATTATAACTGTCGTTATTTCTCTTAAACTGTCGTCCGTAGTTATTACGAGCTGGTTTGGAATTAAAGCTTTGCTTATTTCTAAAGTCTTTGGACTTAAATGATTGTTTATTATTCGCGCGAAACCGATTTTCATAATTTTGGTTGTTATTTTTGTACCGCTTCTCTCTGTTTACATTTTTATTTACTTTATTGCCACTTTTGGCCAGTCTTTGAGGGCAGTCGGCAGCTACATGTGTTGTAAACTGCTCACACTCATAGCATTTCCTCAAACCTTGGCCTTTTCTAGAGCATTCATTTTTCATGTGACCCGTGTCACCGCATTCGAAACATCTTTCCCATTTATTTCGATTTGAATTCGTGAAGGAGGCTGAAGCTACCGTAATACTCTTTGATCCCGGGTGATTTCCTGTCGTATTTTGCAAGCGATTCGCCTCCGCTTGCATGATAAACATTTTTAGCAAATCGTATGTTAAACTTTTGCCTGTTTGGTTTTTTTTGTTATGAATTCTACTGATTGTACCTCTGGTACCTGATTCATTATAGCATTGTACAATGCGTCGCGTTTCTCTTCATCAGAAAGAGGAGTTGAACCCGGAATAGTCTCAAAATTATGAATAATTTCCTCAAATCGGTCTAAAAAGTTATTAGCTGACTCACGATTTGCGTTATATTGTATCGCATACAATTGTTTTCGAACGCCAACACTCGTAACATTTACTTCGCAACGTTTTATTTCTTTAATTTTAATAAGCATTTCTACCGGGTCTTGAATTTGAAGAATTCTGTTATGGTACGTTTTATCGATTCTGTTAATTAAAATGTCCCGGACTTTAAATTTATGTTTTTCTTTTAAAATTTCAGTTAGGCCCTCTGGAATATTTACACTCTTATCAATTACGTATAACAAGTCTATGGTTCGCAGTTCAGAGGTTAGAAATTCATAAAAATGTTCGAATTTAACCCGATTTTCTAATTTGTAGTCATGTTTCATGTGACTATCTTTTCCAATTAGTTCTATTTTTATGGCTTCTTTTACCTGATTTGCGATTAGACGTGGATCCTTTAATTCTTTACTCGAATCACTAGAGTTATTTAATTTTGAGACATATTCGGGGGAATTTATTTGCCCATTTTTTTGCAAAAACTGATCGTTTTGTTTTATTTGTTTTGTTTGAGTCGTCAATGGAATGGGAATTTTTTCATCAGAGAGAAGGGGCACATCAGAAATTAATTTTAGCTTTTTTGCTTTTAACTCATCCAGCTCGCGTTTTTTAAACCACAGGTTTAAACTTTCTTGCATTTTAGAATGCAATTCCATCGTTAAATTCGTCATACTCTCCATCTTCTGAATTTTCTTGTTGAACTTTTTCTCAAGCTCAGCATAATTCTCGTGCATTTGTGAACTGTCGTCTCCCGCGGTTGGTTTTGTCCAAACTCGATTCATATTCTTCGAGGTTATTGAATTTGCACCATCGTCTGATAACGCTTTCTGACCCTCGTTATTTCTGGAACTATTTTCGTTTTTAACTGGTGCCACACCTACCAAAAGAATTTTAAATATATCATTAATTGTGTCATCGATGACAACTGTCGTACCGTCATTTTAAACTAGTCGTTTTCGTTAATACTGGGTCAGAAACAAGAAAAAAAATTTTATTTACCTGAAATAACAGTATCATTTATTTTTCCAATAGTTTCAGGTAATTTACTGCTCGTTACTGGATTAATAACATCTTCCTTCATACTGCTACTCCGTTCAGATAAAGGATTTTGGACCTGTTCAGTATTCTCGTTATTCTCCTCATTTTTGTCCAATGCTGAACCTGACTTGTCGCTTTGGTTTTCGGCGTCGCCGTTGTCTGGATTCTGTCTTTGCTCTAGTAAATTAATTTCTGCTTTCAAACTTTCCCACTCGTTTTTTAAAGAATTTCGACCTTTAAGGAAAATATATTAATTACTTCAAAATTTTATTTTATTTAATTCAATATCAAGCAAAACAAGACTTGCTCTTAAATTACCCGACCGAACACAAGTCTAAATAATTTAGAACTGATTTACTCATCTATACTTGATACCATCAAGTATTTCAGAGGCAAATCTAGTTGTTACTGGCCATCTGAAATGAACACAATTTCATCAGACCAGAACAACCCAAACAAACGGTTTCGTGTGTCTTATAAGGCAACATTTTTGATAATTCAAAAATGTATGAACTAGTTCCTCGTACTAAATTTTTAATGAAAACCATAGCTTAATCCATTTATCTGATTTTAAATATTTTCGACGCCCAGTAAAGAAAAATTTATTTTATATTGAACTAGCTAGTTTCTTATTTATACATTTTAAATGTATCAAGTTTTAGTGTTTTGTAGAAATAAATTCAACAAAAAAAACTTTCACTCGTTATTTAAAAACTCGTTATATAAAAACTCGTTATACTGTCGTTTACAATTTTAAAAAAAACGATGAACGTATACATACTTATAACAGCTGACCCGCCGGTGGAAAAATTTATTTCAAAATTATCTTCTTTGATTGTTGCGTGTATTAACAAATCATTTGACATCTCCACAAACAGAGCCTTTCTACACCGTTCGACCAGATTTGAAAGCACGCTTGTTTTCTCCAATGCGATCATTTTCCTTGTGTGGGAGAAACAAAGAAAAAAGAAAACTACACCTTGTATAACTCTGTCCACTAGTTAAATGTGTTTCTCTTGTACAACACAAAACAGGAAAACACGTAAATTCACTTTCTTTTTATTAAAGTTCACTTATTTTACGAAAACTCCTTTTCTTTTTCCCCTTTCGTTATAGTTCGAAAAAGTTCACGTCGCCATTTTTGAACGCGTCATTCACTACGTTTAATCATTCTAGCGATTTTCAGTAAATAAACCTTAATGTGCAGTGGATGCGTGTAAGGCCCATAACCTATTGACTTTTATAATAGATTGGGAACAAATATAAAAGTAACAAAACACTTATTTTATCTTAAACACTGAGATCTTTATTCAAAAACGATGCAAGCACACTTCGTAGCGTCGTAAGGAAGGAAGTAATTAAAAACGGAACAACTTCGGTAGAGAAAACCGGAACAGTAGAAACTGGAGTCAAATGAGAGTTGAACCAGAATGGTTCTCGCGCCAATATTTAAACATAAATTCAATATATACATACATTCTTTTATTTTATTTTTATTAATAGATTCTTACCAATTTTTTTTATTTTTTGTACTTTTTACATTTTTTACAGTTAGATTAAAAAAAAGCAATTCTCCATTTTCTTCCTATTTATTTAATTTTCTTGTTGTTTCACAATTTTATCAGTCCTTGTATTTTAATTAATTCCTTAAATTTTGTCATTATTTTTCTATTTCTTAGAAACATATTTTCTTCTTTTAAATTGCTTATTTTTTTATCTTATAATTAAATTATTATTATTATTATTATTATTATTATTATTATTATTATTATTCAAACTCTTGAATTCCAATTAACTCAAATTTAAATCCATATTAATTAATGCGTAACCGTGAAAAAATATTAATTATGTTCTATATTCAAAATAATTATTTTTGTAATTCTTACAAGATTTCTATAAGATATTTCATTTTTTCAAAACTGCTTAATTTTTATCTTATAATTTCTTAATTTTACAAAATTTTAAGATTTTTTCTTTTTTTACGTTTAATATTTTTTCGGATTTCTGGTTTTATGTTAGAATTTTCTTAAATTTTCTTTTTTTTTTTATGCAAATTATTTAATATTATTTTACACAATTTTGTTATTATAAAATTCACTAAACTTTATTCGTTGATTTTTTTAATTATTTCCATATTTTCAAAAACAAAAATACACTCATTTTTTCGTAAATTTTTTCAATTTGTTTTCACATCTTGTCTATTTTTTTGCAAACTTTCCTATTCTTTTATAAAATTTTTAGACCTTTATTTTTCTAAATTTGCTGTTGTACTTGTTTTAAATGTAATATTAAACAAATATTAAATTAAATTTCCTAAACTTTTTTATTTTTAAAGATTTTTTTAATTTCTTTTGTAGACTTTTTATTTTTCTTTATATACATTTTTTTATTTTATATTTATTAATTCTAATTTTTTTAGTAGATCCTTACCAAATTTGTTTATTTTTATAACTTTTTACAATTTTTTACAATTTTTTAAAATAAGAAAAAAAATGTCTCCATTTTCTTCCTATTTGTTTAATTTTCTTGTTGTTTCGCAATTTTATGAGTCCCTCCTTGAATTTAATTAATTCTTTAATTTTTGTCATCATTTTTCTATTTCTTAGAAACACTTTTCCTTCTTTTAAATTTTTTTAAATTTTATCTTATAATTAAGAAGTTTTTAAAACATTTATTCGATGCTTATACCCACATTTTTAAAATTTCTAAATTTCCTACTTTTTTGAAAAATTTTATTCTTTTATTTCACATTATGTAAATTTAATCTTGTACTAAATATTTTCATTTTAACAACGTTCTTTTATTTAATAGAATTTTTTTCCATTTAAAATTTTTTTTTTCTTTTCCATAATTTTATTCATTCTTTATTTCTCCAATTTGTTAAATATTTCTCTAATTTTTCTAATTCTATAATTATTTCCCTTTAGTAATATATTTTTACGTTTTTTTAATTCTCTTCTTATTTATTTTTTTATTTAAAAATATTGTTAGTAAATATATTTATTTTTAGAAAAGAGTTTCTAATTTTTTATATATTTTTATATAATTCTTTCATTCTTTTTTTTTTACAAATTTTGCTTTATTTATTTCATAATATTCATGCCTTTTTTCATTTAAGAGAATTTACTAATTTCTTTTAATCGACTGTTTTCTTATCTTTTTACGTTTTTTTATAATTTAGTATTTTTTCGTTACTTTTAACTAATTTTCTTAATTTTGCGATCATCAATTTGAAGATATTTTTTTTTAAATTTCCTCATTTTTTCTACATAAATTTTGATTTAATGTTTTATTTTGCATTATTTCTTATTAAATATTCTCAGTTTAAAAATAAACTACTTACAAATAAACATTTAAAAATTTTATACACTGATTTTATAGATTTAAAGAAAAATCTATTTTTTATTTTTTTTTTAAAAATTATGATTTTATCACCCCTGTAATATTTCAATATTTTATTTCTTCTATTAATATTCCCAATTAAGAATAATCATTTTTTGGATCCTGTTTATAATATAAAGTGTTTTTTCCTTGATTTAAAAAATTTTAAGATTTTTTCTTATTGTACCTACATTTGATATTTTTTTTTTTTTTATTTATAGTTTTATTTTAGGATTTTCTATTAATTTTCTTCTTTTTATGCAAATTATTTAATATTATTTTACACAATTTTGTTATTATAACATTCACTAAACTTTTTATTTCATTAACTTTATTAATTATTTCCAAATTTTGAAAAATAAATTCGTTCATTTTTTTGTAAGTTTATTCAATTTGTTATTTTTTTTCTTGTCTGTTTTTTGCAATCTTACTTATTCTTTCATAAAATTTTTAGACTTTCTTTTAAAAATTTTATACAACAACAAATTTTATAAATTTCTTGTTACACTTGTTTCAAGTATAATATTATTAAATCATTTTTGGTTTAATTTTCCTTAACTTTTTTATTTTTAAACAATTTTTAAATTTCTTTTATGGACTTTTTATTTATCTTTCCATATATTTTTTTATTTTATTTTTATTAATTATATTCTTTTAGTAGATTTTTACCAAATTTTTTTATTTTTTGTACTTTTTACTGTTTGTTAGATTAAAAAAAGAACATTTCTCATTTCTTATTGAATGTTTCCAATTTAAGAAATAAACTTTTTGAATCTGAATCAATTTTAAATTTTATTTTAAGAACTTTTTTTTCTAATTTATCAGCAAATATCGGCAATTAATTTACAAACTCTTTTTGCAGAGCTATTGTTTATTTTCTTCAAGAAAAATGCTACGATGGACAGCCATTGGATAAAAGTAATACGCCACCCGCCCCAATGATGACGAGGACTCAGCAAAAAATCGTCACGTTAATCTCCGCCTTAGAAAAGCCAATGCCTAAAATTTATGATCTCATTTTTGACGGCATTAATTATGCACTTTTTAGGCTTGGCCATGCTCCTGATGTTTGTATTTTTTCTTTTTTCATAAATTTTCCTCTCATTAGAATTTTTAATTTTTTTTTAAAATTTAAACAATTTTAAAAATAATCTCTTCCAATAAATATATATATTTTTTTTAATTGCAGAAATGCGTGATCGAGGGATTATCTCGAATTTATACGATTTTGTCCCGATTGAAAAAGGACAGAGAAAGAGCCCGATTATTAATCGTTGATGCGCTTTATTGTTTTCGTTTTAATGCCTTTTATCTCATTTTTGTTGTTCTCACCTGCTGGGCTGAAGTTTTTCCCATCTGTGATTCTAATCTCGGTAATTTTCTATATTTAAAAAAAAAAAAAAAATATTTAAAATAAAATACAATTCATTAAATTATTTTCCATTTATTTTACAGAAATTTTACCAAAATGTATGGCTTTTATTATTCAAACATCAGAGGACAATCTGGCTTTAAAAAATCTTATCTCCAATTATTATCAATATCCAAAGTCGGAATATTTTGCCGACAAACTTGCTGTTGAATTTTTGACTGCTTTGGAAAGTATGATCCTGTATTATCTACAAAAACTATTATTTTAATTGAATTTTTTGGATTTTTCAATCAATTTAATAAATTTCTAATTTCAGAAAAACATGATACGAGCACCGATGTAGCGATAATTTTACTTGCCAAAAAAATGGGAGCTGCGTGGACTCAGAAGAAAATTATTCAGGGAGAATCCGGTTTAAAGCAATTAATTGTCACAAGAAGACATCCTTCTCCTTATGATGCATTTAATTTACTTGGTACGATTAATTAATTTATTTTGGTTTTTTTTTTCATTAAGAGTCTTTTTATTTTATTTCTTTTGATGTTTTGTTAAACTTAAATTATCTTAAATAAATAAATAAATAAAATTCTGCTAATTTTTGACAGGAAATCTGATGCGATCTTTTCCTGAAGAAGATAAACAAGGACACATTAAAGAAATTATCGAGCAATTGTGCGATTTATTAAATTCAGACGAAGGTATTTTTTGAAATTAAATTTAAAAAAATAATAATGTGACAATAAATGGTAAATGGTAATAAAAAATTTTTATTTTACAGGCTCTGAGGATCATTTGGAGGGAGTTGCGTCAGCTTTATTGTGTTTCACGAAATTTAAACAATTTTTCGCAATAGTGGCCAGATCTCTGTTTCTCTGGAAACCAAAACGACAACTTCGAGACGAAACTTTATCGAAATTTAAGTACCTCTTCACTTCTCGACACAAAATATGGTGGTATAAATTCATTAAAAATAATTACACGGTTAATGTGCCTGTACCTAAGAAAAAAGCTTCAGTAGTCAAGAAAAAAGCTCCAGTAGTCAATAGAAAAGCTCCAGTAATTAATAGAAAAGCTCCGGTAATCAAGACTCTAGAGGGAAAGGTACCGAGAAAGAGAACGAAAAAGAAGAAAAATAAGGAAACAAGCGAGGAGAAAAATATTTCCTCGACTTCTCAGTAATTTGTGATACTAGTTAATCTCTCTTTCTTTTTTTTTTCTTTTTTTTTTTTTAAGATGTACATAAAAACGAAAAGTATTTTATGCCAACTGGTAAATATTAATTTAAAATTCTAATCAATTAAGTTATTTAGCAGATAAGTAGTTCGGATTTTATTTGTGAATTTGAAATCTTTGTAATTTATGTAATAAAAAGTGTTTTACGCGATTTATAGTGGAAAATTTTCTTTTTCCGTCCTGAAAAAAGAAAATTAATTCAGCTAGATTTATAAACTACTTTTTCTGTCATTTTTACACTCTTGAAAAATGCAAAATGGAAAAAAAATACTGTTTGAACAAAATATATGTACTTCAAAATTGTCGTCATTGATTGACAAAATGACATGCAATTTTAGAAAAATAATTGTAAAAATTACAGAATTTCTATATGTGAAGTAAAAGGAAATAATTACGAAGTGATTTTAAAAATTTATAATTTTAAGAATAAATTAAAATATTATGAAAATAATTAAAAATCTAAGACATTAATAGAAGAATAATGAAAATAATACAAATTTGGAGAAAATATTTGTAAAATTATAAAAATTGAAGAAAATAATTTAATTTGAGAAAATAAATTAAAGAAGATAAACATTAAAGAAAAAAATAATTAAAATTTGTAGGAAATAATTAAAATATCAGATAAATATTTTAGATTTTTGGAAATTATAAAAAAGAATGAAAGTAATTGAAAATTGAAGAAAATAATTGAAATTTGAGATAAATAATGGAAGTTTTTGGTTTTAATTAAAAAATAGTAAAACTTATATAAAATTAATTAAAATACATAATATTGAAAATGGGAAAAAACATAAGAATTGAAGATTTGAGGAAAATGATTTGAAACATTGAATAGTGGAGACAACAAAATATTTGTATTTGAGACAATAATTGAAAATTTAGGAAATTAATTAAAAAAATAATTAATATACTTAATTAAAAAGCGAAGAAAATAATGACAAAATGACACAAGGAAATGAAAAATAAGAAAATAATTGAAAATTGACATAAATATTTGAAAAATTAGGAAATTAATTTAAAAATAATGAAAATAATTGAAAATTGAAGAAAATAATGAATAAATAATTGAAGAATTGAAAAAAATAATTAAACTTTGAGAAGATAAACTTTGAAGAAAAAAATAATATAAATTATTAAAAATGTTAGGAAATACTTAAAATATCTAACAGATAGATTACATTTTTGGAAATTATAAAAAATAATTGAAATTTGAGAAAAATAATTAAAAATCTAGGTAATTAATTGAAGAATAATGAAAATAATAAAAATTTGGAGAAAATAATTGTGAAATTATAACAGTAATTCAAAAGTGGAGAAAATAATTTTAATTTGTGAAAAATAATTGAAAAAATTACAACACATATTTGTGGTAATAGAAAATAATTGCAGAATGATAATAAAAATAATATCAAATTGAAAAAAAAGTTGATTTTAATTTAAGATAAATATTTAAAATTTTAGAAACTTAATTCAGAAATAATGAAAAAATATAATAAATAATGTAAAATTTAAGAAAATAATTAAAATTTGAGAACATAAATTAAAGAACATAAACATTGAAGAAAATAATCAAAAAATAATATTATGTAATTAAAAATTGTAGGAAATAATTAAAATATCAGACTAATAGTTTAAATTTTTGGAAATTATAAAAAAGAATGAAAATAATTCAAAAGTTAAAGTAAAATATGGAAATTTAAGAAAAATACTTAAAAATCTTAGAAAATATTTCTAAAAAATGAGAATATTTAAAAATTGGGAAATGATAAAATTAATTTAAAATTAAGAAGGTATTTAAAATTTGAGAAAATAAATTAAAGAAGATAAACATTGAAGAAAATAATAAAAAAATAATATAATTAATTAAAAATTTTAGGAAATAATAAAATAAAAATATCAGACAAATAGTTTAAATTTTTGTGAAATTAAAAAAAGAATGAAATACAAATTTAGGAATTAAATTGAGGAATAATAATAATAATTAAAAAGTGTAGAAAATAGTTACAAAATGATACAAGGAAATGAAAATTTTAAAAAATAAATGAAAATTGACATAAATAATTGAAAAATGAGAAAATTAATTTAAAAATATTAAAAATGATTCAAAATTAGGGGAAATAATTTCAAAATGATAAAAATAATTGTAACTTGAACAAAGTAATGGAAAATTGAACAAGGTAATGGAAAATTAAGAAAAATAATTAAAAACCTAGGAAATTAATTGAAGAATAATGAAAATGATAAAAATTTGGAGAAAATGTTTGTCAAATTATAAAAATAATTGGATTCTTTTTATATATAATTAATTAATCATTAAACATTCAGAAAATTAATTCAGAAATAATGAAAATGATTGAAAATTGAAGGAATTAATAAAAAAAATAATATAAATACTTCCTCTATGAGGAAGCAATAATGTAAATATGAAGGAAATAATTAAAATTTGAGAAAATAAATTAAAGAAGATACACATTAAAGAAAATAATCAAAAAATAATATAAATAATTAAAAATTGTAGGAAATAATTAAAATATCAGACAAATCTGGACAAATAGATTACATTTTTGGAAATAATAAAAAAAATTGAAAATAATTGAAAAGTTGAAGAAAGTAATGGAAATTTGAGAAAAATACTTCAAAATCTTAGAAAATAATTTTCAAAAATGTCAATAATTCAAAATTTGGGAAAATAATTTAATAATGATTTTAAAATTTGAAACTTGAAGCAAATAATTAAAATACGATAGAAATATAATAAGTTAAAAAAAATAAAAGCAATTTGAGAGAAATATTTGAAAAATTACCTAATTTTGTTAAAAAAAAAATAATAATAATTTAAATTCTGAGTTAATTACTGAAAAATTAATTGAACAAATTAAAATAAATAAAAATTGAAGATAATAATTTAAATTAGATAGAAATACTTAAAAATCTTAGAAAATAATTGAACAAAATGAGAATAGTAATAAAAAATTGAGAAAATAATTGAAAAATGATGAAAATAATTTAAAATTAAAAAAAATAATTAAAATATGATGAAAATAATTTAAAATTCCATAAAAATAATTAAAATAATGTTGAAAATAATTTAGAATTCCATAAAAATAATTAAAATATGTTGAAAATAATTTAAATATGAGAAATTGAAGACAGTAAATGAAATTTGAGAGAAATAATTGGAAAAATTACCGAATTTTGTTGAAAAAAAAAATAATTTAAATTTTGAGTTAATTGCTGAAAAATTAATTGAACAGACTAAAATAAATAAAAATTGAAGATAATAATTGAAATTAGATAGAAATACTTAAAAATCTTAGAAAATAATTTAACAAAATGAGAATAGTAATTAAAAATTGAGAAAATAATTGAAAAATGATGAAAATAATTTAAAATTAAAAAAAATAATTAAAATATGATGAAAATAATTTAAAATTCCATAAAAATAATTAAAATAATATTGAAAATAATTTAGAATTCCATAAAAATAATTAAAATATGTTGAAAATAATTTAAATATGAGAAAATGAAGACAGTAAATGAAATTTGAGAGAAATAATTGGAAAAATGATAGAATATATGTTTAAAAAAAGAAAGAAAATAATTTCAAATTAAATCTTAAATAAATAAAAAAAAATTTACTTAACATTTTTTAATTGACGAGAATGATTTAAAAAGCCTCAGAAATAATTGAGAATTGATAAAAATAATTGACATTTCAGATAAATAATTGGAATTTTTGAAAATGATGCCAAAAGAGTGAAATTAATTAAAAATTGGAGAAAATAATAGAAAATTTACAGAATTTATTTTTAAGCAAAAGAAAATAATGGAAATATCGTTTAAAAACTGAAAATTGAAGACAATAATCTAAATTTGATAAAAAACTGAAAATTTACGAAATTAATTGTAAAATAATTCAAATAATTAAAAGAAGGAGAAAATAATTGCAAAATAATAAAAAGAAACGAAAATTGGACAAAATAATTAAAAATTAAAATATGGATTTGCAAATTCTGGATATTAATTCAGAAATAAAGAAAATCATTAAAAATTGAAGATAATAATTGTAAAATGATAAAAAGTTATTTAGCAGATAAGTAGTTCGGTTTTTATTTGTGAGTTTGAAATCTTTCTACTTTATGTAATAAAAAGTGTTTTACGCAATTTGCCGGGTTTTTTTCTTTTTTTTAGTAAGTTTTCAGCTTTCTTCGCACACCGAAAGCGATAAAAATACTTCCGCCCTGAAAAAAAGAAAATTGTAAATTAATTCAATTCGATTGGAAAGAAGAATTAAACAATTGTTTTATAACTTACAATTGTTATGGAAATAATCAAAGTTATCACGGAAACTTTATTCACTTGTGATTTGAGTAAAAGAACTGCGCTCTTGAAACAGCCAGATTTATAAACTACCTCTTCTGTCATTTTTACACACTTAAAAAATGCAAAATGGAATAAAAATGTTATTCTTTTATTTTTATTTTAAATTAAACGGGTACCTCTTCCATTTTCACGGAACAGCAACTTCGAGGAATTGATTTTTGCAGTTCTTCCCAGTCTTGATAAGATTTGATTCCGCAGCATTTTAACTACGAATCGGAAGAAGTATAACGAATCTTTAGAATCAGTTTAGAAAGAGAAGAAAAAAATTTCAGAGATCACAGTGGTTTTTTTAATCAATTTTAGGTAAAAAAAGGGGGGGATTTTTCTTTAAAAAAAAAAAGGAGATTTTGTTTCATAAAAAGGGAATTTTTAAAATTAGTAAAAAAATAATTATAAATATTATTTTCTGAACTTTTTGCTTCCAAGCAAGAAAAATAATTTGCTGCAAGCAATAAATTAATAATATAAAAGTTAATTGGAGAATTTATTAAAAAAAAGTATTTTAAATGCAAAAAAAATTTAAAAACATGAATTATTTTAGGAATTTCTGATCAATTATAAAAGCGATTCGTTTTGAGATAACGAATATGATTTTTGTATTCCTTAAATTGTATTCTTAGCATAGAAAAAAAGTTATACAAAAAATTTAATTTGTCGATGAAATGATATTAAAATTGTAATGAAATAGAAATATGATTATTAAATTAGAAAATTCGTATTATTAATAAGTCAAACAATGATAAAAGAAAATTATCAAGGACGGAAAGAATTTATAATAAAGTTAGAAATTTTTTAAAATTTTATGTAAAGATTAAATTAAGGAGGTTCTCTTCATTGACATAACCTCAAACTAAAAAATGACTGTTCCCAACAAATAAAACTATTATTAAAATTAATTTCACCAAATTTTGAAAGATCCAGAAAAAATTAGGCTTAGCTAAAATTTGTTGTCAAATAATAATTATTTAATATTTCATATTTTAATTTTTCATCCAATTCTGAAAAATAATAGCTCATTATTTTTCTTGTTGAAATATTCTCTACAATTTTATTTATTAGATTTTGTTAAATAATATTCTGCTTCAAAAAGTACGTAAAAAACAAAATTTTTTTGTTTAATAACTTTAAAACAAAATATTTAACAGAACCCAATAAATAAAATTGAAAGAGAATGTTTCAACGTGAAATTGAAAAAATTACCGAATTTCTTTTAAAAAAAAAAATTTTTAATTGGAGAAAAATACTGTACAATTTAAAAATTAATTGAAAAAATTAAAATAATTAAAAATTGAAGAAAATATATGAAATTTGAGAAAAACACTGAAAAAATCTTTGAAAATAATTTAACAAAATGAGAATAATAATTAAAAATTGAGAAAATAATTGAAAAATTATGAAAATAATTGAAATATGAGAAATTGAAAACAGGAAATGAAATTTGAGAGAAATAATTTAAAAATAAAATTTAAATTAAAAAAAAATTACTTAATAATTTTTAATTGAAGAAAATGATTTAAAAAATCTCAGAAATAATTGATAATTGATAAAAATAATTTACATTTCAGATAAATAATTGAAATTTTTGAAAATTATGCCAAAAGAGTGAAATTAATTAAAAATTGGAGAAAATAATAGAAAATTTACAGAATTTATTTTTAAGCAAAAGAAAATAATTAAAATAATTAAAAACTGACAATTGAAGACAATAATAAAAAGAAAGGTGGAGAAAATAATTTCACCAAATTTTGAAAGAACTAGAAAAAAGTAGGTTTAGAAAATTTATTGTCAAATAATAATTATTTAACATTTTATGTTTTTTTTTAAATTTTATGATCAACTGCAATTTTCTTTCAATAATTCGGAAAAATTCTCTACAATTTTATTTATTAGGTTCTGTTAAATAATATTTTGTTTAAAAGTTATTAAACAAATAAAATTTGTTCTTTTTGTAATTTTTAAACAGAATAATAATTTAACAAAATCTAACAAATAAATTGTATGAAAATTGCATTTGTCCATTAAATTTAAAGAAAAAACATAAAATGTTAAAAAATTATTATTTGACAATAAATTTTAGCACAAAAAACTGTACAACTGGATCTGTCAAAATTTGGTGAAATTAATTTGAATAATATTTTTATTTGGGGTGAAAAACGACTTTCTATAGTTTGAGGTTATGTAAATTCACAAAATATAATTAATTTTTTAATTTTAACTGTTAAATTTTGCAATAATTGCAATTTAAAACTTTGAATAAATTAAAGTTTAGGGTCAAAAATTTTTTAATGTTTTTTTTCACAAATTCCCAGTTTTCGAGAAAAGTAGGAGATATTTGGGACAAGTTTTCAAAATAGAGGACTGTTTAATGAATTTTTTTTAAGGGGAAATAAGAAGAAAAGGGAACAAAAATGTTGATTTTAGGTGATTTTTTTTAAAAAAAAGGGAAAAAAATTGTAGGTGAAAAAGGAGAGAAACTGTGATTCCTGCAATTTAGTTTTAATTTTATTTAATAGTTTACGTATCGCTGTGTATTGTCCCAGGTTTCTGTTGCCCAGTCGAGATAGTGGTACTTTTCAATAGAATTTTTCATCTCCTCGCGAAGTTTTTGCACCAGGTTATCGAAAAATGTGAAACTCATGATTGCGGAAATAAATATGACACATAGGGCTATAATATAGAGGGCTATATACTGAAAATTAGATTTAATTTAGAAAAAACAAATTTATTGGTTATATTTTAGTGACGAATTCCTTAATTTATACTTTTGAATTTGTTTTTTCATTTCACAAATTTTGTGAAAAAGTAAATTTCTATTGATACTTACGACCATTAAAATACCTTTTTTTTTCTTTACGAAGGCAAATAGTCCTAAAAATGACACAACCGAACCAAACATCGCTATCAATAAAAGAATCGTCATATAAATCTTCTGACCAATGAATAATTTAATATCAATTAGCATCCAGACAGAAAGGGCTAAAGTTACGATTCCTGTTAACTGGGTGAATATTTTTAATTAATGAATAAAGCGCCGAGTAACTGAATTTTAATTAGTTTCGAAAGTAATCAAAATTTGGAAAAATCAAAATTCACATCGATTGAATTTGGTTTGATCAAAATTAGAATTATAAATTTAGTGAAATTAACTGAATAAATAAATTCACTTACAAATATAAAACTGTTAATAGTAATGAACGAAATTTTGAGGAATTTTGTCGGAATTCTTTGATAGAAAAATTTATCTCTAAATGTGACCTTTTTAACAGAAACATTACTTTCTGTTTCTGTAATTTCTTCCTCTTCTGAACTCGATTCATCTGTGTTTTCATCAGAATCCTCATCTTCTTCGTGATGGGTCATAATTTTTTAAAATAATTCTGACTTCAAATTATCCTGGCTAAAATAAAAAATTTAGTAAACATGAGTGCAAACTCTTGACAGGTATAAAAAAAAAAAACAAAAGACAATTTCACGCCAGCTATAAATTTTAAATTCGACAACATTTTGAAAAGGTGAAATCTGATGTAAAAACTTAAAACAAAAAAGCATCTAGTGACAAACTTCAGGTGTGGTCAGAATGAAAGAATAAATAAAACTTGTAAATTATTATTATATTTAAATTTATCGAGACATTTTATATCTAAACTATCTTATTTACTTTATTAAATTAATTCTATTTAATATATCTTATTTAATATATCCTGATAATTAAACAAGATACAATAAACAACAATCCGTCTTAATTTATAATTTCCGCAGTTTTGTTTGACCTTAATTAATAATTTATTCCCTCTCTTCAACAACTTAAAAACCAAAAACTACACAAACAATATTTTGCTCCAATCATATCAACGTTTCGAGTGTCTTTTAGAACCACGAGAACTATTTTTCGAAGTATTCGCCTCGGAACCAATCATAATTCGTCCAGCAGCTATTTCATCTCTATCAGCCGAATTTTCAATTTGTTTCTGAGCTTCGAGGAAGAACATAACGTCCCTCAATTGCTCCTTTAAATCCACAAGTTCCGCTTCTTTCGTGACCTTGTACTGCGTCAATTCCTCTTGGAGCTGTTTATGTTTATTCTGCCAAGAAGTCTGATTCATCTGAAGCGCACTTCTCAGCGCTTTTTCCTCCGAGAGTTCCGACTGCGATTTTTCCAATTTTTGACTCACTGCCTGTATTTTCTTCTCTAAAACTTGCTTCTCTTTATTCAGTGCAGAGACTTTTTTCTAAAAATAATCAAATAAGAACAAAATTAGAATTAGAATTAACAGGGTGTCTACCGAAACATGATTTTCAAATTCCCGGCAAATTCCCGGTTTTCCCGGATCTAAAATCACATTTTTCCCGGATTTCTTTTATGTATGATTATTAGATATAATATTATAATAGTGAAAAAAGTAAGTGCGTAATAAATAAGTTTTTAAGGTAAAATTGGTCTTTGAAGAAAATAATTCCAAAATGGCAAAAATAATAGAAATTTGAAGAAAATAATTGGAAAATGACAAAAATAATTAAAATTTGAAGAAACAAAACGAAAGATGACAAAACTAATCAAAAATTAAGTAAATAATTAAAAATTTTAAGAAAAGACTTGGAAAATGACAAAAATAATTGAAAAATGGAAAAAAAAATAAAAATTTCATGTCAATACATAATTGAAAAATTGGAGAAAAAAATTGACTATTAAAGAAAATAATTAAAAAATCATAAAATTGATAGAAATTTGAAAAAAAAAATACTTGAAAAATGATAAAAATAATTAAAATTAAGAAAAAAAAACAATTGAGAAATGACAAAAATAATTGTACCTTGAAATAAAAATGAAAGAAGATAAAACTAATTTAAAATTTTATAAAAATTTTTGATTTGAAAAAAAAACAGGTAAAAAATGACATAAATAATTGAAAAATGGAGAAACAAAATAAAAATTAGAAATCAATAATTGAAAAATTGGAGATAAAAATTGAAGTTTAAAGAAAATAATTAAATAATGACCAAATAATTGCAAAATCCCAAAAAATTTGAAATTTGAAGAAATACTTGAAAAATGATAAAAATAATTAAAGTTAAAAATAAAAAGCAATTGAAAATTTAAAGATAAAAGAAAATAAGTAAAATATGGAGAAAGTAATAAAAAAATGTCGAAAATATTGATAATACTTGAGAAATGACTAAATTAATTCAAAATTTGAAAAGCAATTAAAAAATGAGAAAAATAATTATAATAGGAAAAAATAATCGAGAAATAACAAAAATAACAAAAATTTGAAGAAAATAATTGATAAATCACAAAAAATTTAGATTTGAAGGTAGTATGTGAAAAATAACAAACATAATAAACATTTGAGACAAATAATTGAAAAGTGACAAAACTAATTAAAAATTAATTTAAAAAAATATAAAATTTGAAGAAAAGACTTGAAAAATGATAAAAATAATTAAAATTTGAAAAAAAAATTGAGAATTGACAATAATAAATGAAAATTGAAGTAAGAAATTAAAAAATTCATGACAATAACGTCGAAAATATTGACAATAATTAAGAAATTACTAAATTACTTGAAAATATTAAAAATCAATTAAAAAATGACAAAAATAATTGAAAATAGGAAAAAATAGTCGAGAAATGACAAAAATAATTGAAATCTGAAGAAAATAAATTGAGAAATCGCAACAAATTTTAATTTGAACGTAATAGGTACATGAAAAATACCAAAAATAATAAAAATTTGAAATAAATAATTGAGTATGACATGAATAATTGATAACTGGTGTAAATAATTAAAAGAATGTAAGATTGAAAAAAAATAATTGAAATTTGAAAAAAAATGAAACTTGTAAAAAATAATTGGCAATTGGTGTAAAGTATTTAAAAATTATTGATACATAATAATAAAATTATTAAAGAAAATTGCTGAAATTTGAAGAAAAAAATTTTTAAATGTTAAAACTAATAGAAATATGCAGAAAATACTTGAAAAATGATAAAAATAATTGAAATTTGATGGAAAAATTGAAAGATGACGAAAGTAATTGACAGTACTGGTTTAAAAATTAAAAACTTGTAGACATTAATTAAAAAATTGAAAAAGATTTCAATATTATTATTAAATAATAATAATCTCCGAAAACTCCTGAAGTTAGTTACTTTTTATATTTATTCATTTTTTCTGTCCACGTTTTAAAATCTGGAGTGAAGTTAGTTAGTATTAATATTTATTATTCTTTTTCTGTCCATGTTTTAAAAACTGAAGTGAAATTAGTCTTAATCCCTGTTATTTTATTGATTTTGACTCTCTTTATCAGGAAAAAATTTTTAAATTTGAATTGAAAGAATAAGGTAACCTTTTTCGTTAGTGTCGTGCGTTGTGCTGGTTTTTAATTGTCATTTGTGTAAAAAAACAGTTTCGAAAAATGCTTTAAAAATTTATTATGGTTTTTGAAGAAGTTTAAAATATACATAAACACATGCAATTAATTTCCTAAATTTTCAGTTATCATCTCAAATTTAGATTATTGTCATCAATTTTCCATTATATAACAATTTTTTAATTATTGTCTTTTGCTTAAAAATAAATTCTGCAATTCTTCTTGATTTTCATCAATTTATAATTATATTCATTATTTTGGCATTACTTTTACCATTTATTTATCCGATATTGCAATTATTTTCATCAATTTTCGATTATTTCTGCGATTTTGTAATTATTCTCCGTAATTAATTTTTTAAAGTAATTTTGTAATTTCTTTTTTTTTTTTAACATATATACTATGATTTTTTCAGTTATTTTTCTCAAATTTTATTGAATGATTTCAATTTTTAATATTTATATTATTTTCATCATAATTCAATTTTCTTTCTCAATCTTAAATTATTTTCAGCATATTTCAATTATTTTTTTCCATTTTGAAATAATTTTATCATTTTTTAATTATTTTCCTCGATTTTTAATTATTATACTCATTTTCTAAAATTATTTCCTAAGATTTTTAAGTATTTTTCTGAAAATTCAAACATTTTCTTCAATTTCTAATTATTTTCATTTGTTATCAGAATTTCAAATTTTTTTTATTAATTATCATAAATTTCAATTATTTTTAGCATTCTTCCAGTATTTTTTCCAATTTTTAGTTATTCTCATTTTCTAAAATTATTTTCTAAGATTTTTAAGAATTTTTCTAAAACTTCAATTGTTTTCTTTAATTTTTAATTATTTTTTTTTGTTTTCATAATTTCAAAAAAATTTTATTAATTATCGTAAATTTCAATTATTTTTAGAATTCTTCCAGTCTTTTCTCCAATTTTTAGTTATTCTCATTTTCTAAGATTTTTAAGAATTTTTCTAAAATTTCAATTGTTTTCTTTAATTTTTAATTATTTTGTTTGTTTTCATAATTTCCAAAATTTGTTATTAATTATCGTTAATTCCAATTACTTTTAGCTTAGTTCTTCAATTCTTTTCTGCAATTTTTAGTTATTTTCTTTTTTTTTTTCATTGAATTCTAAGATCTTCATGTATTTTTTTTCAAATTTCAATTATTTTTTTTATTTATTTAAATAATTTAAATGAATCATATATTAATTATTTTCAGCAAGTTATAAAATTTAAAAACATTTTTCTATTATTTTCCAAAATTTATTTCCTTCAAATTTCAATTCTTTACATTTGTTTCATAATTAAAAATATTTTTAACTATTTATCTGACTTTTCAATTATTTCATTATTTATATTATTTTTTATATTATTTTCTTCAATTTTCAATTACTTTCGTTCTTTTTCATAATTGCCAAAAAGTTTTTACTTATTTCTCTTTAATTAAAATTTGTTCTGTTCAATTTTAAATTATATTTATCTTTTTTCATTTATTTTCTCTAATTTTTAAGTATTTTCTTTTATTTCAATGAACTTCTGAAAGTTTTAAGTATTTTTCTCAAATTTGCTGAACTTTCCTTTATTTAAAATATTTTATGTAATTTGTTTAATTATTTTCATAAATTTTAATTATTTCTTTTAGTTTTAATTTATTTATCTCAATTTTTAACCATGTTTTTTCAATTTTCAATTATTTTCTCTAATTTTTCATTATTCAATTTTGTTTTAATTTACTTTTAAGATTCTCAAGTATTTTTCTCAAATTTAAATTATTTTCTTTATGTTTAAAACATTTTTATGATTGTTTCAATTACTTTCCCCAATTTTTAATTGTTTTCATTTTTTTTCAATTAATTTGCAAAATTTGCAATTATTTTGCTAGTTAATTTTAATATTATTGATATTTGAAGAATATAATTGTATATAATAAGAATAATTATTATTATTTTACTAAGAAAGTGAGAAAGTGTGTTTAAAGTGTGCAATAGTGAGTGATTTAAAAAAAATATGAATAAAAATGAGAAAAGTAAGTCACTGGCAACCCTGAAAATGCCCAAATTCGCTTGAAACTTGTTACACTTTTACTATTTTGAAAATCTAACTTTAGATTAGTAACCAGGAACATGGATTACCTCCGAGTAACAAGTTTGAAGTGAATTTGAGCAATTTTGCAAAATATGTCTGCCATCCGCCATTTTAAATTTTGAAAAATTGGTAATTCTGACATCGTTTTCACAATCAGAGACTTCGAAAACGAGTAATAAGTTTCAAGCGAATTTAAAGAATTGTGAAAACGAATTAGCTGAAATTTTTAGAAATTCCCGGATATAATTTTTTTTCCCGGCAATTTCCCGGGTTTTTCCCGGTCGAACTAAAATCCCGGCAAATTCCCGGTTTTCCCGGAATTCCCGGTGAGTAGACACCCTGAATTAAAAAAGTTAGATTTGCAAAGGGAAAGGCAACGAACCTTCATCTCGTTATTTTCATCAATCACCTGAGTTAATTTGTCTCTTAACTCATTGGTTTCCGTGATTGTTCGCTGCTCAATTCGATTGAGTCTATCTTCGAAAAACTCCCGCTGAGTTTCCAATTGAGATGTCAGTAAATATGTAAATTCCAGCTGAACAGAATCGACTTTTTCGTCCATTGAGGCTCCCTCGACTTTGGACGGCTCGTGTCCTTCGACCATTTTTCCGTCCTTGTCCTGGAGAAGTCGATGAACAAAAGTATCAGCCACATAATCCCAGACTCGATTATTTCCAAGCTGCATCGCATAGCAGTGATGTGTGTCCTGATAATGTTCAAAAGCGTGACCTTTCGTGTACCTTGAGCAGCCAATGTGTCCACAAATCAGGCAAATCCACAAACCGTCGTTCAAAGTTCCTGGAACTGAATTTTCAAAATTATAATCAATCAATTATTTAAAAATTAGATTAAACAACGACAATAGATTAGTTTCTACACCTTATAACTCCCGTTGATAAAATGCTTATTCAATTGTCAAAAATATATAAATCTAACTCGGAGCACAGTTTGATATGAAGCTAGTTTGTTTTCCGGACAATATAATTCCTATTCAATGTTCAGAATAATATAATGCTAACTCAAAGGTGCTTTTAATATAATTGAAATTCAGGTTTAAATACAGTAAATACCTGATTTAATTATGATATTATATAACTCGTTTTCATCTTGGAATGTAAAAATAATTTAAATTTCCCTTTTATAAATAATTTAATGCATGATATTTCTCATTATAAACCATAAATTACATGAAAATAAGTTCTTAAACTGCTACATTATTCCTTCACTAGATTACATTTCATTTAAGATTTAAAACAAAGCTTACAATTAGTAATTTTTTAATATTTTAACCTGAAATATTAAGAGCCAGACGAATCTTCAGTATTATTATTCAAGATTATTACAAACATTGTAAGTGTTTTATATCATAAGGTTATAATTCAATATAATTTAAATTCAAGTTTTAAGTACAATAAATAATAAAACGCTAATTTAATCATTACATTATTTCTCGCTTCTTCGTCTGTAGATGCAAAAATAATTTTTTTTTCCCTATTATTATGAATAATTTAATATATGGAATTTCTAGTTTATAAACAAACAATTTTAAATTTAAAATTAAAAACCAAGTTTAAAAATCTAAAATGTTAATATTTTTAATTACAAAATTCAAAAACTAAATGTTCATAATATCTGAATTTTATGCTATTTGTTTATAAACTAGAAATATCATTAATTAAATTATTGATAATAATTGAAAAAGTGTTATTACTTTTACACCTAACAATGAAAAAGCATAAAAGAATATTACAGTTTACTTGATATTTTAATATTTATTTTACGTAAACTTGAAATTTAATCGTTTTAAACGAAATTTTGAGTTAGCATTATATTATTCTGAACATTGAATTAGAATCATATTGCACGGACCATGAACTAGCTTCATATTGAACTGAGCTTTGAATTAGAATGATATATTTTTGACAATTGAATAAGCATTTTATCAACGGGAGGCGTCGATGTTATCAACAATTGAAAATATTTAAAATATAATATCGTAAAATAAATAAAACCAGTTTACATACGACAGAATTTATAAAATTTTAGAATTAAAAAAAAATACAAAAAATGATTGAAATTAAACATAATAATTGCCAAGTTCGAAAATTAATTGAAAAAAAAATAATAATAACAATTAAAAATTGGCAAAAGTAATTTAAATTAGGTGAAAATTATGTCCGAATTTTTGATTTTATTTATGAAAAAAAATTTTGGCAAAAAACGATTTTTTTTCGATGAATAAAATAAAGAAAAAAATTTAAATTTGAAAAAAATTCTTGAAAATCTTAAATAAATTGAAGAACAAGTACATTGGAGAAAAATTGGAGAAAATAATTGAAAATCGAAAAAATAATGACTGAAACTGAGATAAATAATAAAGAATTTAAGAAATTAATTCAGAAATAATAAAGAAAATTAAAAACTGAAGAAACTAATGAAAAAATAATATAAATAATTTTAAATTGAAGAAAACAGTTAAAACTTTAGAGAATAATTGAAAAAATTATATAATATATTTTAAATAAAGGAAAGTTAAAGAAAATTTCAGAAAAATATTTGAAACTTTTAGAAGATCATTGAAAAAAAAAAAGAAAATCAGAGCAAATTAGAGAAAACACATGAAAAAAGATAAACATAATTTAAAATTGACCAGAACAATTTTTAATTTAAGAGAAATAATGAAAAACTGTTTGGACATTATGAAAAAGAACGAAAGTAATTGAAAATTGAAGAAAATAATAAAAAAATAATATAAATAATTGAAATATCAGACAAGTAGTTTTAATTTTTGAAAAATTTGAAAATAATGAAAATAATTGAGAATAATTAAAAATTGAAGAAAACAATGGGAAATTTGAGAAAAATATTTTTAAATCTTAGAAAATAATTTTAATAAATAAGAATAATTAACAGTTGGGAAATAAATAATTGAAAAAATTGCAGAATGTTTTTATAAATAAATAAAATAATTGAAATTTGAGAAAAATACTTGAAAATCTGAGCAATTAATTAAAAGAAATAAGAATAATTGAAAATTGGAGAAAAGAATTGAAGAAACTTAAAAAAAATTGAAATTTAAGATAATTATTACAATTTTTTGGAAATTATGAAGACAGGCGAGAATTAAAAATTTAAGAAAATAGTTAAAATTTGAGAAAAATATTTAAAAATCTTAAAAAAAATACTTTTACAAATTAGAATAATAATTAAAAACTTAGGGAAATACTTGAAAAATGAAATAAAAATTCAAAGTAATGGAAATAGTTATAAATTTTAAAAAATAATTGAAATATGATGAAAATAACTAAAATATCAGAAAATGATTGAAATTTTTGAAAATTATACCAAAAGAATGAAAATAATTAATAATTGGAGAAGACAATAGAAAAGTTAGAGAATTTATGTTAAAGCAAAAGAAAATAATTGATAAATCGCTTAAAAAATTGAAAATTGAAGACAATCTAAATTTGAGATAATAACTGAAAATTTTGGAAATTAATTAAAAAATAATTAAAATAAATAGAAGATGAAGTAAATAATTGGAAAATAATTAAATTGAAATGAATATTGAACAAAATAACAGCTATTGAGACCCATTTTTGAAAATTCAGGATATTAATTCAGAATGAATGGAAATGATTAGAAATTAGAGAAAAATATTTAAATTTGAGAAAAATACTTGAAAATCTTAGAAATAAATTTTAAAGAAGTAGAATAATGAAAAATTGGAGAAAATAACTGAAAATTGACAAAAATGATTGAAATTGAGATAAATAATTAAACAATTAGGAAATTAATTCAGAAATCATGAAAATGATTAAAAATTAAAGCAAATATTGGGAATTTTGAGAAAAATAATTAATAATCTTGTAAAATAATTTAAAAAAAACAATAATTTAAAATTGAGGAAAATAATAGAAAAATGATTTTAAATTTTTAAACGTGGAAAAAATAATTGAAATATAACAAAAACATTGATAAGTTGAAAGAAATAAATGAAATTTGAAATAAATAATGGAAAAAATCGCTGAATTTTTTTTAAATATATAAAATTTTTCAAATTTGAGAAAAATACTTATAAAACTTAATAAAATAGTTTTACAAAATGAGAATAATAATTAAAAATTGGGGAAAATAATTGAAAAATTCTAAAAATAATTTAAAATTTAAAAAATTATTGAAATATGATGAAAAAAATTAAAAATTTAAATAAATCATTGAAATATCATAATCAGTCATAATATTTAAACTTTTAGATAAATAATTAAACATTTTTTAAATTATGCCGAAAGAATGAAAAGAATTAGAAATTGGAGAAACTAATGAAAAAATAATATTAATAATTTTAAATTGAAGAAAACAGTTAAAACTTTAGAAAATAATTGAAAAAATTATATAATATATTTTAAATAAAGGAAAGTTAAAGAAAATTTCAGAAAAATATTTTAAACTTTTAGAAGATCATTGAAAAAAAAAGAAAGTTATTAAAAATTGGAGAAAATACATAAAAAAAGATAACCATAACTTAAAATTGACCAGAACAGTTTCTAATTTAAGAGAAATAATGAAAAACTTTTTGGACATTATGAAAAAGAACGAAAGTAATTGAAAATTGAAGAAAATAATCAAAAAATAATATAAATAATTGAAAATTGAATGAAATAATTGAAATATCAGACAAGTAGTTTTAATTTTTGAAAAATATGAAAATAATTTAAATAATTCGAAATTAATAAAAAATTGAAGAAAACAATGGGAAATTTGAGAAAAATATTTTTAAATCTTAGAAAATAATTTTAATAAATAAGAATAATTAACAAATGGGAAATAAATAATTGAAAAAATTGCAGAATTTTTTTTAAATAAATAAAATAATTGAAATTTGAGAAAAATACTTGAAATTCTGAGCAATTAATTGAAAGAAATAAGAATAATTGAAAATTGGAGAAAAGAATTAAAGAAACCTAAAAAAAATGGAAATTTAAGATAATTATAACAATTTTTTGGAAATTATGACGACAAGCGATAATTAAAAATTTAAGAAAATAATTGAAATTTGAGAAAAATGTTTAAAAAAATACTTTTAAAAAATGAGAATAATAATTAAAAATTTAGGGAAGTAATTGAAAAATGAAAAAAATAATTTCAGATTAAAAAATAATTGTAATTTTTGGGAATTATGAGAAAAGAATGAAAATAATTAGAAATTGAAGAGGACAATAGAAAAGTTAGAGAATTTATATTAAAATTAATAATTATTTATTAATTAAAAAATAATTAAAATAAATAGAAGATGGAGTAAATAATTGCAAAATGATTAAATTGAAATGAATATTGAACAAAATAACAGCAATTGAGACACATATTTGAAAATTCAGGATAATAATTCAGAATGAATGGAAATGATTAAAAATTTGAGAAAATAATTTAAATTTGAGAAAAATACTTGAAAATCTTAGAAATAAATTTTAAAGAAGTAGAATAATGAAAAATTGGAGAAAATAATTGAAAATTGACAAAAATGATTGAAAATGAGATAAATAATTAAAAAAATTAGAAAATTAATTCAGAAATCGTGAAAATTATTTAAAATTAAAGCAAATACTGTGAATTTTGAGAAAAATAATTAATAATCTGGAAAATAATTTTAAAAAAACAATAATTTAAAATTGAGGAAAATAATAGAAAAATGATTTTAAAATTTTAAACGTGAAAAAAATAATTGAAATATAATAAAAACATTGATAAGTTGAAAGAAATAAATGAAATTTGAAATAAATAATTGAAAAAATCGCAGAATTTTTTTTAAATAAATAAAATTTTTCAAATTTGAGAAAAATACTTATAAAACTTAACAAAATAATTTTACAAAATGAGAATAATAATTCAAAATTTGGGGGAATAATTTAAAACTGATAAAAATAATTAAAAATTTAAAAAATTATTGAAATATGATGAAAATAATTTAAGATTTAAATAAATCATTGAAATATGATAATATTTAAACTTTTAGATATTGGAAAATAACGACACTTTCGACACTTTTAGATAAATAATTAAAAAAATTTTTAAATTATGCCGAAAGAATGAAAAGAATTAGAAATTGGAGAAAATAATAGAAAAATTCCAGAATTTATTTTAAAGCAAAATAAAATAATTGAAATTTTATATATATATGTTTGAAAGTTCAGAATATTAATTCAGAAATAATCAAAATGATCAAAAATTGAAAAAAACAATTTTTAGTTTAAGAGAAACAATTAAAAAAAATACATAATATAGGTACACAAAATACAATAAAATCATAGATATTGTTTAAAATAATGGAGATTTCAGATAAAGAATAAAAAACTTTTTGGAAATTATGAAAAAGCACGTAAGTAATTAAAAATTGAAGAAAAACTTAAAAAATAATATAAATAATTGAAAATCGAATTAAATTCTTGAAATATTAGATAAATAGTTTAAAATTTTGGAAAAATACTCGAAAATCTGAAAAGTTAATTAAAAAAATTAGAATAATTAAAAATGGAAGAAAATAATTGAAGAAAGCTAAAAATAATTGAAATTTAAGATAATTAGTAATTAACGGATTTTTTTTAAGCATAAGAAAATAATTGAAAATTTTTTTTAAAATTTGAAAATTGAAGAGAATAATCTAAATTTGAGATAGCAACTGAAAATGTAGGAAATTAATTAAAAAATAATTGAAATTATTAAAAGATGGGGAGATTATTAGACTCTAAATAAACATTAAATATTTATTGCAAATTAAAGTGTTTAACTATGTAATTCTTTTAAATACTACATTAAATTAATTTTACTACTTTTCAATAAAAATATCGTGAACGGGCGATTTGTACTTTCTTAGAGAACGACCAATATTTGAAAGTTCAGGATATTAATTCAGAAATAATGAAAATGATTAAAAATTGAAGACAATAATTTCAAAATGTAAATAATAATGGTAAATTAAAAAAATTAATTTAAATTTACGATAAATAATTTATAAAATTTAGCAACTAATAATAGCATTGTTTTATTGTGGATGAGAAAATAATTGAAATTATATAAGTGTTTGAAAAAATTGCAGAGAATAATTAAAATTTGCGGAAGGTAAATGTAAGATTTACGGAAAAAGTGAGAAATAATTAAAATAATTAAAAATTGCAGAAAATAATTGAAAAAAGATAAAAATAGTCTATTATAGTTATTCTATATACCTATATAATTATCTTCAAATCTATTTTTTCTACTAAAATTTGGATTAATTTAAATTCGAAAGTTTGAATAATTAATTAAAGTTGCATCGAATTAAAATTTGGATTAATTTTCGAATTTTGAAGCCATTTTTCATTCTTCCAGATAAACAAAAATTCAAAAAGGATCTTAGAAGGTGTAAAAATATAATTAAATGAAAAATACCGCATTCCATGCAATGACTATCGGCCAGAGGTTCTGGTGTTTGTGCGTATCGACAAATGGGACAAGAAGTGTCACCCCATTTGACTAAACAGCTGGCATGAAAAGTGTGGTTGCACAGGACGGTCAAAATTCCGTCGACACTCTCGTCCATTCGTTCTAAACAAACAGGACAAGACGGTAATTCTGTATGTCCTGCAATTGGCATTCCGTCTCCTCCAACTTCGACTTTAGAAACAAATACAAGGTGACAAACTGCATCCGGTTCCAAAGAATTGTACGGCGCTCCATTGAAGGTCTCGTAAAATTCACTAGCTGCTGCCTAAAAATTAAATAAACGTATTAGTATATATTATTATAATTAAATTAATTATTAATTATTATTATTATTATTGAAAAAAATAACAGGGTGTGCAGTAATTTTTGAAAAAGTTCAAAATTTTTTCAAGGTTTACAAAATTGAAAATAAATCATATCAAGGATCACTTTTTAATAATTGAAACAAAAATAAATATATACTCTTCAATTGGAGAAAATAATTGAATTTTAAAAGACAAAAAATTAAAAAATACAGGATATAGATTAAAAATAAAGAAAAGAATATAAAAAATTACAAAAATTATTGAAAAAATTAAAAAATAGAATTGACAGTAAAATTAACTGAAATATTGAAGATTGTATACCTAATAAATTTTAATTTGAGGAAAATATTTTAAAACTGAAGAAAATATTGAAAAAACGTTAAAAGAAATTGAAAATGAAAGACAATAATGGATAAATGAAGAAATAGATTTAAGAAAATAATTTAATAACTAAAGAATACAATTTAAAAATCAAGGAAAATATTAATAAATGGAAAAATATAATTGGAATTTGAAAAATTAATTTGAAAATGAAGAAGATCATTAAACATTGACGAAAATAATTCAAAGATTGAAAGAAGTAATTGAAAATTAAAAAATAAAATTAATATTTCAGAAAAATAAATATACTTTTTTTTTAATAGGTAAATGAAATAAAAAATAATAAATACAATTTTAAAATTAGTAGATGACAAAAATAATTAAATGCGAAAAAGTAATTGAAAATTTTGAAATTTATAATTAAAATTTGCATTAATAACAAGAAATTGAACAAAATAATTGAACAAATGAAAAAATAGTTAAACAATGACGACACTAATTAAAAAATGCTAAAAATAATTAAGTATTGATAAAATTAACATTTTCAATTTAAATTTATTGAAAAAATGTAGAAGATTGTAGTTGCAATTTGAAGCAAGTAATTGAAAAAAGTCAAAAGAAAAAAAGAAAATTAAAGACAATAATTGATAAGTGAGAAGAAAATTTAATATTTAATTATTAATATTGAAAAATATAAATGGCAGAATTGATATTAATATATCAATATAATAGATATAATAATATGGAAATAGAAATAAGTAAAGATTAAATAAATTAATTAACATTTTAAATAATATTAAATAATTTAAATAATTGTAATTTTAAGAAAATGATTTACAACTGATGAAAGTAATTGAAAAATAAAGATGGTAATAGAAAATTAAATACTATAATTGATGAATGAAAAAATAGATCTAATATTTAAAAAAAAAATGAAACTGAAAAAATATTAGAAAGAATTCAAGAGGTCCATATTATTTTTAATATTACGTGCAAGATAAATCATTTTCAAATTTAAGTTAAATTTAAAATTATAATAAAGGTAATTATGTAAAAAATCGAATATCAATTCAAATAAATTTTCGTCATATTTAACAGCATATTTTTTATAAAAATATTTAAATAGAAAACTTGGATACTTAAGTGGATTGAAAATCAATACATTAACTTTCCTTATCCATGAAGAATGACTTAAAAAAATATTTTAATTATTATAAAATTCAATTTCAAAATGGTAAATTCATAAAAAATACCATATTTCAACACATCATATCAAAAACAAATCTTTAGAATAAATATTATTAGCTTACTAAATTTTCTTATTTATTTATGTATCTCCAATTTCAGTTATTTGTATTTTTTTTCCATTATTCTCATTATTTTTAAATTAATCTTTTCAGTTTCCAATTATTTTCTCAATCTTTTATTATTGTCTTCAATTTTCAGTTGTTTCCATAATTTTGGAATTAAAGGCAGAAACAATTTTTAATTTTTTAAATTATTTTTCAATTGATTTATTAAATCTTGAATTATTTATCTCAAATTTGAATTCTTTCTTTTAATTTTTATTACTTTTATAATCTTTTAATTGTCTTTTTCAATTTTTAATTATTATTTTTTAATTAATTTCCTAAAATCAAGGTGATTTCAATATTTTCAAAGACTCTATTCACCCTGTTTATTATTTATCAAAATTTGCATTTAATTTAATTATTAATTAATTTCCACTAATCGTAAATCAGATGCTTTTTTTTATCTCACCGAATTCCTAAAAGTGATTAAAGCCATATATTGATCAGGATTGTCGTCCCTTAAAATTCTAAAGTGTTGGATATTTTGATGACAAGCGGCAGTAAATGTCAAAACATCGTGACATGTCATTGTCGCAGGAACTGAGAGCATACAAATTGTATTGCTTCGAGTTGCAGCGCATTGTACATCCGTCAGTTCACTGAAATTTTCATTAATTACTTTTTAATAAATTTAATTATTTAATCCCAGCATGCATTATTATTACTTTTATTATTTCAATTTCCCGTATTATTTTTAAAATCAATTAAATTTCCTATTTTCGAAAAACCCACTCTTCTTTGAATAGATGCAAAATTCCCTTGGTGACTTCAACGAAAGGATTTCCGGAGAAAAAATTAATTTGATCGGCAACATTGCAAGATGTAGCGCCTTCGGAAGGAGCTTGTGAAACTGAAGATAATTCCTCGGAATTCATTCTGGAATTTGCATAAGATTTGTTTGAATTCTGAGACAAAAGAGGCACTGGTCCTTCTTCAGAATTAGAGTAATTTTCTATCGTTATCTCCCTCGGCTCTCTGCATCCTCGCATTTTTCTCACAGCCATTGCTGAAAAAAAAAAAAAAAATTGAAAAATCTATACCTTGTTTTATCAACAATTATAAATATTTTAAATATAATATCTAAAAATAAATTTATATAAATAAACAAATGAAATAAATATTTATTTGGGAAAAAATTTATAAAATATTAGAAATAAAAAAAAAATTGAAATAAAACAAAATAATTGCAAATTTTGCAGATTAATTGAAAAAAAAATTAAATTAATTTTCATAATTCGGGAAAGTAATTTCAAAAATTATAGAAATGTTTTAGAAGTAAAGAAAATAATTTTAACTTGGAAATACTTGAAAATCTTACAAATAAATTGAAAGAAATTTGAATAATGAAAAATTAGAGAAAATAATTATCAATTGAAAAAAAAAAAATGATTGAAAATTGAGATAAAAAATTGAAATTTTTTAAAAATAACTGAAATTTGAGATAATAATTGAAAAAGTTACATAGTATATATTTTAAATAAAGGAAAGTTAAAGAAAATTTCAAAAAAATACTTAAAACTTTCTGAAGTTCATTGAAAAAAAAATGATTAAAATATAGAGAAAATAAATTAAAAAAGATTAACATAATTTAAAGTTAAATAAAATAATTTTTAATTAAAGAGAAATAATCAAAAATTATTTTTTGGAAATTATGTATAAGAACGAAAGTAATTGAAAAATAAAGAAAATAATATAACAAGTAATATAAATAATTGAAAATTGAATTGAATAATTGAAATGTCAGACAACTAGTTTAAAATTTTAGAAATTATAAAACAAATGAAAAAAATTGAAAATTAAAGAAAATAAATTTTGGTAAATAATTGAAAAATGATTTTCAAATTTGAAACTTGAAGAAAATAATTGAAATATGATACAAAAAATGATAAGTTGTAAAAATAAATGACATTTGAGAATAAATCTCAAATTGAAAGTAAATGATAGTTAAAAAAAATTACAGAAAGTTTTTTAAATAAAAAAAATTTTTAATCTGAGAAAAATATTTAATGATCTTAGAAATTAATTGAAAAAATGAGAATATCTAAAATTTGGAGAAAAGAATTGGAGAAATATAAAATTAATTGAAATTTACGATAATTAATAAAAAAATTCGGAAATTATGAAAGCAAATAAAAATAATTAAAATTTGAAGAAAATAATTGAAATTTTAGAAAAATACTTAAAAATTTTAGTAAATAATTTTAGAAAATGAGAATGATAATAAATTAACAATCGAGGAAAATAATTAAAAAATTACAGAATTTTTTTAAATAACTAAAATAATTGAAATATGAGAAAAATACTTGAAAATCTGAGCATTCAATTGAAAAAAATGAGAATAATTAAAAATTGAAGAAAAAATTGAATAAAGCTAAAATTAATTGAAATTCAAGATAATTAATAAACATGTTTGAAAATTATGAAAACAAACGATAATTTATTTGAAACATAAACGGAAAAGATCCTCTTCCCGTTTTATTAAGATTTTTAATAATTTGCAATAATTAAATAAGTAAATAATTAAAAATTAAAGAAATTAATTCAGAAATAACAAAAAAGATTGAAAATTAAAGAAAATAATGAATAAATTGTATAAATAATTTATAATTGAAGACAGTAAGTAATCAAAAATTCAAGAAAATAATAAAAAAAATAGAAAAAAAAGAAAATTAAATTGAATAATTAAAATATCAGATAATTAGTTTAAACATTTCCAGAATTATAACAAAAAATTCAAAATTTTAGAAAAATATTTATGAATCTTAGAAAATAATTTTAGAAAATGAGAATAATAAATATAACAATCGAGAAAAATAATTGAAAAATGATAAAATTAATTAAAAATTGAAAAAAATAACTGAAATATGCTGAAAATAATTTAAGATTAAGAAAAAAATTAAAATATGATGAAAATAATTCAAATATGAAAAATTGAAAACAGTAAATAAAATTTGGGAGAAATAATTAAAAAGATCATAAAATATATGTTTAAATAAAGGAAATAATTTATAAAATTAATTACAAATTATTTTATAAAATGAGAATAATAATTAACAATAGAAAAAAAAAATTGAAAAATGATCAAATTAATTCAAATTTGAAAAATATAATTGAAATATGCTGAAAATAATTTAAGAGTAAGGAAAAAAAATTTAAATATGATGAAAATAATTTAAATAAGAAAAATTGAAAACAGTAAATAAAATTTGAGTAAAATATCTGAAAAAATCATAGAATAAAGATATGTTTAAAAACAGAAAGTAATTAAAAAATTACTTAAAATTTTTTAATTAAAGGTAATAATTAAAAATTCACATAAATAATCGAAAATTGATGAAAATAATTGAAATTTCAAATAAATAATTAAAATTCTTGAAAATTATGCAAAAATAATAAAAATAAGTAGAAATTGATAAAAATAATAAAAAATTACAGAATTTATTTTTAAACAAAAGAAAATAATTGAAAAATCGTTTAAAACATGGAAAATTGATAACAATAATCTAAAATTGAGATAAGAACTGAAAATTTAAGAAATTAATTGATAAATAATGAAAATATTAAAAGATGGAATAAATAATTGCAAAATTATAAAAAAAAATGGAAATTGAACAAAATAACTGAAAATTGAGATACATATTTGAAAGTTTAGAATATTAATTCAGAAAGAATGAAATTGATTAAAAATTGAATAAAATAATTGAAATTTGAGAAAAAAAACTTGAAAATCTTGAAAATAATTTTTAAAAAAAATAGAATAATGAAAAATTGGAGAAAATTATTTAAAATTGAAAAAAATTACTGAAATTAAAATAAGTAATAATTAAAAATTTAGGAAAATAATTCAGAAATAATGAAAATGATTGAAAAAATTACTTAATATATTTTAAAAAAGGAAATAAATATGATACAAACAATCTAAAAATTGGAGAAAAGAATTGAAGAAATATAAAATTAATTGAAATTTACGATAATTAATAAATTTTTTTGGAAATTATCAAAACAAATGAAAATAATTAAAATTTGAAGAAACTAATTGAAATTTTAGAAAAATACTCAAAAATTTTAGTAAATAATTTTAGACAATGAGAATAATAATTAACAATCGAGAAAAATAATTGAAAAATGATAAAATTAATTCAAAATTGAAAAAAAAATAATTGAAATTTGCTGAAAATAATTTAAGATTGAGAAAAAAATTGAAATATGATGAAAATAATTTAAATATGGAAAATAGAAAAGAGAAAATCAAATTTGAGAGAAATAATTTTCAAAAATTATAGAATATACATTTAACAAAAGAAAATAATTTACAAAATTAACAAAGAATTTTTAATTAAAAAGAATAATTAAAAATATCACAGAAAGAATCGAAATTTGATGAAAATAATTAAAACATCAGATAAGTAATTAAAATTTTTGAAAATTATGTAAAAATAATAAAAATAAGTAGAAATTGAAGAAAATAATAGAAAAATTACAGAATTTATTTTTAAGCAAAAGAAAATAATTGAAAAATCGTTTAAAACATAGAAAATTGATAACAATAATCTAAATTTGAGATACGATCTGAAAATTTAGGAAATTAATTGAAAAATAATGAAAATATTAAAAGATGGAGAAAATAAATGCAAAATAATAAGAAATGAAAATTTAATAAACTAATTTAAAATTGATTTAAAATTGAAATATTTCAAAGTTCAGGAAATTCTTTCTCAAATTATGAAAATGATTAAAAATTGAAAATAATAATTGCAAAATGACAAAAATAATAGTAAACTAAATTTTGTTATATGCGACGAATAATATAAAGTTTAGGAATAAATAATTAAATTGATTTAATGTCAAGGGAAAAAAATTAAAACTGCAAAAATGATAAAAAAACTAAACAAAACGAAATGTTAATTAAACTATATTCGTAATATTGAATAAATAAGTGATATTTTGATTCATTATCGTTAAATGAAAATTGACATAACCTAAAAATAATTTTAAAAAAAACGAAATATGTGACTTATTTGAATAGTTGGTAAATTAAATTGTCACAAAACGTGAAAATAAATAGTAAAATAAACCAGAATTATACAAAAATCACTTATTATTCAGAAATGCAAAGTAGAATTTTCAAACTCCTTTAATTTCAATTTTGAGTTTCTTGAAGATATCTCTGAAATGCAAATTATATAAATACAAAAATTATGATTTAATTATTATATAAAAAATACAGATAAACTGTAAAAATAGCATAAATTAGTTACAAAACTGTATAAAAAAACGTTTAAAAACCAACCAATATCTTCCTCCGAATCGGGATCGCTGATTTCGATTCGAATAACACACAGAGAAACTAAAATTTCGGAAGAAGTCATCACATATTCAAAGTGTTAATTTTGAGTATCGATGAAGTGCACATTTTTATGGGAAATTTGGAGAATTATTGTTAAAAAAAAGTGTCATCATAATGGATGCACAAAAACATTAACATGTGAGACACAAATGACGTAAAACATATGATTTTTGAGCATGCGCACATGCGCAGTTTAGAAATTGCAGAGGGCGCTGTCGGCGTTTACAGTTTTTTTTAGGTTATGTCACTGTCTTTTCAAGGTTGTTTGTTGTTAACGTTGTTAAGATCTTTATTTATTTTACCATGTAAATATACAGTAGTTGTTTTATTTTACAATTTATAAAAACTTTCTGATTAATCATGTTACGAACAAGTCGGATTTCCTGCTTCAAACACAAAGGAACTTTCAGTTTCCAATCTAGTGTAAGTTTTGACGTTTAATATTAAATTCTAATTATTTAGTTATATCGAGACGTAGTTTTTCAAGTTATACATAGAATGTTACCTGACGTAGACAATTAAATATTGTTTTATTGATAGAAACAAAATACGGGTTAAAAAAATTAAAATTTATTCAATTTTACCGATTGTTTAACAATAAACATTTTGCAACAATTGGAAACAATTTTTTTAACCGCTTTTTTTTACTTTATAAACGCGTTTTTTTATTTTTTCTATTTTTAGTGTTCCAACTGCACGAAAATATCGAAAGATGAATTTTCCCAAAAATTGTCAAACGGGCCAGAATTTGGGAGTTTTTTGTCGGACGAGCCAGTGATAAAATACGAGGGAAAGCTGAAATTAGAGAAAGGAGATAATTCTAGATTAAGACTCCCGCCATGGCTGAAAAGAGAAATACCAATGGGCGAAAATTACAGTCGGATAAAGTCACAATTACGAGATTTAAAATTAAGTACAGTCTGCGAAGAGGCGAGATGTCCAAATATTGGTGAATGCTGGGGAGGAGGAAGTCATGGAACGGCAACTGCAACAATTATGGTAATCTCAAAATAGATAAACAATTTTCCCCTTTAGATGCTGATAACCTTTCAACTTTGACTCAAATTAAATCGCGGTTTTTAGGAAAGAATTTTTAGAATTATGAAATAATTAGCAACATTGACAAACTTTGCATTGTTGTTGGTCATTTAAAACTACAAATTTTTGCAAATTATAATAATGAAAAATACGAAATCGAAGAATGTATCGGAAAAATTACGAAAATAATTGACGATTGAAAACAAATTTAAAAAAATAAAATAGATTAATACGCAACCGAACAAAATAACTTAAAAAATTAAAGAATAATTTTTAAAATTTTAAGATAATTGAAAATTGAGAGAAAAATCCAAGAAATAATTGAAAATTGTGGAAAATAATTAATAAATGAAGGGAATAATTGAAAAATTGAAATAATATGTGAAAAATGAGGAAAATAATTGTCAATTAGAAACAAAATTTGAAAAATGACTAGATTAATAGACATCCGAAAAAAATAATTGAAAAAATTAAACAAGAAATATTAAATTTAAAAAAACTAATTGTAATTTGCAAAATTAAGAAAATTATAGGAATAATTCTTGGAATTAATTGCAAATTTAACAACTGGATTGATAATCGAAAAAAATAATTGAAATTGAAGATAATAATAAAACATTGAGGAAATAAATTGAAAATTTAAGAAATAAATTGAAAGTTTACAAAGTAAATTAAAAATTCAAGAAATAAATTGAAAATTAAATAATTGAATTGGAATTTGAAAAAATAATTGATAGATCAAAAACAAATTTTATTAACAAAACGATAAAAATAATTGGCAATTGAAAACAAGTTTCAAAAAATAAAATAGATTAATACGCAATCAAAGAAAATAATTTAAAAAATTAAAGAATAATTTTTAAAATTTTAAGATCATAATTGAAAATTGAAAAAACTGTAGGAAATAATAGAAAATTGCGGAAAATAATTAATAAATGAAGGGAATAATAAATTGAAAAATTGAAATAATATGTGATAAATGAGGAAAATAATTGTCAATTAGAAACAAAATTTGAAAAATGACTAGATTAATAGACATCCGAAAAAATTAATTGAAAAAATTAATTGAAAAAATTAAACAAGAAATATTAAATTTAGAAATATTAAATTAAAAAAAACTAATTGTAATTTCAGAGAGAAACTTGATACAATTTTAATACATTTTTAAACTGGAGAAATTTAAAAAAATAATTCTAAGAATTCAAGAATTTAGTAAAAATTTGCTGAGAGTAATTTTAAATTTAGGAAATTAATCCAAAAATAATTAAACTAAAAATAACAATTGAAGAAAATAATTCAAAATTCAAACAATATTATTGAAAGTTGAGAAAAATAACAATTAAAAACTGTGGTAGATAATTCTAAAAATTGAAGATATTTAAAAAGTGGAAAAATGATTGAGAATCGAATTTTCTCATTGAAAAAATTAAAAATTACACTTTAAATATCAAGAGAGAAAATTGAAATTTAATAAAATATTTAGACAAAGAAAAATATTGAAATATTTTTTATAAAAAAGCATTTAAAAATTGAAGGAAGAAAATTTAAAAATGACGAAGCTAATTAAAAAATTATATTAAGATGTAAAAAAAAATTGAGTAATGATAAATTGTTTGTAGTTAATTTTTAATTCAGGGAATTTAAATTTAATTTTGAAGAATTAACAGTTAATTATCTTTTTTAGTTGATGGGCGACACCTGCACTCGAGGCTGTCGATTTTGTTCTGTAAAAACAGCAAAAATTCCCCCTCCTCTGGATCCAAATGAACCCAAAAATACGGCCACTGCAATAACAGATTGGGGTCTTGATTACGTTGTTCTCACTTCTGTCGATCGTGATGGTAATTGTATATTTTTGTCTTAATTTTAATTTTCTTTATTCGATAATAAATATGAATTTTTTCAGATCTTGAGGACGGAGGAGCACATCATATTGCAAATACCGTGCGGGAAATAAAGAAACGGTAAGAATTTTGCTAAAAAATTTTGAATTGTTATTGAAAGTTAAACAGAAGATTATTTTTATTATTTTTCAAATTGTATTTTCCTCAAATTTCAATTATTTTCTTGAATTACAAAATATTTCTATGATTTTTTAAATTGTTTTCCTCAATGTTTATTTATTTTCATTATTTTTCAATTAATTTGTTAATTTTCAATTATTTGCTTTAAACTTGTTTTTATTTTATATTCAAGTATGTATATTTAAAATATTTATAGTTGTTGATCAAAACAAGGTTTATAAGCTAATCTAATTAAAAAATAATTCTCTAAATACGAAAATAATCATTTAAACAAGAAAAGATCTTTTTAAACACAAAAATAATCAACTTAAAATTTTCAGGAGCAATATTCTGGTTGAATGTTTGGTTCCGGATTTCCGGGGAAATCAGGAATGTGTCGCAGCAATTGTGAATTCAAAACTCGATGTTTTCGCTCACAACATCGAAACTGTGGAACGACTGACGCCTTTTGTTCGAGATAGACGCGCACGATACAAGTAAATTATTTTCTGTAAATTTAATGAGAATTTTGTTAATACACTGAAGCTTCACTTATTTAAACCCGGTCCACGCAAATCCATGGCAAAAGTCGCACTTATTTTAACTTCCGCGTACTTATAGAGAACTTCTCTGATTGGCTGATCCAATTCGCAGCAAACAATGAAAATTTTAGTTAGTTTTGATTGTCCGACAAGTTAAATAAGTGAAGTTGCAGTGTATTTTCAATTTGATTAATGATGTTTACTAAATTAATTTTTTCAGGCAGTCACTCTCTGTCCTTGAAGGCGCGAAGAAGGTGAATCCCGACCTGATAACAAAATCCTCAATAATGTTGGGTCTCTCGGAAACCGACCAGGAAGTCGAGCAAACAATGAGAGATTTGAGAGCGGCGGGAGTCGATGCTTTGACTCTGGGACAGTACATGCAGCCGACAAAAAGGCACCTGAAGGTCATAGAATACGTCACTCCGGAGAAATACAAAGCTTGGGAAAAAGTGGGACAGGAGTTAGGATTTCTTTACACAGCCAGTGGTCCTCTCGTTCGTTCTTCGTACAAAGCTGGCGAATTCTTCTTGACAAATATCTTGAAGGAGCGCAAGAAACTGAGCACGGAAAAAAGTAATGTTTCTTGAAAAAGAGAAAGAAATTAATAAAACACGAAAATTGTATATAAAAAAATTAGACCAAATATAAATTAATTCGAGTAATGACTAATGAATAGAATTATTAAGTCGAAAAAATAATAAAAATACAGGGTTGCTACAATTTCAAAATTCCATGACTTTTTTAGGTTTTCCAAACAATTTTTCTTAAAATTCCATGACCAAATATAAAATTGTTTTAACAAATTGTTTAGCTTATTGCAGTAAAATAATATAAAATAATTGCATTAAATTAAAAATAAAACGTTAATATTGTTAGTACTTAACAAAATTAATCTATTAATTTGAACCAATTAGTTATTAGATTTATTTTAAATTAACAACATTAACGCGTGCCCAGACGCGCGAGAAACTACAAAGATAATTTACAACTATATATTTCTGCAAATGTAAATAATGAAAATTACGAGAATAATTACAAAATTGAAGAAAATATTTGAAACATGACGAGAAGTAATTGACAATTGAAAACGAAATTCGAAAAATGGCAAGATAATTACACAATTTATAAAAATAAACAATAAACATTGAATTTAAACAAAAATTTGAAAAATTATAGGAATAACTGTTGGAAATAATTGAAAATTAAATAGCTGGATTGAAAATCGAAGAAAATCATTGAAATTGAAGAATATAATAAATAATTAAAAACCAAAGAAAATAATTAACAATTGAAAAAAAATTCGTAAACTGTCAAGAATAATCGACAACAGAACAAAATAATCAAAAAAGTTAAAGTATAGTTATAAAATTTTAAGAAAAGAAATGAAAATTAAATAAATTCTTGTAAATAAAGGAAAAATGAAGAAAATAATTAATCATTAAAAGAAATAATTGAAAAATAACGAGAATAATTGCGATATTGAGGAAAATAATAAAAAGTAGAAGATATAAATTGAAAATTTAAGAATTAAATTGAAATTTGAAAAAATAATCAATTAAAAAAAATTACAAAATGAGGAAAATAATTGAAAATTGAAAACAGAATTCTTAAAATGGTTAGATAATTACACAGTTAAAAAAATAATTTTAAAATTTAAATACTAAATATTAAACAAAAAAATTGAGAAAATAAGAAAATTATAGGAATAACTGCTGAAAATAATTGCGACTTAAATAATTGGATTGAAAATCGCAAAAAATCATTAACATTCAAGAAAATAATTGTAAATTAAAGAAAATAACAAAAATAGAAGAAATATATGGAAAATTTAAAAACTAAAATAAAATTTGAAAAAATAATCGAGAATTGAAAAAAAAATTATAAAATGACGAAATTAATTGACAATTGAAAAAATTAAAGAATAATTATAAAATTTTAAGAGAATATTTGAAAACTGAAAAAATTGTAGGATAATTTGAAAAATTAAAGAACATATATGGAAAATGACAAAAATAAAAAAAAATTGAAAACAATATTCGCAGAATGACTAGATTAATAGACAACTAAAAGTATAATTGGAAAAATTAAAAAAGAAATATTAAATATAAAGAAATAAATTGCAAATTTAATAATTAAGAAAATTATAGGATTAGTTGTTGGAAATAATCACACATTAAAAAACTGGATTAAAAATTGCTGAAAATAATTAAAATTAAAGAAAATGATTGAAAAATGAAGAAAATAATTAAAAATTGAATCAACTAATTCAAAAATTAAAGAATATAATTGAAAATTTAAAATAGTAATTTTAAAAAGCCAAGAATTATTGAATATAAAAGAAAATATTTGAAAAATGGAAAAGGGAATTGGAATTTTTAAAAAAAATGAGAATCGAAAAAAATAATTGAAAAAGGCGATAATTTTTTCATATTTAAGAAAATAATTGACAATTGAAAAATGTAATTGAAATTTGAAGAAAATAATTGAGAATTGAAGAAAATAGTTAGAATTAAACAATTCAATTGAAATTTTAAAGAATTTTTATAATTGAAAAAAGCCGAGAATTATTAAATATTGAAAAATAATTGAATTGAAAATTCGGGAAAATAACTAAAAAATTAAGCAATAAATTGAAAATAAAATTATTAAATGGCAGTTTTAAAAAAATAATTGATAATTACAAAAATTACAAAAGGACTAAAATAACTAAATATTAAAGAAAATAACTAATTAAGAACTAAGGAAAATAATTAACAATTGAAACAAAAATCGTAAACTGTCGAGAATAATCGACAACAGAACAAAATAATTAAAAAAAGTTAAAGTATAATTATAAAATTTTAAAAGAAGAAATGAAAATTGAATAAATTGTTGTAAATAAAGGAAAAATGAAGAAAATAATTAATCATTAAAAGAAATAATTGAAAAATAACGAGAATAATTGCGATTTTGAGGAAAATAATAAAAAGTAGAAGATATAAATTGAAAATTTAAGAATTAAATTGAAATTTGAAAAAATAATCAATTAAAAAAAATTACAAAATGACAAAAATAATTGAAAATTGAAAAAATTAAAGAATAATTATAAAATTTGAAGAGAATATTTGAAAATTGAAAAAATAGTAGGAAATTATTGAAAATTGAGGAAAATAATTAATAATTGAAAGAAATAATTGGAAAATGACGAGGATAATTTGAAAAATTAAAGAACTTATCTGCAAAATGACAAAAATAATTGAAGATTAAAAACAAAATTCGCAGAATGACTAGATAATTAGACAACTAAAAGTATAATTGGAAAAATTAAAGAAGAAATAGTAAATACAAAGAAAATAATTGCAAATTGAAAAATTAAGAAAATTATAGGATTAGTTGTTGTATTTTTAATTGAAAATTTAAAATATTAATTTTAAAAAGCCAAGAATTAGGTATTTAATATAAAAGAAAATATTTGAAAACTGGAAAAAGGAATTGCACTTTTTAAAAAATGAGAATCGAAAAAAATAATTTAAAAAAGGCGATAATTTTTTAATATTAAAGAAAATAATTGACAATTGTAAAATGGAATTTAAATTTGAAGAAAATAGTTATAGAATTGAACAATTCAATTGAAATTTTAAAGAATTTTTATGATTGAAAAAAGCCGAGAATTAATTAATATTGAAAAATAATTGAAAACTGAAGAATTGAATTGAAAATTCGGGAAAATAACTAAAAAATGAAAAAATAAATTGAAAATAAAAGTATGGAAATTTTAAGAAAATAATTGATAATTAAAAAAAATTACAAAAGAACTAAAATAATTATATATTAAAGAAAATAACTAATTAAGAACTAAGGAAAATAATTAACAATTGAAACAAAAAATCGTAAACTGTCGAGAATAATCGACAACAGAACAAAATAATTAAAAAAGTTAAAGTATAATTATAAAATTTTAAGAGAAGAAATGAAAATTGAATAAATTGTTGTAAATAAAGGAAAAATGAAGAAAATAATTAATCATTAAAAGAAATAATTGAAAAATAACGAGAATAATTGCGATATTGAAGAAAATATCTGAAAAATGACGAAAATAATTGCCAATTGAAAACAAAATTCGTAAAATGGCTAGATTAATACACAATTGGAATTTTTTTTTTTAAATTAAACAATAAATATTATATTAAATTTTTAGCAAATCTAAACTTACAATTAGCTCAAAGGACAATTCACTCATTGAAATCATAAAAAGAGAAAATAATGAAATTAATTTTTTGAAATAATATTTTATAAAATTCCATGACAATTCCATGTTTCTCAGGTTTTCCAGGACCGTAGCAACCATTAAATAGTAAAAACGGTTTCTAAAAGTAAAAGTTGTAGATTATTGTTTATAAAGAGAGGACCAATGAAAATTGTTTAAATCAAGGAAATAAAAGATTTAAAATGAAACGTAGACATTCTTCTTTTATTATTAAATGAAAAAATCAGATTTTTAAATACGAAATTGCTTATTCGGTATCCATGGCGACGGAAACTCTTGGATCCCGTGGAGCCGGGTCTGCAGGTGGATCCTGTGGAGGATTATTGTCGTCGGCTACTTCTGGCTCGGTCGGTCTTCCTCTATTGTCATCTCCTTCAATCTCTGAGAGATAAACTGAGGTCGCTGATTCATCCAGGACAGTAAATTCTGTGCCTTTTCCGACAATTGCAATCGAAACGTTCTGAAATTGTTTTGATTCGTTAAAATCATGCTCTTTATTTTAAATATTATTATCATAGTAATATCAGGGTGTGTAAAATTTGCAGTTAATTTAAAAATGATCGTTTCAGAGCTGCCAGCGGACTTTCAGATTAAAAATAGTAGATAATAAGGAAAATAATTAAAATTTGAAATAAAAATTGAAACTGGCGTAAAAAACTTAAATTTTGAACAAAATAATCGATATATTGACGATATAATTAAAATGTGATGAAACTAATCGAATAATGAGATAAATAATTGAAAGCTGATGCAAAAATTTAACTTTATAGACAATAGTTTAAAAATTAAAAAAAATAAAATAATAAAAGTTTCAAGTAAATAATTATAACAAGAAAAAACTAAAAAATGGCAAAATAAATGTATATATGTAGAAAATAGATAAAAAATGACAAAAATTTGGAAAGAAATTAATGAAACATGAGAAACAAAATTCAAAAATGGAGTAAAAATAAAAAGTGTAATACATTAATTGAAAAATTGTATGAAATAATTGAAAAATAATCGATATAATTAAAATGTGAATAAAGTAATTGAATAATGGCAAAAATAATTGAAAACTGGTGTAAAAGTCAATAAACTATTGACAATAATAAAAAGATTGAACAAAATTAAATTTAAAGAAAATAATTTCAAATGTCAAAAATACTTTAATAATAACAAAATAATTGTAATTTGAAACAAATAATTGAGAAATGACAAAAATAATTGATAACTGATTTGAGGAAAATAATTGAAAGTTGAAGAAATTAATTAAAGTTTGAAGAAAATAATTGAAATTTGAAGAGAATAATGAAAATAATTCATAAATGGCAAAAAAATGCCAATATTAAGAAAGTAATTAAAATTTGAAAAAATTAATTCCAATTTGTAGAAAATAATTGAAACAAGTGTAAAAAATTATTAAATTCATGGCAATAATAAAAAGAATGAAGAAAATGATTGATATTTGAAGAAAATAATTGAAAGTTAGTGTAAAAATTAAAAATTTATAGGCAATAATTGAAAAATTAAAAATATATTAGAAATTTGAGGAAAATAATTGAAAGTTGAATAAAATAATTGAAATTTGTAGAAAATAATTCTAAAATGGTAAAAATAATAGAAATATAAAGAAAATAATTGGAAAGTAACTAAAATACCTGAATAATGACAAATGTAATTAAAATATGAAGAAAATAATTAAAAAATGGCATTAAAAATTTAAATATTAAGAAAGTTATTAAAATTTGAAGAAACTAATTGAAATTTGTAGAAAATAATTAAAAAAAGTGTAAAAAATTATTAAATTCATGACAATAATAAAAAGAATGAAGAAGATGTTTAATATTTGAAGAACATAATTAAAAGTTGTTGTAAAAATTTTGAAAATTCATGACAATAAAATAATTGAATAAAATAACTGAAATTTGTACAAAATATTTGTGAAATGGCAAAAATAATAGAATATTATGAAGAAAATAATTAGAAAATAACAAAAATAATTGAATAATGATAAAAGTAATTGAAATTTGAAAAAAATTATTAAAGAACGCTAAAAATAGGTCAAATTTGAAAGAAAAATGGTAAACAAACTTATTTAGAAAATTCATTAAAAATAAAAGAAAGACAAACCGTTGAAAAAATGAATCGAAATAATTGAAATTACAAAGAAAATAATTGAAGAATGACAAAAATAATTAAAATTTTGAGTACAATAGAGATATTGACAAAATAAATAAAATGTGAAGAAACTAATTAAATCTGATTAAATAATGACAAATAATTAAAAGCTGGTGTGAAATTAAACTTTTTGGAAAATAGTTGAAAAAATAAATAAAATAATAAATAAAAAAATAAAAACAAAAAGATAAAAAAAAGTTGAAAAATGACAACAATAACTAAAATTGGGAAACAAATTAAAGAAAAATGGGAAATACAATTCAAAAATGGAGTAAAAAATAAAAAATCTGATACATTAATTGAAAAATTATCGATATAATTAAAATGTAAGGAAACTTATTGAATAATGACATAAATAATTGAAAACTGGTGTAAAAATTAATAAACTCATGACAATAATAAAAAGATTGAAGAAAACGACAATTAAATAAAATAATTCCAAAAGTCAAATATATAATTGTAATTTGAAAACAATACTTGAAAAATTGACAAAACAATTGAAAAGTTAAAAAAAAACACATTTGGGTAATTCCACTGACTTTCGTCTGAGGGCTGTTGCTGACATATTTTTAAAAAATCTTGTTTTAATATATGTGAAACTCATTGAATTTCTACGTTCATTAGCTATAATATTATAAAATAAATTTTAATTTCTTCGGTGATATTATTAATCAAAAATAGGATGTTTACTACATGATTTTGTAACCTCCAATTTTTCATTTTTTTAAAAACGTTATTATTAAAAAACTACTTAACAATATGTGTTATTACTTACAAGAAACATAAATCACTTTATTCTATCTATAGAAATTATGATGTTATTATAAAATTATTTTATGTTATGATTATAATTAAATTTAAAAATTTTTTAGTTTACAAAATTTTATAATTTTTTAAAGCTTGTAATTTTTTTCTGGAAGCTCAAAAAATTTTGAAACTTTGCAGATATTTTATTCTTAATATAATTTACCTGCTATTAAAATTTGACGAGGGTATTTTGCTTCGTTTCGAAAATATTACATTTGAAAATTTTTTTACTCAGAAAGGTTAATTCGAGAACTTGAAGTTAGCAAAACAATTTCACATCTCTCTGTTATTTCATAAGAAAACAGAGATGTAAAATATTTTAAATCCTCAAATTAACCTTTTTAAGCAAAAATTTTTCAAATTTAATATTTTCGAAACGAAGCAAAATACCCTCGTCAAATTTTAATAGCAGGTAAATTATATTAAGAATAAAATATCTGCAAAGTTTCAAAATTTTTTGAGCTTCCAGAAAAAAATTACAAGCTTTAAAAAATTATGAAATTTTGTAAACGAAAAAATTTTTAAATTTAATTATAATCATAACATAAAATAATTTTATAATAACATCATAATTTCTATAGATAGAATAAAGTGATTTATGTTTCTTGTAAGTAATAACACATATTGTTAAGTAGTTTTTTAATAATAACGTTTTTAAAAAAATGAAAAATTGGAGGTTACAAAATCATGTAGTAAACATCCTATTTTTGATTAATAATATCACCGAAGAAATTAAAATTTATTTTATAATATTATAGCTAATGAACGTAGAAATTCATTGAGTTTCACATATATTAAAACAAGATTTTTTAAAAATATGTCAGCAACAGCCCTCAGACGAAAGTCAGTGGAATTACCCATTTTTAGTTGAAAATTTAAATAAAAATAATTAAATTTTGAAGGGAAAAATTCAGAAATGTCAAAAAAAAAATGTAAATATGAAGAAAGCAATTAAAGTTTGAAGATAATAATTGAATTTTGTAGAAAAAAAACTCTAAAATGGCAAAAATAATAGAAATATGAAGAAAATAATTGGAAAATGACAAAAATACTTTAATAATGGCAAAAATGATTGAAACTTGAAGAAAATAATTGAAAAAATAATAAAGGCAATTGAAATTTGTGTAGAAAAATTAAATATTTCTGACTATTTGAAAAAAGTAAATTCAAAATCGCAAAAATAATTGAAAATTGACAATAATACTTTAAAAATGACAAGAATAATTTAAAAGCAACTAATTTATTTATAAGGGAAATATCCCTCCCTCCCCCCATACGAGACTTATGATTAAGTTCTAAAATTTATTATTTACAATATTTATTTCATAGAATTTCATTAGGAAGAATTTTCTTTTAGTCGAAATTTAACATTTTCGAATATGTTTTCAATCGAAAATAAATTAATCCGAATTTTGGTCTAACAGAATTTTTAGGTCACCGAATCCATATTTAACAGAATTTTCATTTTACAGAAATCCTTTGAACCAACTTTTCATTTAAATACCAGAATATTCATTTGACAGAATCTTTATTTGTCCGAAATTGTATTAGTACGAATTGACATTTGATAGAAAACTTAAAATGCAGAATTTTCCTTTGTCCGAAATTGCAAACGTCCCAAAAAGTATCTGACAGAAATATTTTTGCGCGATTTTGAAATTGATTATTTGCAATTTTCTTCATATTTTCTGATTGGTCAATTTCAAAATTCGCGCCAAAATATTTCTATTGGATACTTTTTTAGCCATTTGCGAATTTGGAGAAATGAACATTCTGCATTTTAAGTTTTGTATCAAATGTCAATTCATACTAATACAATTTCGGGCAAATAAAGATTCTATCAAATGAATATTCTGGTATTTAAATATTCGATTGACCTAAAATTCTGTAAAATAAAAATTCTTTTAAATTAAAATTCGTTTAAATTGGAAGTCTTTTAAATGAATAGTTGATTCAAAGAATTTCTGTAAAATTAAAATTCTGTTAAATATGAATTCAGTGACATAAAAATTCTCTTAAATCAAAATTCGGATTAATTTATGTTATATTGAACAATCAAATAGACATTTTAATAAAAAATTGAGAAAATTCAGTTTTTTTTTTTTTTTTAAAAAAAGTGTGTAATAGTGGGCGATTTTAAGAAAAAAGTGAGTAAAACTGAGACAATTTAGTCACTGGCAGCCCTGTCATTCGCTAAATACTTTGAATATATTTTTTTATCAGACAAGTGAATAAATCGGATAAAAATAAATACCTTGACGGACAAATCAACTTCATTGGGAAGTGTATCACGCAAGGCTCGCAGTCCGTGTTTTACGAGCTCGTCAAGATCGCTGCTTGGAAATTCATTTAGATGTTTTTCTAAATATGTGCGCGCGCTCTGTGAACGAGCGCCAACGGCCATCGCCTTGCAATCGAAATAATTCGCCGATGGACATGTTTGGTAAATGTGAGGACCTTGGTCCTGAAAATAAATAAAAATCCCTTTTTTTTAAATCGGTATGCAACTGAGAATAAAAACTTGAATAAGTTAAACGTGAAGAAAGCTAAACTAAATAGTATAGAGAACAAATAAACAGAATAATTTAAATAAAACATACATCGTATCCAGCAACGAGGAGACCAACACCATAAGGTCTTCTGTCGTAACGTTGAGTGCAGGTTTGCATTTTATTTCCAAGGGCGGTTATCAGACGACTGACGGGTAACAAGTCATCGTGGGAATATTTGTAATTCAAACATTCTGTCCTCATGTAACGGCTAGAATTAAAATTACATTAATATTTAATTAAAAATTCATTTATTACATTAATAATTAAAATTTGATAATAAAAGTATTGTTTTTTGTTTTATTTAATAATTTAATAAATTTAATTTAAAGATTAATTTTGGAAAAATGTGAAAAAAAAACGTTTTGTGATTAACTATTGTTACTTGGGTAGTTATTTGGATTTGAATAATTAGAAAAAGAAACCTTAGCATCCTAGCGTCAGCAGTAAGTCCAGCAATTGTGATTCCCATGTGTTTATCGATGGGAATAATTTTTTTCTGATGAGCGGAAAGTTCGGAGGATGCTCTTTTAAGGGCAATAAGAACCGCGTGGGTCTTATTTTTTAAACCAACGGTCGCTGAACCTAATTTTACAGCTTCCATTGCATACTCGACCTGGTGCAAACGACCTTGAGGACTCCATACCGTCACGTCGCTGTCGTACTGATTTCGAAACTAAAAAATAAATGACAATTAATTTTAATTAGTTATCAGTAGTTATTAATTGATTCATGATATTATCAACTTTTAATAGTTAATTAATAATCAAAAGTGTACATAATTATTACTAACCCCTTAAAAGAAAAAATTCCAAAATTTCAAAAATATTTGAATGACAAAAATGATTGTAATTTGAAAAAAATAATTGAGAAACGACAAAAATAATTGATACCTGGTGAATAAAGTTATAAATTTAAAGACAATATTTGGAGAAAAAATTTTGGATTATTTATTTAAAGATTTAAATTACAATTAATTCAAAATGTAACAGTTAAAATTCAAAAAATAATTATTTTGTGATTTATTTTAATTGGCGGAGGTTAAATAAGAATTCGAATAGTAATAATAAATAAAATGATTAATAAAATAAAATTAATAGAATTTATTAATTTATATAATAAACCATGAAATGGTTTAGTTTAACAATATTTTTAGTTTTTTTACATCAAAATTTGATCCTTTTTCTAACAAACATTCGTCAGAGAGAAACTGGTATAACAATTGAATTAATTTAATTAATTATCTAATTTCGGGAGTGTCGTTACTTTTAAACCGCGTACGATTATTACTCAAGTTTCAAAAATTATTTATTAATTTGGTTTAAAAAAAAGTCCCGGGAGTGACCGAAATTCCTTAAATCGCGAGTGGGTGTTTTTTTTTTTAGTGAAAAATCAACGTACGAGTGCAGCTCCAGGATGGAGGTCGGGTATAGGCAGATGCAGTCAACTGTAAGTTTGATACTTTTTATGATTTAAAATTTTCAATGAAAACAGTTTTAAATCATGAAATTTTCAATTAATTAAATTTTAATTCTCAAAAAGTATTTAATCAGGGTGTCTACTAATTTGGTCCCACAAAATTCCCGGTCATTTCCCGGTTTTTGTTCCTATTTTTCCCGGTTATTTCTCTTGTTACTTAAAATTTATTTTAAGTATAAATAGACCTACAAATGGCTACAAAAATTAAAGATAACAGTTGATAATTGAAGGAAATAATTGATATTCAAAGAAAATAATTGAGAATTGAAGAATTAAATATTAAACTTTACAAAAAATAATAATTAAGAATTAAAAGAAACAATTAATAATGAAAAGAAATAATTGAACAATGACAAAGATATTTGACAATTAGAAACAAAATTAAAAAAGAAAATTGGTCAACTAGATAGAAAATCAAAAAAAATAATTTAAAATTTAAGTTAATAATTCAAAATTGAAGAAATAAATTGAAAATTAAATAATCAAATTGAAATCAGAAAAACACAGAATTGTTAAATATTAAAAAAAAAAACAATTGAAAATTCAGAAATAAAATTGAAATTCGAATACAATAATTGAGAATTAAAGAAAACTACTGAACAGTTGAATTGAAAAAAGAAGAAAATAATTTATAAAAAAAAAACAATGGAAAATGCTAGGAATTATTTAAAATTGAAGAAAACAATAAAAATTGAAGAATAGAATTGTTAATTAAAGAAATTAATTGGAAATTGAAAAAAATAATTGAACAATTAAATTGAAAATAAAAGAAAATTATTGAAAATTAAAGGAGGTTTGAAACATGAAATAAATAACTGATAATTGAAAAAAAAATAGTTGAAAAAAGTCGAGATTACTGAATAATGAAACAATCAATTGAAAGTTGAACAAAATAATAAAAAATTGAAGAAAATAATTGAAAATTGAAGAAAGTACTTAAAAATTAAATACGATATTTGAAAACAGCAGAAAAATTTAGAAATCAACGGAAATAATTGCGAATTGATGAAAGTAATTTAAAAATTCTCAATTTAAATAAAAATTGAAAGAAAAATATAATTTAAAAAAGCTGAGAATTGTTAAATATTGAAGAAAATTGAGAAGAAATTGAAAATTGAAAGAAATTAAGAAACTGAAAGAAACTAAAAAAATAATTGGAAATTTATGAAAATAAATGGAATTTAAGAAAAAAATTGGAAATTGAAGAAAATAATTGAGAATTTAAAAAAAAATCATTGTAAAAAGCCTATAGTCATTGAATATTAAAGAAAATTGAAAATTACAGAATGGAATTGAATGTCGAAAATTATAATTGAGAATTAAAGAAAATAATTCAAGAATTGAACAATGGTATTGAAAGTAGAAGAAAATAAGTGATAATTGAAGAAAAAATAAATTGAACAGCTCAGATATTATAAAATTTGAAGAAAACATTAAAAATTGAAGAATGGAATTGTTATTTAAAGAAATTATGTGAGAATTGAAAAAAATAATTGAATCATTGAGCAATTCAATTGAAAATAGAAGAAAATAATTGAAAATTGAAGGAGGTTTTAAAACATGAAATAAATAACTGATAATTGAAAAAAAAAATAGTTGAAAAAAGTCGAGATTACTGAATAATGAAACAATCAATTGAAAGTTGAGCAAAATAATCAAAAATTGAAGAAAATAATTGAAAATTGAAGAAAGTACTTAAAAATTAAATACAATATTTGAAAACAGCAGAAAAATTTAGAAATCAACGGAAATAATTGCGAATTGATGAAAGTAATTTAAAAATTCTCAATTTAAATAAAAATTGAAAGAAAAATATAATTTAAAAAAGCTGAGAATTGTTAAATATTGAAGAAAATTGAGAAGAAATTGAAAATTGAAAGAAATTAAGAAACTGAAAGAAACTAAAAAAATAATTGGAAATTTATGAAAATAAATGGAATTTAAGAAAAAAATTGGAAATTAAAGAAAATAATTGAGAATTTAAAAAAAAATCATTGTAAAAAGCCTATAGTCATTGCATATTAAAGAAAATTGAAAATTAAAGAATGGAATTGAATGTCGAAAATTATAATTGAGAATTAAAGAAAATAATTCAAGAATTGAACAATGGTATTGAAAGTAGAAAAAAATAAGTGATAATTGAAGAAAAAATAAATTGAACAGCTCAGATATTATAAAATTTGAAGAAAACATTAAAAATTGAAGAATGGAATTGTTATTTAAAGAAATTATTTAAGAATTGAAAAAATAATTGAACAATTGAACAATTAAATTGAAAATAGAAGAAAATAATTGAAAATTGAAGGAGGTTTTGAAACATGAAATAAATAACTAATAATTGAAAAAAAATAATTGAAAAAAATCGAGATTACTGAATATTGAAACAAACAATTGAAAATTGAACAAAATAATTAAAAATTAAAGAAAATAATTGAAAATTGAAGAAAGTACTTAAAAGTTAAAGACAATATTTGAAAACAGCAGAAAAATTTAGAAATCGACGGAAATAATTGCAAATTGATGAAAATAATTTTAAAATTATCAATTTAAATAGAAATTGAAAGAAAAACATAATTTAAAAAAGCTGAGAATTAAATATTGAAGAGAATTGAGAAGAAATTGAAAATTGAAAGAAATTGAGAAACTGAAAGAAATATGAAAAAATAATTGGAAATTGAAGAAAATAATTGAAATTTAAGAAAACGAATTGGAATTTGAAGAAAATAATTGAGAATTTGAAAAAAATCATTGTAAAAAGCCTAGAGTTATTGAATATTAAAAAAAAATTAAAAATTAATGAGTGGAATTTATTCTTGTATTTTACGTTTGAGATTATTAAATATTAAATGAATGAAATTGAATGTCAAAAATTATAATTGAGAATTAAAGAAAATAATTCAAGAATTGAACAATGGGATTGAAAGTAGAAGACAATAAAAAATGAAGAATGTAATTGTAATTTGAAGAAATTAATTAAAAATTGTAGAAAATAATTTGAAATTGAAGAAAATGTGATTTTATAAAAATTGTTGAATAATTGATGAATTGAATTGAAGTTTCAAAAACATAATTGATAATTGAAAAAAAATATTGAAAAACGCCGAGAATTTTTGATTATAGAAGAAAATAATTGAAAAATGGAGGAGTTATTGAGATGTGAAATAAATAAATGATAATTGAAAAAAATAGTTGAAAAAGTCGAGAATTATTGAATATTAAATTAAATAATTCAAAATTGACGGAAATATTTGAGATCTGAAGAAAATAATTAAAAATTGAAGAAAATAATTGAAAACTGAATCAAATAATTAGCAATTTAAAAAAAAAAATTTTAGTTGAAGAAAATAATTAAAAATTGATTAAAATAATTGAAAATCGTAGAGAATATTTCAGAATTAAATAAATTAATTAGAAATTGATGAAAATAATTGAAAATTGAAGAAAATAATTGGCAATCGAAGAAAATAGAAAAATCGAAGAAAATAATCGAGAAAATGAATTTGAATGAGAATGAAGAAATAATTTTAAATTAATGAAAATAATTTCAAATGGAAGAAAATAATTGAGAATTGTAGAAAATAATTGGAAATTGCAGAAAATAATTGAAAATTGAAAAGAATTTATTATCCCAGAAAAAAAATTCCCGGTTTGACGGAAAATTCCCGGTTTTTCCCGGTCAATTTAAATTCCCGGTTATTTCCCGGTTTTCCCGGTTAGTAGACACCCTGTTAATTAAACTATTTTACTTTATTTTTCAGACTGAAGGACAGGAAGAGCAGAAAAAAAAAACTGTTATTAATTCCCAAAATATTTTTTTATTTCGGAAATTAATAACTCAATTTTAATACTGTACAAATGCCCCATTTGAAAAGTATTCGCAACAGTAATTTTCTTTTTAATTAAAATTTTTTTGTAAATTTTACTATCCTGTTCAAAAAGACAATTTAAAATTTACTGTCATAATTAAGTATTTTCTCTAAAAATAATTAAAATTTTTAAATGATAATATTACATTTTAAAATTAAAATATAAAATTTTTAAGTATAAATTAAAGTAATTTTAAAAAAACTTTTTTAGCTTTAGAATTTTGATTTTTAAATTTTTTTTGCCAATTTTCTAAAATCCCTGCTAATTACTTTTTGTGAGTTTCAGAGATTTGAACTCGGGTGTCGGACGCGTCCCGGGACGTGATCTCTAGTGTAGGTTTTTTGCACCCGGGTGGAATGAGAGAGAACCGAGGAGTGTCTGAATTGGGGGAAAAAATGAGAAGCTAGGCGATTGAGTAGGTAGGGAAATTAGGTTTTTTTTGAGTGTCACTTCTCGTAATAAGACAGTTTTTTCAAACAAATGTGTAAATAAATTTCGAAAAAATGTTCTTGTGTTCTGTTTCTTATTTGTTGCAGTAAGATCCTGAGATTAACATGGTGAGAAATTTTTTTAATACTTACAATACTAATCAAGTATTTTTTCAGATAGAACATTCATGTGGTGAGTTTAAGTATGATTTAAAATTTTATATTAAGAATGCTGTTTGAAATTTTATTAAAGTTGTGGATTTATTAAAAATACTTCTTTTTAATAAAAAATAACTTTTTTGTCTTTAAATTAAGTTAAATCACGTTTTTTCATTTTTTTAAAATTAAAATTCCTGTTGCCCCAGAAATGAATTTTTTTAACTGACCCGGTTTTTTTTTTAAATTTTATACGCGAATAATTATGGAGGTTTCTACGGCTGAAACCAATTTGAGACTTTGGTGTCTGTCGGTCTGTCGGTCCGTTTGCTGCTCATAGCCAATAGCTGTGCGTTTTCGGTTTTTGGCAAATTTTAAACTAATTCTAAACAGTTTTAAATAGTTCTGAAAAGTTTTAAACAAGTTCTAAACATTTTTGAGTAGTTCTGAACAGTTAAAAAACAATTTTGAACTAGGTAAAAGCAGTTTTAAATTAGTTCTAAACTTGAGAGTGAAATTTTAAAAGTGTTAGTGATTATAAAGTGAATATTTAAATAAGCAAGAAGAAAAATTAAAAGGAAGATAATATTTTTATTATGTTAGTAAGTATTAAGGATTAAATTTGGTAAGTTTTACTCTACTTCATTTTGGTGTTTCTAATAATTCCTCTTTTATTATTGTTGTAATATTTGTAATTTTTTTCAGGTTTTTTGTCCATTATTTTATTTTTAGATGATTCATGAACATTTCTTTTTTTTTCAGGAAAAACAGGTAATACTTGGAAACTTTTGATTTAAAAATTATTTTTATATTTTTATATATATTTTTATATATCTTTATTTATTGCTGTAATATTTGTAATTTTTTTCAGGTTTTTGTCCATTTTATTTTTAAATAATTAATAAACATTTCTTTCTTTTTCAGGAAAAACAGGTAATAATTGGTAACTTTTGATTTAAAAAATCATTTTTATTAATGATATTTTTTGAAAATAACATATTTATAATTTTGTGTTTATGTCATTTTCTCCTCTTTTTTAAATGTTTTAGGTTTTTTAATAATATTTTTTATTTTGTTTCAGTAAAACGAAGTCAGGTAAATTTAAATTTTATATGTCGAATAAAGTATTGATAATTTTGTGTATTTGTAATTTTCTCTTTTTTTGAAAAATGTTGTTTCAGGGTTGTTGATAAATTTTTTTATTTTGTTTCAGGAAAAATATTTCAGGTAAATTTTAACTTTGTGTGTGTTTATAATTTTAATTCCAGTTAATAATAATTGCTAATTCTTTTTTAGAGTCTAATCGAACATTTTTTTCAGGTCATTAATTAACCATTTTATTGTTTCAGGAAAATGTATTATTGCTTATTTTTTATTTCTCATTTCTCAATAATAATTTAAAAGTGAAAAATTTTAAATTAATTTACAGAAATTTAATTTTCTTATTACTACATAATTTTAAAAATTTTATTATTAAATGAATTAAATTAAGCATTTAAAATTAGTATTTTTAATTTTTTGAGTGTAAAGTAAAATAGTGTATTTTTCATTTAGTGATACATTCAAATGAATAAAAATTATTGAAGGAATTATTTATAAATTATGAAATTTTTATAAGTTTAGAAAATTCATTAATAATTTTCTATTATACTAAAAAGATATTTTTTAAGGGGTTTAATAAATTAATTTTATTTAAATCCAGAACTATTAAATTTATTACAAAAATCAGTTGGGAATTATTTAAATAATATTGAAAATTTCAAAATTTATTCCTTTAATTTATTTATTTCTTTAATTATATTAAATTATAATAATAATAATAAATTTAATGATAGATTTATAAAATATTTTTTAATTCAAAGGGTTAGACCTTCAATAACATAATTTTATTCTATTAGATATTAATATTATATAAACTAAATTTTATGACGTTTATATAATTTTAATTTTATTAATAAAAACAGGAATGTTTCCTTATTATTATTGTTTTTTATTATTATCGCTTTTCCCTTATTCACGCCTGAAGCGTGCGAATATTTTTTTTGATAATTTTTTCTTGTTATTTAAATTTGTATAAATTATTGCGTGACTGATTAATGTTATTTTTGAAAGAATTTTGATATTTTTATTAAAGAATTATGAACAGAAATTTTATATTTTAATTTATTATTTTTGTTAAAAGTCTTTGTTTAAAGTATTATCTTTTTAATTTTTATAAACATATAATGTGTAACTTTTAAAATTTATTTGAGTGTTAATTTAAAGTTTGAATATTAAATAATTTTATGTAAAATTAAAAAAAAAATTGTTACAAACTATAAACTTGGAGTGACATAACCTAAAATATTTTGAAAACAATATTAAAAAGAAAAGCTTTCTGGTCTCTAAACTACTAAAACTAAATGCATTAACTGTCAAAATTATCAAATATAACCGATAGTTTCGAAAAGCAGAGAATTTGTTAAGAAAAAAATGGGATTTTTAGGAAATTACAGAAAACCGAAATGACACTGCAATTATTAATTAATAAGCAGAGAGTACATTGTGTAAAGTCAGAGATATATTTTGAGATTCTTACCATTTTGTAATAAAAGTTCTCTTCTTTATTATTAACGTGAAAACTGCAAGTCTATAGTCTTTTTTAAATTATTTTATTTAAACTATTTCAAACTGAACTGTCAGGCATCGGCGTGAGACATCAGAAATTTGCTGACTGAAGTTGGTCAACAGTGTTGTCAACCAAAGAAAAATTACAGCCGCATCGCATCGCTAAATGCTGCCAACTTTAGCATCAGAGATGAGAAGGTATTTAAAGGATACGTTAGATACGGGTTTCAGCACGTATGTTACGTATAATACTGTATCTGTGCGTAGTTTCATGGATGCGTTTTGCGTTATGACAGGGTTGGGTAGTGATGGGTTTAGATGTTTACCCGTTTACCGCAGAAATAAGGTAATAAGGTAAGGGCGCAATTACATGTCAGCGTCGAACGCTGCGTTTTTGCGTTGAATGTTGAAAGTGACAAAGATGTGACTATATTTCTCTCCTCCTCTCTCTCATTATTCAACGCAAAAACGCAGCGTTCGACGCAGACATGTAATTGCGCCCTAATACCTTACCCGTAATTACCAGTAATTTACAGTTAACTCTTACCCAAATTGTAAAATTAATATTGTATATCTGCAACTCTTTGCACTCATGTTCTAGTTATAAAACGCAAAAAGAAAAACGCTACCATGGGACAGTGGCCTGGGACTTTGCCCTCAAATGTCCATTCGGTCGAATTTACAAATTGTTGAATCTTCAAATTGCCAAATCTTTAAAATGCCGAATGTTAATTTTGTTGAATATCCAAATGGTCGAATGTCCAAAAGGTCAATTTTTTTTCATATGAGTTTCCTGTCTATAAATGTGTTGATATAGGTATTTAAAGCCCTAAGCAGATTGAATACGCGTACGGGACCAAAGCATGAAACAGAAAAGGACAGAAACAGTCTCCGTCCTTTTTTATCTCATGCCCTGCTCCCATAACCGTATTCATTGTGCTTTGTGCTATACATACTTTCAAAAATGGCGAACTGATCAGCTGGATCTGTGGAGGGACAACAAACCACTTCAACCAATAAACGACGAGAACGATTTAAAGCTAACCTCAAAAACTTATGTTTGACAGCTACCTGACCAATGATGTTGTTTGTTGTCCCTCCAGCAATCGACGTCACAAGGTAAATAGAAGAATGGACAAGAGTGCGAAATAAAAAATTTCCATAATGATTTTAAATTTCGCGCATTTGTCCAATCTACTATACCAACACATTTATGGCCTGTTTACACCTTCGAAAAAAAAAATTTTCGCATTGGAGGGAAGAGGACAGACTGTGTATCTGTCCTCTTTACTCTCATGCAAAAAAAACTTTTTTTCAAAGGTGTAAACAGGCCATTATAGATAGGAAATTCATATGAAAAAAAATTCTCGACCTTTTGGACATTCTATACCATTTGGAGATTCGGTAATTTGGGTATCCGACAATTTGTAAATTCGAGAATTTGGAGATTCGACAAAACGAGTATTTGACAAAATGGATATTCGTCATTTTAAAAATTCGACAATTTGTGAATTCGACCTTTTCATGCTTGACTGCCCCATGTGATTTCACCCTAAATTACGTAAAGTAGTATACGTTCCGAACCCTGAAAATTCTCAAGATTTACTTACCTAACACTGCTAAACATACGTAAAAGAACGTAAATAAAATAAGTACAAATAAGTCACTCTACCCATCCCTGACTGTCATATTTCCCGACACGTGGTTTGTGTGTATTGTAAAATTGTCAACAAAATTTGGTTGAATTTAAATAAAAATGGTGTTGGATTTAGATCTGTTTCGTGAAGATAAGGGATTTAATCCTCAAGCTATTCGAGATTATCAAAAGAAACGCTTTAAAGATGTTGGTTTGGTGGATACTGTTGTTGAGAAAGATGCACTTTGGAGGCAGCTGCGTCATCAAGCCGACGGTTTCAATAAACTCAAAAATCTCTGCAGCAAAGAGATTGGCGAGAAAATGAAGAAAAAAGAGCCGGTAGGTAGTGATGAAGCCTTGCCGGCAGAAATCGAAAACGATTTAAATAAAATTGCGTCAGATAACCTCAAACCGTTAACTGTCACTCAAATAAAAAAGCTCCGAGATCTAATTGACGAAGCGATTGTGAAAAATAATGCTAATTTAGTTAATGCCGAGTCTGACAGAAATGCGGCTCTTCGAGAAATCGGAAATCATTTACATGAATCGGTCCCAATCAGTAATGACGAAGATGAAAATAAGGTTTGTGTTTATACTAGTTTATTATGGATAAAAAAATGTATTTGATCTTATAGGAAGGTCAATAAATAAAAATAATACAATTTTTATTATTGTATACATTGAAATTTGAGTTTTGTAATCTTCTAAATTTTCAATTTAAGGTCGAACGTACATGGGGAGATTGCGAACAACGTAAAAAATACTCTCACGTGGATTTAATTCACATGATTGACGGAATGGATGGAGAACGTGGAACCGCTGTCTCTGGAGGAAGGGCGTATTTTTTAACTGGTCCAGCTGTTTTTCTGGAGCACGCACTCATTCAGTTTGCGCTCAGAAAATTATTTAATAAAGGGTACAAACCTCTGTATACTCCCTTCTTCATGAAGAAAGAAGTTATGCAAGAAGTCGCGCAGCTGGTTCAATTTGAGGAAGAATTGTACAAGGCAAGAGAAAAAAGAAACAGAGATATTCACTGTTATTTCTTCACCTCATTATAAAAATTCGTCACGGGTTTTAAAATTAATTCTGATAAAAACTCTCTTATTTTTATTTATTTATAAGTAAATAGGCTCCTGGGGCTGAAAATCTCGCCAAGAAACCAGAATTGAGTACATAGTATTGCGATGAAAAGTAATTAACATAAAAAATAATTGACTCGCGCCAAGTAACCAGGCACTTAAAAAACTACACAACAATGATAATACTCCGTAAAGAAAAATATAATAGTAGTTATAATGATAGTAATAATAAAATATAAGAAATCAAAACAAATTTAAATAATACAGGGTGTCTACTCACCGGGAATTTGCCGGGATTTTAGTTCGATCGGGAAATTACCGGTAAAAAAAAGTATATCCGGGAATTTCTAAAAATTTCCCCTAAATTAAAAGAAATTGAATAATGAAAAATTAGGGAAAATATTTAAAAATTGAAAAAAGAATGATTGAAAATTGAGATAAATAATTTAAAATTGAAAAAAATAATTAAAATTTGAGAATATAATTGAAAAAATGACATAATATATTTTAAATAAAGAAAAGTTGAAGAAAATTTCAAAAAAATACTTAAGGAGGAATCGGACAAACAATCGGAACAAAAGTTAGTCCAAATGAATAATTTTGATTTTTGATTTAGAAAACACATAAGTTAGTGTAATTTTTTTCAGGGGAAGTGTGGACACTTGTAGTTTTTGCAAAATGAGCCGTTAAAAATTGAAATTTGATGAAAATTAAAAAAAATTGACAGGAAAAACGATTATTCAATTTGGGTTAATTTGAACCTCAAATTGAATAATCGTTTTTCCTGTCAATTTTTTTTAATTTTCATCAATTTGCAATTTTTAACGGGTCATTTGGTAAAAACTACAAGTGTCCACACTTCCCCTGAAAAAAATTACACTAACTTATGTGTTTTCTATATCAAAAATCAAAATTATTCATTTGGACTAACTTTTGTTCCGATTGTTTGTCCGATTCCTCCTTAAAACTTTCTTAAAACTTTTCTGAAAAAGTTCATTGACAAAATAGAAAATAATTAAAAATTAGAGAAAATAAATTTAAAAAAAATAAACATAATTAAAGTTGAAGAGAATAATTGTTAATTAAAAAGAAATAATTAAAAACTTTTTGGAAATTACAAAAAAGAACGAAAGTAATTGAAAATTGAAGAAAATAATATAAATAATTGAAAATTGAATGAAATAGATAACTGAAATGTTAGATAAACTGCTTAGAATTTTGAAAATTGACAAAAAATTAAAATAATTAAAAATTGAAGAAAATAATTGAAATTTGAGAACAATATTTAAAAATCTTAAAAAATAGTTTTAGAAAATGAGAATAATAATTAACTATCGAGAAAAAAAATTGAAAAATTATAAAATTAATTCAAAATTGAAAAAAATGAATTGAAATTTGCTGAAAATAATTTAAGATTGAGAAAACAAATTGAAATATGATGAAAATAATTTAAATAAAAAAAGTTGAAAACAGTAAATAAAATTTGAGTGAAATATCTGAAAAAATCATAGAATATAGATATGTTTAAGAACCGAAAGTAATTAAAAAATTACTTAAAACTTTTTAATTAAAGAAAATAATTAAAAATTCACAGAAATAATCGAAAATTGATGAAAATTATTGAAATTTCAAATAAATAATTGCAATTTTTGAAAATTATGCAAAAATAATAGAAATAATTAGAAATTGAAGAAAATAATAGAAAAATTACAGAATTTATTTTTAAGCAAAAGAAAATAATTGCAAAATAGTTTAAAATATGGAAAATCGATAACAATAATCTTAATTTGAGATATTAATTGAAAAATTAATTGAAAAATTATGAAATTGTTAAAAGATGCAGAAAATAAAAAAAACTCACTTTTCTCACTTTAGTCACTTTCTTAGTAAAATGATTATAATTATTATTATTTACATTTATTTTATTTTAATTTCAATTATTTTTGACATTGTTGAATTAGTTTCCTCTAATTTTATTTAATTCCTCTAATTACTTTTTCAATTGTTTAAATAATGTATACAAATTTTAATTTTTAAACCAGTATTGTTAATTACTTTTGTCGTCTTTCAATTTTTTCATCAAATTTCTAATATTTTTGTTATTATTCAATTATTTTTATCATTTTTCAATTATTTTCTGCATATTTCTATTAGTTTTGACATTTGATAATTATTTTCATCAAATTTCAATAATTTTTTTCAATCTTTTTTTATGTTCATGAATTTTTCAATTTATTACACAGTTTTCAATTTTTTTCTACGAATTTCAATTATTTTCTTCAAATTTCAGCAATTTTCTTCAATAATTTTATTATTATGTATCAATAATTTTTATATACTTTGCACCATATGCCAATTATTTTTTTCAAATTTTAATTATTCTTTTTCAATCTTTCATTCTTTGAATTATTTACACCAGTTATCAATTATTCATGTCATTATTCAATTATTTATCTCAAGTATTTATTATTCTTGTTATTTTTTATGTATTACTTTCAAACATAAATTTTTTGTGATTTCTCAATTATTTTCTTCAAATTTTAATTATTTTTGTCATTTCTCGACTATTTTTTCCTATTTTTAATTATTTTTGTCATTTTTTAATTCTTTTTCTTAAATTTTCAATTATTCTTAATATTTTCGACATTTTTTTCTTACTTTCTCCAAATTTTATACTTATTTTCTTATATCTTTAAATTATTGTCATGAATTTTTTAATTTCTTACTTCGATTTTCATTTATTTTTGTCATTTCTCAATTTCTTTTCAAATTTTAATTATTTTTATCATGTTTCAAGTATTTTCTTCAATTTTTTTACTTAATTTTTAATTAGTTTTTTCATCTTTCATTTATGTGTCTCAAATTTGTATTATTTTTGTCATTTTTCAAGTATTACCTTCAAATTTAAATTTTTTGTGATTTCTCAATTATTTTCTTCTAATTTTTGTTATTTTTGTCATTTCTCGACTATTTTTTCCCATTTTTAATTATTTTTGTCATTTTTTAAAATTAATTTTTAAAATTTTCAATTAATCTTGTCCTTTCTTAATTATTATCAATATTTTGGACATTTTTTTATTACTTTCTGCAAATTTTACTTATTTCCTTATATCTTTAAAGTACTGTCATGGATTCTTAAATTTCGTACTTCAATTTACATTTAATTTATTCATTCTTCATTTATTTTTGTCATTTGTCAATTGCTTTTTATTTTTAATTTCAATTATTTTGATCATTTTTCAAGTATTTTCTTCAAATTTCAATTTTTTTTTTGTGATTTTGCAATTATTTTGTCATTCAATTATTTATGTCATTTTTAACGTCTTCTCTTAAAATCACAAATTTATTACATAATTTTAAATTAGTTTTATCATCTTTCATTTTGTTTCAAGGTTCCATTATTTTTGTCATTTCTCGACTATTTGTTCCATTTTTTTAATATTTTAGTAATTTTCCAATTATTTCCTTAAAATTTCTATTATTTTTGCCAATTTGAAATTATTTTTTTCAAAGATCAATTTTACTTTAAAAACTTATGTGTGTATTTATTCAAAATTTTAATAGATTTACAATTTTACGAAAAAGGGAAATAACTGGAATTATTATTTTAGGTAACTGGAAAAGGTAGCGAGCAAGAAGGTGATAAGACAGTGGACGAAAAATTTTTAATCGCAACTTCAGAACAGCCGATTGCTGCTTTTCACAGAGGAGAATGGATTGCAGAGAATTCATTGCCGATTAGATACGCTGGATTGTCGACTTGTTTTCGACAGGAAGTTGGTTCTCACGGGAGAGACACTCGAGGAATTTTCCGAGTTCATCAATTTGAAAAAGTACCAGTTTTTTTGATTTTAATTAAATTATTTTCATTAAAACTTGAAGATTTATTAATTACAGGGCTGCCAGTGACTCACTTTTTTTCAAAATCGTTCACTATTACTCACTTTATTTAAAAAAAAAACACTATTGAACAGTATTGAAATTTATTACACAAGTTCTCATTTATTTTTGTCATTTTTCAATTATTTTCTTAAAATTTTAATTAATGTCATTTTTCGAGTATTTTTGTAATTTTAAATTTATTTTCTTCTTATTTCTATTATTATTGCCATTTTAAAATCATTTTCTACAAATTTCAATTACATTTCTCAAATTTTGTTTGTCATGAATTTTTAAATTTCTTAAACCAGTTATCAATTATTTTCTTCAAATTACTTTTGAAATTACTTTTTTTTCATTCTTTTTATTATTGTCATTAATTTCTTAATTTTATACACCTTTTTCAACTATTTTCTACAAATTTCAATTATTTTCTTCAAACTTTAATTACTTTCTTCATATTTAAATTTCTTTTTTGTTATTTTCGCATTACTCTTGAAATTTCAATTATTTTCTTTAAACATCAATATTAATTTTTTCAACTTTTAATTATTTTCTTCTAACTTCTAATATTTTCTTCAATTTTTCCATTATTGTCCATAAATTTTAAATTTTCACATCTACTTTTAATTATTTTCTGCTCCTTATTTAATTAGTTTTTTAACATTTCAATTATGTCGTCAAGTTTTCAAGTATTGTCTTCAAATTACAATTATTTTTGACACTTTGGAGAATTATTTTCTTTACATGTCAGTTTCTTGATACTTTTTATTATTTTCATGAGTTTTAAATTTAACACAAGTTTTCAATTATTCATGTCAGTTATTTTTGTCATTTTTCAACAGTTCTCTACACATATAATTTTTTTTGACATCTTAAAAAATTGTCTTCAAGTTTCAATTATTTTCTTGAAACTTCTATTTTTTTCTATTTTTCAACTATTGTCTAACAAGTTGAATTTTTATACCAGCTTTGAATTATTTATGTAATTATTCAATTAGTTTCTTCACATTTCATTTATTTTGTCAATATCTCAATTATTGTTTTCAAAATTTTAATTTTCTACACCAGTCTCAAATTATTTTTTCCATATTTTAATTAGTTTTGAAACTTTTCCATTATTTCGTTTCAAATTTTCAACTGTTGTCTTCATTTTTTGACTTTTAATTAATCTTTCAATTAGTTTTGTCATTTTACAATTTTTTTCAAATTTGAATGATTTTATGTAATTTTTTAATCATTTTCTTCATATTTCAATTATTTTTGCCATTTTCAAATTATTTACTTCAAAGTTGAAAGTTGACAGGAATCTTTAAATTTTCTACACAAGTTTCAATTTTCTTGTTAAATTCTTCGTATTTAATATTTTTTGCTATTTTTGAATTATTTTCTTTAAATTTCAATTATTTCCTTCAAATTTCAAACACTTTCAATTCAATTCAATTTTGTTGTTGTTGACATTTTTGAATTATTCTCTTTAAATTTTGTTTACCTTTTTCAAACTTCAATTAATTTCATCAATTTTTTTCCTCAAACTTGTGATGTTTATTTCCATTTTTTAATTATTGTTTATAAGTTTTTAATTTTTACACCAGCTTTCAATTATTTATTTCATTATTCAATTACTTCCTTAACATTTCAATTGTTTCGTCAATTTTTCAAATATTGACTTCAAATTTTTAATTTTTTACACCAGTTATCCATTATTTTTATTTTTATCATTTCGAAATTATGTTTTTCAAATTAAAATTATTTTCGTCATTATTCAAGTATTTTTTACATTTTGAAATGATTTTCTTTAAATGTCATTTGCTTCAAACTTTCCTATTATTGTCATGAATTTATCAACTTTTACACTAGCTTTTAATTATCTATGTCATTTTTCAATTATTTTCTTTAAATTTTAATTATGTACTTCAATTTTTAAATTATTGTCAGGAATATTTAAACTTTTACTACACAAGTTTTAATTTACTTTTGTTATTTTTCAATTATTTTCTTCATATTTCTAGTATTCTTGGCATTTTAGAATTAGTTTCTACAAATTTCAATTATTTTATTCAATTTTTCTTTATTGCCATGAATTTTTAAATTTCTTACACCAGGTTTCAATTATTTTCTTCACACTTCAATAATTTTCTTCATTCTTTTTACTACAAATTTTAAATTTTTACACCAGTTTTTTTTTATTTATATCATTATTCAATTAGTTTCTTAACATTTCAATTATTTCGTTTCAAGTTTTCAATTTTTGTCTTCAATTTTTTTCCAATTTTTCAAATTAGTTAGGCCATTTTACAATATTTTTTAAATTTCAATTATTTATTACTTTTTTCAATTTTTGTTTTTTACCATTTTCGAATTATTTTCTTCAAACTTGAATTGCTCTCCTAAATCTTTCTATTACTGTCGTGAACTTTTAAATTTTTTAAACACATTTTTACTATTTTCAAGTCCGCTGGCAGCCCTGTTTTAATTAAATTATTTTGATTAAATTTCAAAAAATTCATTAATTATAATTTATTTTTAACTTGAAATTGTTACGCAGGTTGAACAATTTTGCCTGACTTCGCCGCATGACAATAAATCTTGGAAGATGATGGAGGAAATGATTTCAAATGCCGAAGAATTCTGCAAAGATTTAAATATTCCGTATCGTATTGTCAATATTGTCTCGGGAGCTTTAAATCTGGCTGCCTCGAAAAAATTGGATCTTGAAGCCTGGTTTCCTGGCTCGGGAGCATTTAGGGAACTCGTCTCGTGCAGCAATTGTCTCGAGTATCAAGCTAGACGTTTGTTAATCAGGTAATTAAACGTTAAAACACGTGGAATTTGCAATTTAGAAACTCAGTTCTCTGAAAAGAAATTAAAAGCAGTTTTAAGAAAACAGAAAGTTTGTTATTAAATAATAAAAATGGAATGTTTACTCTAATGTTTTGATATTAATTTAACATTCTGCTATTTTTTTAGATACGGACAAACGAAAAAAATGAACGCAGCCACGGAATACGTTCATATGTTGAACGCAACCATGTGTGCAGCGACAAGAGTGATTTGTGTACTTTTAGAAGTAAATCAAACCGAGACCGGAGTCAAGGTTCCAGAAGCACTCGCATCTTTTATGCCGGAAGCGTATCAAACTGAAATTCCATTCGTTAAATCTGCACCTATCGAGGCAGAGGTTAAAAAGTCGAAAAAACCCAGCCAGAATTCAGTGAAATAATGCGATTTTAGCAGATTATAGACATTTTCTTATACATTTTTTCAATGGAAAGGAATATTTTGATAAATTTGTTTTATTAGATATTTTGTACTGTAAAAGTGTAATTATGCTTGAAACTAAGACTGCAGTGTTTTTTAAACTAAAATAAATTAAAATTGGGCGCAATGATTATTTTAAACCTTTTATAACATTCGTCTTTTATTAAAGTTTAATTATTACAAAATTCTTAAAGTCCCGCACAATCTTGTTTAAACTAGCAAGCAGGACTTGAAATTAAATTGAAAATCCTTTTTACGAGGCGCTTGACTATCACCAAAATTCTAGTTTCGCTAATTTTTAATTTCACCTAAATTCGATTGATCGATTAACAATTTTTTTTATTTCTATTTTACGTAACTTTTCTATTATTTAATTTGTCTAATTTATTATTTATACCATCGAATCACCATTTGTTGTCACTTTATCTTTTCATTTCTAATTATTGTTTGAATTTTTAATATATTTTAATTTGTTTAGTACATTTTTAATACGTTTAAGAATTTTCGTTAATTAGTTAAAATATTTATTTATTTACACGCAGTTATTTAAAAGAATCATAAAAGATAAAAAGTATTTCTCGTCAATTAATAAAAAAAAGAAAAATGATGAAAATTCACAAACACAAAAATTAAGAATGCAAATTTTAAAAAGATTGTAATTATATCAAATGGTGATTTATAGATATAAAAATTCGCCAATTGAAAGTTATGTAAAATAAAAATTACAGTGAAATTATCCAAACAGCAGGAGAATTAATTAATTATATTAATTTCCGTCACAAGTGGGAAAAATATTTATTTCCGTCACTAGTGTGAAAAAATATCCATTCCAAGTTATATTCTTAAAATTTTAAGGAATATTTTTTGAAATTTTTTTTAAATCTTGCCTACTATTTGGATAATTTATTATTCCATTTAAATAGAAAATATTTAATTTACTAGTGTGTACTTTATTACACTATTTTACATATTTTGTTCAGACACTGAAATATCAGTCTCACAGTGTTTTTTGTTTCAAAAATCTCGACAATTGCACATTAATGGGGGGGAAAAAATAAGGAAATAACCACGTGACTGACATGCCAGTGTCCTCACTTTTATATATATATATATACCTATAAAAATTTAAGAATACTCATTATTAACAATACAAATACTTTCTATATGCCACTTTTGGGGAATAAATTCTCCTCTATTAACAAGTCTAACTGACACGTCGATCCTCGAAGCCAGATCGTAAGTTCCTGAAGCAGGAATAATAACTTGTAGCTTTATTTTACGATGTCCAAAAGGTTCTATATTACACTCAATAGCCGTATGACCCGCATATCGAAAGAAAGTTGACGCCTGGGGTGTGAACAGTTGAGATTTTATGCTCGGCAAATGTGTTTGACTGCAAAAAAATGCGAAAATTATGTTAAAAACTTTTTTTTTTTATGAAAAGAATGTTAAAAATATACATTTTCAGAGTGTCTAGAGGTCCGGGAATTTCATAAACCATGAAAAAAAAATTCAATTTCAATCTTGTATTCTTAAATAATTTTAAAGTTTAAATATGAAATGGTTAAAATAGGATCTGAAAAACTTGGATAGAAAGTAAAAAATAAATATTATATTTTTAATAATCCAAGTCATTATAATTTAAATAAATCCTGAACGCGAATTAAGTCAAACTTTTAAACTTTAATTAATTTAAATTTAATGGTCAAAAAATGCATTTAGGAAAATTTATTTCTTTTGATAATCTATTTGGTGGGAAATACAATTTTTCTTCAATTTTATAAGTTTCTTTTTCTCAGATTTATTAGTTTTTTGTAAATTTATTGAATTTTCTTTACATTTTATTTATTTTTTTGCAAATTTATTGACTCTTTCACAAAATTTTTATTGTTAGTATTGTTTGAAAAAAATATATGATGTTTTAAACTAATTTTTCTTATTTTAAAGTTGTTTCCATATTTTAAAATTTTCTTCAAATTGGAAATAATTTTCTAAAAATTGTTATTTTTAACAATTTTATTTTAAAGCAATTCGTTATTCTTTTTCTGGATTTTTAACTTATTTACTCTTACTGTTTTTCATTTTTAATAGCTAATTTTCCACATTTTTTATCATATTTCTTTCTCTAAACTTTTTTATAGCTTGCTAAATTTTTTATAAAGATTTTTTCTATTTTTCAAAATATTACTTTCATTTCTCATTCGATGTTTTTAGTTTTTCCCTTTCTCTATAACTTTTTGACTTCGTCTTAAGTTTTTTTAAATTTCCTTCAATTTTAATGAATTTTAATAAATTTATTAAAAGTGAAAAATTAATTTTTTTTTATTTTGGAAATAATTTCCTAAAAATTGTTCTTTTTGGCAATTTTACTTAAAAGCAATTCATTATTCCTTTTCTAGACTTTTAACTTATTTATTCTTACAGAAAATAGAAAAATACTTTTTTTTATTAATTTTTATTTTACAATTTCTAATTTTTTATGATATTTATTCGGTATAAGGTATTTTTCTGTATTTTCTCAAAATTTATTAATTTTTCTAATTTTTTAAAGAATTCTTTTTTTATATTTTTTGTAAGAATAAATAAGTTGAAAGTCTAGAAAAAGAATAACGAATTGTTCAAAATAAAATTGCGAAAAAAAACAAATTTTAGGAAATTATTTTAAAAAAAAAATTAAATTTTCACTTTTAATAATATTATTAATTTTTATTTTACAATTTCTAATTATTTTATGATATAATTATTATTATTCGGTATAGGTATTTTTCTGTATTTTCTTAAAATTTATTAATTTTTCTAATTTTTTAAAGAATTCTTTTTTTTCTGTTTTCTGTAAATTTTATAATAAATTTCTCATTTTATCATCATTTTTTCTATTACTTTTATTTAATTTTTCATTTAAAAAAAAATTATTTATTCCTATTTTTCCTTGTAATTTTTTAAATACCTGCATCTTTAGTAGTTTCACTTTTTTTGTTTTTTGACTTTTTCGATTTATTTTCTTAATTTAAAAAATTGTGAAACTGTATTATTAATTTCTTTAAAAAATTACGTTATTTTTGAATTTCTCAATTTTAAATTTGAGATAAATAATTGAAGATTTAATCAATCAATTTAAAAAATTAAAAACTGTTTCTATAATTGCAAAATTATAGAAACCACTGAAAATTCAGAAAATGATTGAAAATTGAAAAAATTAATTTTAAAAAAATGAGAATAATTGAAAAAAAAATTCAAAATTGATGAAAACAATTGAGAATTAAGAAAAATAATTGAAAATTTAGGAAACGGAGTAAAAAATGATTATGGTAATTTAAAATCGAAGAAACCAATGAGAAGGTTATAAAACAAATTAAATTAAATTAAATTATAAAATTAAAGAAAATAATTGAAAAATAGAAAAAATAATTATACATTTTTTTAAATAATTGAAATTTAAGATAAATAAGTGAAGATTTAGGAAATTATTTACAAAATACCAAAAGTGATTGTAAATTTGAAAAAAATAATTTAAAAATTCTAAAATTCATTAAAAATGTTTTTAATTAATTGAAATTTGAAATAAATTTTCAAAGGTTTAGTAAATCAGTTGAAAAATAATTTTAAAAATTATAATTTGAAGAAAAAATTGCAAAATTAGAGAAATAATTGAAAATTCAAGACAGTAATTTAAAATTTAGAAAATAATTGAGAATTGAAGAAAACAATCGATAATTGAGAAAAATAATTGAAAAATGGCAAAAAAAATCATAAATTTCTTAAAATAATTGAAATTTGAGATAAATAATTGAAAATTTAGGAAATTGATTACAAAATACTGATATTAATTGTAAATTTAAAGAAATAATTGAAAAATTCTAAAATTTAATAACAATTTTTTTAATTACTTGAAATTTGAAATAAAAAAAATCCAGAGTGAAGTTAGTCCCTGTTATTTTATTTTGTTGTGCTGGTTTTTAATTATCATCTGTGTAAAAAAAGTTTCGAAAAATGCTTTTAAAATTTATTATGGTTTTTGAAGAAGTTTAAAATATAAATATACACATGCAATTAATTTCCTAAATTTTCAGTTATTATCTCAAATTTAGATTATTGTCATCAATTTTCCATTATATAACGATTTTTTAATTATTTTCTTTGCTTAAAAATAAATTCTGCAATTTTTCTTGATTTTCATCAATTTATAATTATATTCATTATTTTGTCATTACTTTTAAAAATTTCAATTATTTATCCGATATTGCAATTATTCACATCAATTTTCGTTATTTCTGCAATTTTTTAATTATTCTCTTCAATTAAAATTTTTTAAGTAATTTTGTAATTATTATTTTTTTCTAAACATATACTCTATGATTTTTTCAGTTATTTCACTCCAATTTTATTGCCTGTTTTCAATTTTTCATATTTAAATTATTTTTATCATAATTCAATTTTCTTTCTCAATCTTAAATTATTTTCAGCATATTTTAATTATTTTTTTCAATTTTGAATTAATTTTATCATTTTTCAATTATTTTTTTCGATTGTTAATTATTATTCTCTTTTTCTAAAATTATTTTCTAAGATTTTTAAGTATTTTTCTGAAAATTCAAATATTTTCTTCAATTTCTAATTATTTTCATTTGTTATCAGAATTTCAAATTTTTTTTATTAATTATCGTAAATTCCAATTATTTTTAGCTTTCTTCCAGACTTTTCTCCAACTTTTAGTTTTTCTCATTTTATAAAAAAAATTTCTAAAATTTTTTATGTACCTTCTCAAAACTCGATTCTTTTCTTCAATTTTTAATTATTTTTCTTTGTTTTCATAATTTTCAAAAGATTTTATTAATTATCGTCAATTTCAATTATTTTTAGCATTCTTTCAGTCTTTTCGCCAATTTTTGGTCATTCTCATTTTCTAAAATTATTTTCTAAGATTTTTAAGTATTTTTCTGAAAATTCAAATATTTTCTTCAATTCCTAATTATTTTCATTCGTTATCAGAATTTCAAACTTTTTTTTTTATTAATTATCGTAAATTTCAATTATTTTTAGCTTTCTTTCAAACTTTTCTCCAATTCTTAGTTTTTTTCATTTTATAAAATTAATTTCTAAAATATTTTTAAGTATTTTTCTCAAATTTCAATTATTTCCTTCAATTTTTAATTATTATTATTTGTTTTCATAATTTCTAAAAAATTTTATAATTTATCGTAAATTTCAATTACTTGCTGCTTATTTTTTTAATTTATTCTCCAATTTTTAGTTATTTTCTTTTTTTAAATTGATTTCTAAGATCTTCATGTATTTTTTTCAAATTTCAAATATTTTTTCTTTATTTAAAAAAAATTCTGTAGTTTTTTCAATTATCACACTAAAATGTCATTTATTTTTTACAACTTATCATTGCTCGTATCATATTTTAATTATTTTCGTCAAGTTTTAAAATTTAAAAACATTTTTCAATTATTTTCCAAAATTTATTTTCTTTAATTTTTAATTCTTTACATTTGTTTCATAATTTCAAAAATTGTGAACTATTTATCTGACTTTTCAATTCTTTCATTATTTATATTATTTTTTATATTACTTTCTTCAATTTTCAATTACTTTCGTTTTTTTTCTCGTTCTTTTGTATAATTGCCAAAAAGTTTTTACTTATTTCTCTTTAATTAATTAAAACTTGTTCTGTTTAATTTTAAATTATTTTTATATTTTTTCATTTATTTTCTCTAATTTTTAATTGTTTTCTTTTATCTCAATGAACTTCTGAAAGTTTTAAGTATTTTTCTCAAATTTTGTTTAACTTTCCTTTATTGAAAATATTTTATGTAATTTGTTTAATTATTTTCTCAAATTTTAATTATTTTTTTTAATTTTAATTTATTTATCTCAATTTTTAACCATGTTTTTTCAATTTTCAATTATTTTCTCTAATTTTTCATTATTTTAATAATTTTGTTTTAATTTACTTTTAAGATTCTCAAGTATTTTTCTTAAATTTTAATTATTTTCTTTATGTTTAAAACATTTTTATGATTGTTTAAATTAGTTTCCTCAATTTTTAATTGGTATCATTTTTTTTCAATTAATTTGCAAAATTTGCAGTTATTTTAAACCGAATCCATTTCAAATCATGCAGGCAGTCCGATGGTGCATCGAGAATTAACTTTAAAAAATCGAAAAAATTCAACAAAAAAAAATGTTATGAAAATTTAAAAAAATACGTGTCTCTTTATTTTTCGAGCAGAAAAATAAGTTAATTTTTAAATATTATATTTAAAATATTTATTTCTTCTTATTAGATAAATAGTAGGGTAAATGCGGGGGTAGTCGGACACTTAAGGATTCGATCTTAAATAATGATATTTTTCTTAAAATTGAAAAGTATTTTAATATATTGCTTTGCATGAACCGTTAAATGAGTCATCCATGATTAATTTTCATATAAATTTGCTACAAACATGTCAATATTTATTAAAATATAGCTATTTTAATAAAAAATCAGAATATCAGCAGTAGTCGGACACTTGCTTGTAAAGTCGGACACAACTGTATCAGTAGTCGGACATTTTTCTTTTTTAAAATAATAAAATATTTCTTGCTTTTATGTTATAAAATCTATCAAATTTAGTTACAGAAATAATCCTCAGGCTGCACGATTTTAATTTGTAAACCCATGTGGTGAATCTTAAATAAAAAAAAAGTTTTTTAGTTTTAAAATTTTATACCTCACTATATGACATTTTGAAGACAATCTGTCAAGTTCTGTTGTGATCCTTCAGTGAAAAGGAGGAATTCGTATAAAATCAAAATTTAGGTTATTTTTCTTTTGATGCAGAAAATGTTAGAAAGTTAACAAATTTATAGGTTATAAGTAGTTGTTTTTATGGTATTTACTTTTTCAGCATCTAAAATAATACGATATAATACAAGTAATATAGTGTCCGACTATACACAAACACTCTAAAATCTGACAGGTTAGGTCGGACACGTCAATTACGTCAATTATTTGTAAATTTAAAGTCATTTTAATATTATTTCCATTTTTAAACATAAAATTAGAGTTTTCATAATCACTTTGTAACATTTTTAAACAATATTACAACCTACAAAACGTTATTTCGTACTAATAAAAATCTCTACCTCCTTAACGGCTGGAATAAGAAATCAGACAAAATGTCAAAACAACGCGGTTGAGTAAATTATTGTTGCATTTTAACTAATTTACAAATCACCAGAGGGCGTTGCAGGTAATTTTTATATTCTATAATTCTGACAAATTTGATAAAATAACTTTGTAAGAAGATTCCGATAGTAAATAATTATTTATTTAACTTCAAAACTGAAAGTGTCCGACTATCGGTACTGTCCGAAATTACCCGCATTTACCCTATTTACCGATTTTTTATATTTATTATTGTATTTTATAATTTCTTATAAATATATGAAAAACTAATCGCGCACTTTCGCGCGTTTTATTTTGCTAGCGATAGAAATAAATGAAGATTGAAAAAATAATAAAAATTTAAAGATTGAAAATAATTGAAAATCTCTAGATACCTTGACTTTAAATATACTTTCGTGAAAAAAATGGGATTTTAGGGTAAAATTTTGTAAATAGGGGACTTTTAGGGACCAATCACAAAATAGGAGACATTTAGGGGAAATAGGGGACGGTCTGTGAAGCCTGTATTTGTTTTCTAGAAATTAATTTTTTTTTCAAAATTATATTCAACTACTTTACTTAGGGGTTGTTTTTAGAGATTGCTAATTCTTGCTATCGTTTAGAAAAAGTAGAGATCACATTCCTGAGTAAATTTCACGATTTTAGAACTAGATTTTAATTTTTTTTCCTCACCTGCTCGTGCCAATTGTATTAATCTTGACATCGACACTCGACGCTGAATTATTCTGCATCAGCATGATTACCGGAAGTACACAAACCCTTTTCCTCCTGAAGTCATGATTCGCTTGTTGGACATGATCCAAAGAATACCAAAGTACATTCTTCTGGCACTCGGCTTCCGAAAAACCGTCTCCTTTCACAACAGAATTTCTCGTGTCACAGTTGGCGTCAGGTCCGAAAATTTTCAGTCTAGCTCCGTACTCGATTGGCTCTGGCTTACTTTCTACCGGTTGATTGTAACATTTGCCTAAAATCTTCATATCTACATGATGCTGACCAACAGCCTCTCTCACAATCACCCCTCTCTCCATTACTTTCGCCCTCCATCGTAATATCAAAACCGAATTTATCACCGAAATAAAATTATCTAAACCTCTCAATTGTTCACTCACATTGTTCGCAGTTAACCCGATATTCCTCTTCTCCACAAAATCAATGTACGGCGACTTTGTCACCGGCTCGACATTATCCTCATTTATCAAAGAAACACTCGAGCACATTTTCTCCTCTCCGGTTCTAATCAATCTCGTCAATTTCAGCAAAAAGTGCGCCGTCTCTTGAGGCTGAATTTTCCTCACATTCTCCGGAGAAAGACGCGTCTTTATCAAAGTCCAGTTCCTGCTTTGGAACGCGACATCGCTCAATTCCAGTTCATTGATGAAGGGATCGTGAACCTGATTCATGTTCTTGGTTCTCAGGATCAAGTTCAAGGTCGGACTTGGCCCGTCGCAGATAGAACTCGTCTGCGCGATCGCACTGATCTGAATCGAGTCGAGGACAGTCAAGTGCCACGAATGACGACTCACTCGGTATTTTGGATTCGACTTGGCCTCGCTGTTCTCGTAATAAAACAGCAAATCCAGCTTGTGATTTTCCGTCTCGTGTGGAGCTCGTACCCAGAAAACACTGCTATAACTCTCTCCAATGTCCAACTTAGTCAGCGGAATCTTATTAACACAATTACTTCTCATTTTTCCCTGATTCTGACTCGGGAACGAGATCAGTCTCGGATTCGAAAACCCGACATGGACATTCGTCAAGGGAGAATTGCCCACGTTCTTCAAACTCAATTCAACCCTCTGTATTTCGCCGGCGAGCATTTCGGGAGAAATTTTCGAAAATGCCACTTCCATGAAAGGGGCTTTTTCCTGGACATTCAGGCATAATCGATAATCATTCCCGATCAGAACAGCGCCTGGTTTTTCCTTGACGTGCTTCAGTCTCGGGCCCTTGACGTCGAAAATTCTCTTCCCGCAGACAAAGAGGTTTGAGTTGAGATTGCGCGTTTCGTCGGTGGATTGAGTGAAATCCGAGGAACTGAAGAGATTGTACGAGAGGCCGAGAATCTGCAAACTTCCGACAATCTTCGGTTTGAGGCAGAGGACAAGATCTTGCTTGGACGAGGCTTGAAGTAGAAAATTGTCGATTGGTTGAGTTTCGATTGAGTCGATTGAACTCTCCGAGGATTCGTTGGAGAATGTTTCACCGTCTTTAGTTTCAAATGACCAGAGGAGAGTGATTTGACTCAGGGGTAAGGAAATTTGCAGAGGATTTTGTAACTCGACGGAGAAGTAAATTGGCTCGTCGACTACTGTATTGGGTTTCGCTGAGTTGTTGCTTAGGTCGGAATAAATTGAAATTGAGGGCTTGAAAATCATCGGAACTGCTCCTTGGGCATCTGTAACCACTCGCTCTTCAAGTTTCGACCAGCGATTGTCGTCCGAGTCTTGAAGAATCGAAGACATTTGCAAAACTTGTTTGGAATTGTCCCCTTGCTTTAATAGCGGGCCGGGAAGAACTTTTATTTGGTTTCCATTTATCAAGGGAAGTGGTAGAATAGAAAGATTCTTCTCCTCGGTTTTCGTTTCTTGATTAAGGGCCTGGAAATTAAAGAATTAAATTAACAGAATGTTTAAAGTTATGAACCAAATTTAAAGAATTTAGACGCTAATAACATTTAAGGAGGTTCTAGCCAGAGCTGCCAGTAATTTACTTTTTTAACTTTTTTACAATCGCTCACTATTACTCACTTTTTTTAAAAAAAAAAACTCACTTTTTATGTAAAATGTTTATTCCAGCTGCGAGGAGGGGGGGGGGGGGGTTGATATTAGGTGCCTGATTAATAATTTACTTTATAAATCAATTAGTCCATATTCCAATTACATGTTCAATTTTTTAATTTCAGACTACAAATATTTAATTTCTACGCCTATTTTCAATTACTTTTATCATTTTTAAAGTACTTTTGTTAAATTTAAACAATTTTTGTCAATTTTCAAATATTTTTGCGATTTGGAATTTTTTTTTTTTTAAATATCAGTTATTTTCTTCAGTCTTTAAATTATTAACATGCATATTTAAATTTATTACACAAGTTATCACTTACTTTTGTCAGAGAGAAACTGTGAGTACGCACGTAATGCAAATGATTGTTTCCTGTTATCGTATGCGCTCTTGCGGACAAAATTCGAAGCTTAGGTGGTTAGCTATATATATTGCCTAAATCGGTGAGGCAATACCCACACGCAAAACCTAGTGGCTCAGCCGAATCTCGTTCCAAATCGATCGGGCGTCTTCGTGCTTCTTCGCATCAATTCTTGAAACGTAAGGAATAGAACCGTAGCTTGTAAAATAATTGCAATTACTGTTTTTCCAGTTTCTTGACATATTATGTTTCAAAACATAACCTAATTAATCAACTTTTACTAATCATCAGTCTAAGTAATTGTTAATATGTTTTTAAGCAAATTATTCCTGTTATACTAATTAACTAATTTTATTAACGTAAAGCTAAAAGTGCAGTCTTTATTTAAGTCTGTAGAAATTTATGTCATGCTTTGAAGAACGAAAAAAAGTTTACGAATTTTTAGATTTTAGCTAAAATCACACAATTTCTTAGACTTTTGAATTAATTTAAAAAAAATTATTCTTTAATAAATTCAAGAACAATTAATATTATAAAATAAACTCCAAACAATTTTGAATTTATTATTATACATACTAACATAATAAATTCCAGAATATCTTGAATTTTCTATTGAATTTTATCCAATCAAAATAAATTCTAGATTATTTTTAGATTTTTTCTATAATAGAATAAATTCCAAATACTTATTTATTTATTAATAAGTTGTAAAGTATTTTATATTTTCTCTATTATTTTTTAGTTTCTAAAGTGAATTCTAGAACATTATTCCAAAAAGAATTCTAGAAAATTTATGATTATACTATAAACTATAGAACATTTAATATTTTTTTTACAATTTTGGACTCTAAATAAAATATTGCATAATTTTCTTGAGAGTTTGGAACAAAAAACAGAATATTTAAGATTTTAGAGCGCAGAAAACTTTAAAAGTTATAATTAATTTCAAAACATTTTAGACTTTTTTATATTTAAATTCTTGATTAAAATCCAAAATCTTTTAGACGCTAAAATAAATTCCAGGTTATTTATTAAGTTCCAAAATTGTTTAGATTTATTTTTGTTATGATTTTATTTTTATTTTTACAATTTTGATAAACAACCTCAAATTTTACATTCTACAATAAATTTTAGAAAATGGTAGATTTTATAATAAATATCTAAATATTTCGATTTTATTTTTATTAGATTTCCCATAAGAGTCTGAAATTAATAGATTCTAATATTTTTAGAATGTTTCAAGTTATAAATAAAATGCAGAAAATATTAGTTTGAAAAATAAATTCTATAAAGTTGTAGAAGTAATAAATTCCAGAACATTTAAGATATTGAATAAAATTTCAGTTTCTTTAAATTCTGGATGAATTGTCAAAACCTCCTTAGATTCTAGAATAAATACCCAAAAGTTTTTTTTTCTTTTTTTAAATTTAAATTTTTTCTCCATAAAAATATCATATTTCTAATCTTTTTAGACATTATTTGGAAATTTTCAAATTCTAAATAAAATTCTAGAATTCATTTCATTCTAGAAAAAATTCTCAAACATTTGAAATTCTAAAAAAAAAAAATACAAACTTTTTAAGTTTTCAAAATAAGCTTCTAAACATTTCAGTTTTAGAATTTCTAAATTAATTATTTAGAATCTATAACGAATTCGATATTTTTTCTGAAAAAAAATGTTGAAATGAAAAAAACAAATATGAAGTTGTAGGTGTTTATTCTAGAATCTAAAAAAGTTTTAAAATTTCATCCAGAATTTTAAAAATCCGGAATTTTATATAAGATCTTTAGTGTTCTGGAATTTGTTACTTCTATAATTTTGTAGCATTTATTTTTCAAACTAAACTTTTCTGCAATTTATTTATAACATGTAACATTCTAAAAATATTAAAATCTATTAATTTCAGACTCTTGTGAAAAATCTAATAATTAAAAATGAAATTAAAATGTTCAGATAATTTTTATAAAATCTACAATTTTCTGAAATTTATATTAGAATGTAAAATTTGAGGTTCTTTATTAAAGTTCTCAAAATAAAGATAAAATCTACAAAAAACAATCTTACAGAATTAAAATCTAAACAGTTTTGGAACTTAATAAATAAACAAGAATTGTCTTTAATTTATTTTAGAATCTTGAATATTCTCGAATTTTCATTAGTGTCTCAAAAAATTCTACAAATAGATCAAAAATCTAAAAATCAAAAGAAAATCTCAAATCTTCTTCAATTTATTTTTAAATCTAAAATTTTCTGTAATTTATATTAAAATCTCGAAAATTCTGAAATTACTTTAGAATCTAAATAATAAGAAAAAAATCCTTAATATTACAGAATTTATTCTAAAATTTTTACTTGTGTAAAATGTATTCTAAAGTATTAAGTTACCTGGAATTTATTTTAGCGTCTAAAAGATTTTGGATTTTAATCAAGAATTTAAATATAAAAAAGTCTAAAATGTTTTGAAATTAATTATAACTTTTAAAGTTTTCTGCGCTCTAAAATCTTAAATATTCTGTTTTTTGTTTCAAACTCTCAAGAAAATTATGCAATATTTTATTTAGAGTCCAAAATTGTAAAAAAAATATTAAATGTTCTATAATTTATAGTATAATCATAAATTTTCTAGAATTCTTTTTGGAATAATGTTCTAGAATTCACTTTAGAAACTAAAAAATAATAAAGAAAATATAAAATACTTTACAACTTATTAATAAATAAATAAGTATTTGGAATTTATTGTATTATAGAAAAAATCTAAAAATAATCTAAAATGATCTAGAATTTATTTTGATTGGATAAAATTCAATAGAAAATTCAAGATATTCTGGAATTTATTATGTTAGTATGTATAATAATAAATTCAAAATTGTTTGGAGTTTATTTTATAATATTAATTGTTCTTGAATTTATTAAAGAATAATTTTTTTTAAATTAATTCAAAAGTCTAAGAAATTGTGTGATTTTAGCTAAAATCTAAAAATTTGTAAACTTTTTTTTCGTTCTTCAAAGCATTACATAAATTTCTACAGACTTTAAAAAAGACTGCACTTTTAGCTTTACGTTAACAAAATTAGTTAATTAGTATAACAGGAATAATTTGCTTAAAAACATATTAACAATTACTTAGACTGATGATTAGTAAAAGTTGATTAATTAGGTTATGTTTTGAAACATAATATGTCTAGAAGCTGGAAAAACAGTAATTGCAATTATTTTACAAGCTACGGTTCTATTCCTTACGTTTCATGAATTGATGCGAAGAAGCACGAAGACGCCCGATCGATTTGGAACGAGATTCGGCTTAGCCATTAGGTTTTGCGTGTGTGTGTTGCCTCACCGATTTAGGCAATATATATAGCTAACCACCTAAGCTTCGAATTTTGTCCGCAAGAGCGCATACGATAACAGGAAACAATCATTTGCATTACGTGCGTACTCACAGTTTCTCTCTGCTTTTGTTATTTTTCAATTATTTTCTTAAAATTTCAATTTTGCTCTTCAACCAGCTTCAACCATTAAATTATTGTCAGGAATATTCAAATTTCTACACAAGTTTCTATTTACTTTTGTTATTTTATAATTATTTTCTTTAAATTTTAATTATTTTTGTCATTATTCAAGTAATTTTGTCATTTCCAATTATTCTCTTCATATTTCTTTTATTTTTCTCATTTTAGAATTATTTCCTACAAATTTCAATTATTTTATTCCATTTTTTTTATTGTTATCAATTTTCAAAATTTTTACACAAGTTTTCAATTATTTTCTTCAAAATTTCAACCATTTTCTTCATTCTTTTTACAGGGATCACAGTGATTACTTCGTTCAATTTTAGGTGAAAAAGGGGATTTTGATTTTCAAAAAAGGGGATTTTCTTTAATAAAAAGAGATTTTGAAAATTAAGAAAAAAGGGTTATATTAATAATTCAAGTTTTCTTTTACAAAATTTTATTGTTTCTTTTTTTCAAAACAGTTTTATTAATTAATTTAGTCTTTTTTTGTTCAATTTGTTTATGAAAATTCCAAAACAGCAAAATAAAGAGCACTTTCGGAAATACAAAAATTTATCTTTTACTAGGTTGTCTGTTCAATGACGAGAAAATGGTTATTGCAATTAAATATTTTTAAAAATAATTTTTAACTTCAAATGGTTTTTTAAATTATCTATTTAATAATTAGATTTTAAACAGGAAACATAAAAATCTGTGATGTAAAATGTTCTGATATAATATTAAAGAAATTAAATTAAAAATCTTTTAGCGAAATATGACAAAATCAATTTAAATTATTTTTATTAATCTCTTTTATTGTGTTTTTATATTTTCTACTTCAAAACAATTAATTTTTGTTTAAAATAAGTAAATATATTTCATAAACAATTTTTTTTCATCCAATAAAATAAATTTGATGTATTTCAGCAAGAATACATGGTTTTATTTTATGATGCAAAAGTAGTAATATTTGTTTAAAACAAGTAAAAAATATTTTATAAAAAATTTTTTTATCCAATAAATTAATTTGCTTTAATTAATTAAGAATACATGGTAATAAGAAAATTATATAACTTTTTAAAATAATTTTATTTTAATTATGTTTTTTTCATGTTTCCTGTTTAAAATCTAAATAAATTCAATAAATAATAATAAAAACCATTTTAAGTTAGAAATTATTTTTAAACATTTAAATTCAATAACTAATTTCTCATCATTGTACAAACACCCTAAAAAAGGATAAATTTTTGCATTTCCGAAAGTGGAAAATAGAAACTTTTTGAAAAAAAGAAGGTGAAAGAAGAGAAAAATGTTGATTTTAGGTGTTTTAGGTGATAAAATCTTGATTTTAGGTGATTTTTCTAAAAAAAGGGGAAAATAAGGGGAAAGGGGAGAAAAAAGGGTATTAGGTGAAAAAGGGGAGAAATTGTGATCCCTGTTTTTATAATTGTCATGAATTCATTAATTTTATACATCTTTTTCATTTATTTTCAACAAATTTTAATTAGTTTCTTCAAACTTTAATTACTTTCTTCATATTACAAATTTTTTTTGACATTTTTTGAATTATTCTCGTGAAATTTCAATTATTTTCTTTCAACTTCAATATTAATTTCTTCAACTTTTAATTATTTTCCTTTAACATCTAATATTTTTTTCAATTTTTCCATTATTATCCATAAATTTTAAATTTTCACACTTACTTTCAATTATTATCTCTTTATTCAATTAGTTTTTTAACGTTTCAATTGTTTCGTCAAGTTTTTAAGTATTGGGTAAAAATTTCTGAAGTGGCCCCCTGATTTGCAAACATGTATTGGAATTTGAAATAAATGTCATATTCCTATCCTATTATATGAGAGATAGTTTGCATATAAATAGTTTTTTTTTTAATTTAAATAATGTCATAAGTTATAAACAAATGAAATTTTTTGTATCATTTTATTGAAAATTAATAAAATTTTTATGACTTATATGTATAAAAGTATAAAATTTAAGATAAAAATAATTCCGATCACCTGCATTTACTTTTTAATACAAAATTGATGATTATTTATAAACAATTTAAAAAATAAGCATGTTCTGGGCCTGCTAGCAAATTTTTTAAAAAACGTATTGATTCTATATAGATTTAGGTTAAAAATAAAAGTTTGGTTAGGTTTATATTTAACAGAATAACGTTAATTTTATAAAAGTAATTTTTTAGCTCATTGTACAGTGTTTAAAGATGCATTATATAAGAATAAAACTTAGTTTTGTTGAAAACATCAAATTGCCATAATTTATAACTTCTGTAATTTTCATTAAATCACGAAACACAAAAAATACATATGTATTATTTTTCAGTAAAGATTTTAAACAAATATTATTCCAGGCAAATCTAATTTTTGAATATAAATAATCCAAAGAATGTCCCATATAATTATAATTTATAATAATATAATAATTTATAATAATGTTTACTTCGGTTTAACGGATTATAACAACTATTTGGTTTAGACATTATAAAATAAGAGTAGAATTTTCAAATTTAATAACAAATTGCCCTTTCATTCAAAAGGAAATTAATTACACAGGCAAAACAAATTTATAAATAATCATCAATTTTGAATTAAAAAATAAATGCAGGTGATCGGAATTATTCTTACCTTAAATTTTATACTTTTATACACAACTCATAACATTTTTATTAATTTTCAATAATATGAAAAAAAGATATGAATTTTCAAATAAAATGATTAAATCCAGTTAAAATTTGTGATTTTCATCCAAATTTTAACAAATAATAGCTTATTTTTCTCGTTGAAATATTCTCTACAATTTTATTTGTCAGAATTGGATGAAAATTGCTGTTGTTCATTAAATTTAAAGACAAAACATAAAATGTTGAATAATTATTATTTGACAACAAATTTTAGCTAAACCTAATTTAATCTAAAAAATGTACAACTGGATCTTTCAAAATTTGGGGAAATTAGTTTGAATAATATTTTTATTTGGGGTGAAAAACGACTTTTTAGTTTGTGGTTATGTAAATGAAGAGAACCTTCTTAAGCGGCAGAATAAACAGTTTTTTTTATATTTTTTTCTCTAAGAATTAGGAAAAATATAGCTTTTGTTGTTGCTTACGTTAGTTGTGTGGATAAATTCTCGAAGAAATGCTGCTTGTTGGAGAGCGGGTTGTTTACTGACTGGATTTAGTAATTTTTCGTAAACATTCACTGCGAACGAAGTTTGTTTTAAAGAAGCAGCTTGCCTACCGAGAGTAAAATGAATGTGATCTTCGGCGAATGACCATCCTTTATCACAATAAACCTGAAACGGAAAAATTATCACAATTAATTATAATAATTTACTCAAACTTTAAATTTTTGACATAATATTTTCTCATTTTTATCATTTTTTATATAGATTCCTTTTTAAGTTTTTTTTTAATTTTTCTTTGTTATATTTGTTTTTGTTTTGAGATCATTTTCTCTAATTTTCTTCTTTTAACAAAAATTATCATAGTTTTTTTATTATTTAATTTTGCTTTTAAGACATTCTAAAAAATGTGGTTATTACTTCCTTGATTTTTTTTATTAATGTTCATAATTTGTTGAAAAAGGTAAATATAAAAAACTTATTTCATTCCTTTACAATATCTTTTTTTTTAACATTTCTCTTTTTTATTTATCTTTTCTTTTCTTATATTTTATTTTTGTTTGAATTTATTTATTTATTCACTACATATTTTTTAATTCTTGCATAGTTTTAATTCTTTACTTTTTCTTTATTGATTTAATCATTTTTCATAGTTTAAAAAATAATTTAACAATATTTTTTTCATTTTTAAATGGTGGTTGAGAGGAAGGGCAAAAAGTTTACAGTTTTTCTAATTTCTTTTACATTCGCTCATCTTTTTGTTTATTAATGTATTTTTTTTTATTTTTGCCTGTTTTTCGCAAATTTATTGATTATTTTATACAGTTTCGCCATTTTCTGTTTAAAGGGGAAGGATGGCGTTAAAAGTTTTTGATTTTTCTGATTTCTTTTACATTCGCTCATTTTTTGTAGATGATTAATTCAATTATTTTTTTTTAATTTTTCGCAAATTTATTAAATATTTGATATAGTTTTACGATTTTCTTTAATAGTTTTAATTTTTTTTCTTTAATGATTTAACAATTGTTTCATTGATTAAAATATGATTTTTTTAAATTTTCACGTTTTTATAGAGGAGCTATTTTTAAAAATATTTTAATTGAATAATTTTTCATAGTTTAAAACATAAATTAACAATATTTTTTTCCTTTTCAAAAGGGAACATAATTATTCCATATTATTTTTTATCATTTTTTTGTAGCCTTCCCTTTTTCCTTTTTTTATTTCATTTTATTTTTTTTATTGTCATTTTTTTAAAATTTTCTTATTTAGACAAGAATTATTATATTTTTGTTCACACAATTTTGCCTTTAAGATATTAAAAAAATGTTGGTTATTATTTCAATTATTTTCTTATTAATGTTTATAGTTTGTTAAAAAAGTTACAATAAATTATTTCATTTCTTTTTAATATTTTTTTTATTTTTGAAATATTTCTCTCTTTTATTTCTTTTTTCGTTTTTGGTATATTTTACTTTTGTTTATTTATATTTATTCATTAGGCACATATTTTTTAATTCTTGCATAGTTTTAATTCATTACGTTTTCTTTATTGATTTAATAATTTTTTATAGTTTAAAAAATAATTTAACAATATTTTGTTCATTTTTAAAGAGGAAGGGAGGGGGTAAAAAGTTTTCAATTTTTCTGATTTCTTTTACATTCGCTCATTTTTTTATTTATTAATTTAATTATTACTTTTATTTTTGCGTATTTTTCGCAAATTTATTGATTATTTTATACAGTTTCACGATTTTCTTTCATAGTTTTAATTCTTTATTTTATTAATTTTTTTTTAATTAATTAATAAATAAATTAATGATTTAAAAACTTCTTCCTAGATTAAAACATGATTTTCTTAATATTTCAAATTTCTATAGGAGGGATATTTTTTAAATATTTGAAAATTTGTATCAATTGCTTCCTCATAGAGAAATTTTTTAAAAATTTTCTTACATTTTCATAAAATGTTTCATTCTTTTGTAATGTTTTTTATCATTCTTTGAACTTAAAACTTTATTTATTTATGTTTTTAAATTTTATCAAGATATTTCTACTAATCTCTATTTTTCATTATTTCTTATTAAATTTTCTCATTTTTCCTTATCCCTGTAAACGCTTATTGGACAAGAATAATCAGTAAAAGTGATAATTCACAAATAATAGAAATTACTTTTAAAAAATGATTTAAAACATTACTTGATAGGCTTGTTGGTAACATCTTAACGAGTGTTTCTTCTGTCCGGCTTTTGAGAATCGATGACCAGCAATGACAATATGAAAAGCATACTTCCTAATCATTTTTGGTCCAATGAAACAATAGGCAGCTTGCTCCAACAAAAGAGCCGATCTCAGGTCCGAATCTTCGCTAGTCATTCGGATTAATTGTTTGGCAGCGTCCGCGTAAAGTCCGCGATTTTTCAGACACTCGGCACTCAGTAAAGTCGCTCTCGTCGCAAATTGTGGCATTTTGCAGGTATTTAAATAAGTTAAAATTGCGTCGTCCATATACTCGATTGTTTTTCTCGTCATTTCATCTTGCATAAAAGCACTCAATGCCGCCATTTCCAGAGCTCCCGCGTAATACAACCAGGCCTGATCCGCGGCAAAATCTCGCTTTGCGTTATGATAAGCCTGATAAGCAAGACCGTAGAGACCAAACATGAAACAAAGATCGCCCAGTCTTCGTAACTGCAATTCTGGTGATTCTGAAGTGTATCTAAAACAAAACAAAAAAGAGGAAAATTAACAAAATAAGAAAGAGCTGGAACCAGTCGATCATTCCAGTTTTTCTCTTGTGCGATTCCAATGTTTACATTTATAATTGATTACAATTAAACATCAAGGAAGGGTGTCTACCGAAACATTATTTTCAAATTCCCGGTTTTCCCGGATCTAAAATCACATTTTTCCCGGATTTCTTTTATGTATGATTAATAGCTATAATATTAAAATAGTGAAAAAATTAAGTGCGTAATATACAAGTTTTTAAGGTAAAATTGATCTTTGAAAAAAATAATTCAAAAATAGCAAAAATAATAGAAATTTGAAAAAAATAATTGGAAAATGACAAAAATAATTGAAATTTGAAGAAACAAAATGAAAGATGGCAAAACTAATTAAAAATTAAGTAAATAATTAAAAATTTGAAGAAAAGACTTGGAAACTGACAAAAATAATTGAAAAATGGAAAAACAAAATAAAAATTTCATGTTTTAAAAAATTAGAGAAAAAAATTGACCATGAAAGAAAAAATAATTAAATAATTGAAAAATCATAAAATTGATAGAAATTTGAAAAAAATAATTGAAAAATGATAAAAATAATTAAAATTAAACAAAAAATTAATTGAGAAATGACAAAAATAATTGAAAATTACAAAAATAATCAAAAAATGGAACAAATAGTCGCGAAATGACAAAACTAATTGAACCTTGAAAAAAAAAAATAAAAGATAATAAAATTAATTTAAAATTATGTAAAAAACTAATGTTTTGAAAAAAAAAAAAAAACGTAAAATTGACATAAATAATTGAAAAATGGAGAAACAAAATAAAAATTAGAAATCAATAATTAAAAAATTGGAGATAAAAATTGACGTTTAAAGAAAATTATTAAATAATGACAAAATAATTGCAAAATCCCAAAAAAAATTGAAATTTTTAGATAATACTTGAAAAGTGATAAAAATAATTAAAATTAAAAATAAAAAGCAATTTGTCAAATGACAAAAATAGTTGAAAAATTAAAAAATTAAAGAACCCATTACAATAATTTAAAGATGTAAGAAAATAAGTAAAATTTGTAGAAAGTAATAAAAAAATGTCGAAAATATTGATAATACTTGAGAAATGACTAAATTAATTGAAAATTTTAAAAAAACAATTAAAAATATGAAAAATAATTTAAAATAGAAAAAAGTAATCGAGAAATGACAGAAACTTGAATAAAATAATTTAAAAATCGCAAAAAATTTAAATTTGAAGGTAATACGTGAAAAATAACAAACATAATAAAAATTTGAGACAAATAATTGAAAGATGACAAAAGTAATTAAAAATTCAGTAAAAAATAAAAATTTTAAAGAAAAGACTTGAAAAACGATAAAAATAATTAAATTTTAAAAAGAAATTGAGAAATGACAAAATTAAATGAAAATTAAAGTAAGAAATTAAAAAATTCATGTCAATAATTTAAAGATATATAAGAAAACAAGTATAAAATTTGCAGAAAGTAATAAAACAATGTCGAAAATATTGACAATGATTGAGAAATTACTAAATTCATTGAAAATGTTAAAAACAATTTAAAAATTACAAACATAATTAAAAATAGTAAAAAATAGTCGAGAAATGACAAAAATAATTGAAATTTGAAGAAAATAAATTGAGAAATCACAAAAAATTTTAATTTAAAGATAATACATGAAAAATAACAAAAATAATAAAAATCTGAGATAAATAATTGAAAGATGACAAAACTAATTAAAAATTCAGTAAAAAATAAAAAATTTGAAGTAAAGACTTGAAAAATGATAAAAATAATTAAAATTTGAAAAGAAATTGAGAATTGACAAAAGTAAATGAAAATTGAAGTAAGAAATTAAAAAATTCATGTCAATAATTTAAAGATATAAGAAAATAAATACAAATTTTGGAGAAAGTAATAAAACAACGTCGAAAATATTGACATCAATTGAAAAATGATTAAATTAATTGAAATTTTTTAAAAAACAATTAAAAAATGACAAAAATAATTGAAAATAGGAAAAATTAGTCGATAAATGACAAAAATAATTGAAATTTGAAGAAAATAAAAGAAATTACAAAAATTTTAAATTGGAAGATAATACATGAAAAATAACAAAAATGATAAAAATTTGAGATAAATAATTGAATAATGACATGAATGATTGATAACTGGTGTAAATAATTAAAAGAATGTAAAATTGAAAAAAAAAATTGAAATTTGAAAAAAGTAATTGTCAATTGGTGTAAAGTATTTAAAAATTATTGATATATAATAATAAAATTATTGAAGGAAATTGCTAAAATTTAAAGAAAAAAATTGAAAACTGTGCAATAAATTGAGAAATTGATGACCATAAAAAAAAAGATTGAAAATAATTATTGATATTTGATAAAAATAATTTTTAAATGTTAAAACTAATAAAAATATGCAGAGAATAATTAAAAAATGATAAAAATAATTTAAATTTGATGGAAAAATTGAAACACGACGAAAGTAATTGACAATTCTGGTTGAAAAATTAAAAATTTGTAGACATTAATTAAAAAATTGAAAAAGTAATTAAAATTAGAGGAAACTAATTAAACAATGTCAAAATTTATTGAAATTTGAAGAACATAATTGTATATAATGATAATAGATAATAATTATTATTATTAATTATTAAATAAAAATAATAATAATCTCCGTAAACTCCTGAAGTAAGTTAATATTAATATTTATTCATCTTTTCTGTCCACGTTTTAAAAACTGAAGTGAAGTTAGTCCCTGTTATTTTATTTTGTGCTGGTTTTTAATTGTCATTTGAATAAAAAAAAAGTTTCGAAAAATGATTTAAAAATTTATTATGGTTTTTGAAGAAGTTGAAAATATGTACACATGCAATTAATTTCCTAAATTTTCAGTTATTATCTCAAATTTAAATTATTTTCTTCAATTTATCATTATATAACGATTTTTAAATTATTTTCTTTTGCTTCAAAATAAATTCTGCAATTTTTCTTAATTTTCATCAATTTATAATTAAATTCATTATTTTGTCATTACTTTTAAAACTTTCAATTATTTATCCGATATTGCAATTATTTTCATAAATTTTCGTTATTTCTGCGATTTTTTAATTATTCTCTTTCATTAAAAATTTTCAAGTAATTTTGTAATTATTATTTTTTTTTAAACATATACTCTATGATTTTTTTTTTATTTCCCTCAACTTTTATTGAATGTCTTCAATTTTTCATATTTAAATTATTTTCATCATAATTTAATTTTCTTTCTTAATCTTAAATTATTTTCAGCATATTTCAATTATTTTTTTCAATTTTGAATTAATTTGATCATTTTACAAATATTTTTCTCGATTGTTAATCATTATTCTCATTTTCTAAAATTATTTTCTAAGATTTTTAAGTATTTTTCTGAAAATTCAAATATTTTCTTCCATTTTTAATTATTTTCATTTGTTATCAGAATTTCAGATTTTTTTTTTTTAATTAATTATCGTAAATTTCAATTATTTTTAGCTTTCTTCCAGACTTTTCTCCAATTTTTAGTTTTTCTCATATTATAAAATTAATTTCTAAAATTTTTCAAGTAATTTTCTCAAACTTTTATTATTTTCTTCAATTTTTATTTTTTTTATTTGTTTTCATAATTTCCAAAAAATTTTATTAATTATCGTAAATTTCAATTATTTTTAGCATTCTTCCAGTCTTTTCTCTAATTTTTATTTATTCCCACTTTCTACAATTATTTTCTAAAATTTTTAAGAATTTTTCTAAAATTTCAATTTTTTTTTTCAATTTTGATTTATTTTCTTTTTTTTTAATTGCTTTCTAAGATCTTCATGTATTTTTTTTCAAATTTTAATTACTTTCTATTTCCTTCAATTTTCAATTCTTTAAATTTGTTTCATAATTTCAAAAATTAATTATTATTTTTCTGACTTTTCAATTATTTCATTATTTATATTATTTTTTATATTTTTTTTCTCGTTCTTTTTTATAATTGACGAAAATTTTTACTTATTTCTCTTTAATTAAAACTTGTTCTGTTCAATTTTAAATTATTTTTATCTTTTTTCATTTATTTTCTTTAATTTTTAATTATTTTTTATATTTCAATAAACTTCTGAAAGTTTAAGTATTTTAGTCAAATTTTGTTTAACTTTCCTTTATTTAAAATATTTTATGTAATTTGTTTAATTATTTTCTCTAATTTTAATTATTTTATTATTATTTTTTTAAATTTATTTATCTCAATTTTTAACCATGTTTTTTCAATTTTCAATTATTTTCTGTAATTTTTCATTATTCAATTTGTAATTTACTTTTAAGATTCTCAAGTATTTTTCTCAAATTTTAATTATTTTCTTTATGTTTAAAACATTTTTATGATTGTTTAAATTACTTTCCCCAATTTTTAAATGATTTAGTTTTTTTTTCTATTAATTTTCAAAATTTGCAATTATTTGTTTAATTTCAATTATTTTTTGCAATTCTTTTTAATTCTAAAATATTATAAATTTTGTCCTAAATAAATATTTATTTTATTTATATTAACTGATTTTTAAATATTATATTTAAAATATTTATTTTTCTTATTAGATAAATAGTATTTACCGATTTTTTATATTTATTATTGTATTTTATAATTTGAAAATGCATGAGAAATTAATCGCGCGCTTGCGCGCGTTTTATCTTGCTAGTTTTACTAAGAAAGTGAGAAAAGTGATTTTTTTTAAAGTGAGTAATAGTGAGTGATTTTAAAAAAATTGAATAAAAATGAGAAAAGTAAGTCACTGACAATCCTGAAAATGCTCAAATTCGCTTGAAACGTGTTATACTTTTACTTTTTTTAAAAATGTAACTTCAGATTAGTAACCAGGAACATGGATGACCACCGAGTAACAAGTTTGAAGTGAATTTGAGCAATTTTGCAAAATATGTCTGCCATATTGGATACGCCATTTTGAATTTTGAAAAATTGATAAATCTGATATTGTTTTCACAATCAAAGATCTGCCTGGAAATAACGTAAATTTCACTTGGAATCGCACTCTTAAATGTTTAAACAATAAACTAACATTACAACATTCGCAGGAACAGAACCAGGAACTCCGGGTTTGCTGGTTCCGAACCATCTCTTCGTGGCGCTAAACAGTGATCTGCTGACTCCTTTCTTATTTGAAATAACTTCATTTAAGAGGCCGATTTGTCTCTCCACGTAGGGCAGCAAACTTTTTACATAAAATTCCGACATCATGGCTTTTAGTCTTTCCAGATCCTCGAGCGAGAGTTTGGTTCCGTGCTGAATTAACGTTTGTCCCGGAGAATCCTCCCAGACATTGACATTGATTGGAGAATTGTCTAAATGCATTTTAGAATTTCCCGGAATGAAATTCTCGGCAATTTCATTAACAGGACTCAACGGATGAATTGTTATTGGAACGGCTTCTTGGCCAATTTCAAGCTGAACCGTTGTCTCGGGAATTTCCGCAGTGTTCACTAAATCTGTAAAATCCGGCGAGCTGGACGCTTGAGGTGTTAATGGCGTCGCGACGTGGATTACTCTGAAATAGAATATTTTTATGTATTCAATAAATTGTAAATATAAAGTTAAAACGGTCGTTTAACGAAAATCTCACTTTTCAGTTTCTGTATTAACAGGATACGGCATTGCAGAAACTCCGCTAATATCGGCTGGAGTTCTAGGTGAGCTATTCTGGCCACTTCCACTCGAGAGATTACCGCTCTTAATAATAAACTGACTCCAGGGATCGGGAAGATGAATATTGTCGTCAGACTGGCCTGGAGGTCTCGAATTCATTTGCAGTAAAAAACAATTATTTACACCATATACATTTTTCATTTCTTTAAAAACGTCCTCGGCCCTGAAACAAAAAAATATGTAGTTATATTATTAAAAGGGAAATAATTATCAGAGCTGATAAGAAGCATGATTTTTTTTATTTAAACAGGGTGTCTACTAATTTCGTCCCACAAAATTCCCGGTCATTTCCCGGTTTTTCCCGATTTTTTCTCTTGTTAACTTAAAATTTATTTTAAGTATAAATAGACCTACAAATATCTACAAAATTTGAAGACAACAGTTGATAATTGAAGAAAATAATTGAAATTTGTAGAAAATAATTGAAAAAGGTGTCAAAAAATTTAATAAATTCATGAAAATAATAAAAATAATGAAGAAAATAATTGAAAACTGAAGAAAATTATTCAAAAATGTCAAAAAATTTAAATATGAAGAAAGTTATTAAACTCTGAAGAAAATAATTGAAAAAGGTGTAAAAAATTATTAAATTTATGATTTTAATAAAAAGAATGAAGAAAATGATTGAAATTTGAAAAAAAAATAATTGAAATGTGTAAAAAATAAATAGAAAATGTTAAAAATAATTGAAATATGAAGAAAATAATTGAAAAATGAAAATAATTGTTAAAATTTAAAAAAATAAATTGTAAAATGGCAAAACTAATTGAAAAAATAATTAAAAATAAACAATTGTAGACAAAAATTAAAAAAAAATTTAATATCCAAGAAAAAATTGAAGAATGACAAAAATAATTCAAATTTAAAAAAAAACAATTGCAAAATGACAAAACTAATTAAAAAATGGATTAAAAATCAAAAAATTAATCATAAAAATTGAAACTAAATAATTGAAATTGGAGGAAAATAATTGAAAAGTTTCAAAAATAATTTAAAATACAAAACAATAATTGAAGAATGACAAAAATAATTACAATTTGAAAAAAATTGAGACTGGTGTAAACAATTAAAATTTTGAGTACAATAATTGAGATATTGACGATATAATTGAAATTTGAAGAAATTAATTGAATAATGACTTAAATAATTGAAAGCTGGTGTGAAAATTAAAAATTTATCGACAATAATTGAAAAATTTTATAAAATAATTACAATTTGTAAAATATAATTTCATAATGGTAAAAAAATATGAAAAAAATAATTGGAAAATGACAAAAATAATTGATTAATAACAAAAGTAATTGAAATTTGATGAAAATAATTGAAAAATAACGAAAGTAAATTGACAGAGTGTCTACTAATTTCGTCTCACAAAATTCCCGGTCATTTCATGGTTTTTTCTGGTTTTTGTTGTTCCTATTTTTTCCGGATTTTTCTCTTGTTTTCTCTTAAAATATATTTTAAATATAAATAGAGCTACAAATGGCTACAAAATTTGAAGACAACAGTTGATAATTGAAGAAAATAATTGAAATTCAAAGAAAATAATTGAGAATTGAAGAATTAAATATTAAACTTTACAAAAAATAATAATTAAGAATTTAAAGAAACAATTAATAATGAAAAGAAATAATTAATAATGGAAACAAATAATTGAACAATGACAAAGATATTTGACAATTGGAAACAAAATTAAAAAAAAAAGTAAATATATTAATCTACAATTGAACAATAATTGAAAAAATTGAACAATGGTTATTAAATTCAAAGAATATAATTGAAAATTGGTCAACTAGATAGAAAATTCAAAAATATAATTTAAAATTTAAGTTAATAATTCAAAATTAAAGAAATAAATTTAAAATTAAATACCTAATCAAATTAAAATCAGAAAAACACAGAATTATTGAATAATAGAAAAAAAAACAATTGAAAATTGAGAAATAAAATTGAAATTCGAATACAATAATTGAGAATTAAAGAAAATTACTGAACAATTGGATTGGAAAAAGAAGAAAATAATTAATAATTAAAATAAAAATGGAAAATGACAGGAATTATTTAATATTGAAGAAAACATTAAAAATTGAAGAATAGAATTGTTATTTAATGAAATTATGCGAGAATTGAAAAAAAATAATTGAACAATTGAGCAATTAAATTGAAATTAGAAGAAAATAATTGAAAATTGAAGGAGGTTTTGAAACATGAAATAAATAATTGATAATTGAAAAAAAAATAATTAAAAAAAGTCGAGATTACTGAATATTGAAAAAAACAATTGAAAATTGAACGAAATAATTAAAAATTAAAGAAAATAATTAAAAATTGAAGAAAGTACTTGAAAATTAAATACAATGTTTAAAAACAGCAGCAAAATTTAAAAATCGACGGAAAAATTTGCGAATTGATGAAAATAATTTAAAAATTCTCAATTTAAATAAAAATTGAAAGAAAAATAATATAATTTATAAAAGCTGAGAATTGTTAAATATTGAAGAAAATTGAGAAGAAATTGAAAATTGAAAGCAATTAAGAAACTGAAAGAAATATGAAAAAATAATTGGAAATTAAAGAAAATAATTGAAATTTAAGAAAAAAATTGGAAATTGAAGAAAATAATTAAGAATTTAAAAAAAATATTGAAAAAAGCCGAGAATTATTGATTAAAGAAGAAAATAATTGAAAAATGAAGGAGTTATTGAGATGTGAAATAAATAAATAATTGAAAAAAATAGTTGAAAAAAGTCGAGAATTATTGAATATTAAATTAAATAATTAAAAATTGAAGGAAATAGTAGAAAATCGAAGAAAATAATTGAGAAATGAAGAAATAATTTGAACTTAATGAAAAGAATTCCAAATGGAAGAAAATAATTGAGAATTGTAGAAAATAATTGAAAATTGAAAAGAATAGTTGTCAGTTGAAGAAAATAATTGTGAATTTCTGAAAATAGTTGAATAATTGAAGAATTGAATTAAAGCTTCAAGAACGTAATCGAGAATTGAAAAAAAATATTGAAAAAAGCCGGAAATTATTGAATATCGAAAAAAATAATTGAGATATGATGAAAATAATTGATGATTGAAAGCACATAATAGAATTGCCCATAACTATATAAACTATTATGCAATGTACGGTCTAATAAAAAAACTCAAGTTCTATCTACATTTTTTGATAATAATTTGACTTTTTCATGTATAATGTCTTTCATTGTTTCTGCGGCATTGTTAGCGTTAATTTCCGGTTATTTCCCGGTTTTCCCGGTTAGTAGACACCCTGTTAAATCAAGAAGTGATTTTTTAAAAATATATTTCTAAAGTGAATTCTAGAACATTTGATATTCTAAAAAAATTTTCCAGAAAATTTTAGATTACAATATAAATTATACAATGTTTAGAATTTTTTTTTTTTTACAATTTTGGACTCTAAATAAAAAAATTCAGAATTTTCCTTAGAATTTGAAACAAAAACTAGAATATTTACGATTCTAGAGTGCCGAAAACTTTATGTGTTAAAATAAATTTCAGCTGGTAGGATTTAATATTAATGTTTTATAAAAACTCTTATTGTAAAGTTTTATTGTGTAGAATTTAACGTGTAGAATTAAATCAATTGCAGTCTTGATAATTATAATTATAAATAAAAGACAGAAAATGTAAATACTTTTTTTTGTTGTCCTGGTGAGTATCGTGAATTAAAACATAGTATCTGAGAACATTATTATTGAACCACTTGGGAAGTTGTCCTGGGATACTTTGATTTAATTTGGTAGCCATTTGTTGAATCATTTCTAGAGGCTCGTCATCGGAGGTCGACACAACTATCATACAGGCAAGAAAATGTCTCGTAAATTCGTGATCAGAGGGATATTGAACGTTCAGAAACGTGTCCCTCCAGGTCTCGAACCACGGGATCGAAACTGGAAGACTAAGATCAATCAAGCCAGTGTTAACAACTGTCGATCTCTCCGTAAATGACGAACTGACAGTCTCATTTAACATTCTTCTCGCTATCGATGGCTCCGGGGGAGTGTTGTTCACATCGCGAATCGATAATTGAACACAACGAATTGCTATTGAATTTCCTTGAGGATCCTTGATATGTCCTAGAAAAATATATTTAAGCAAAATTAAATAAACGAAATTCAAATCTTAAACTGAGATTAAGTCTAAAAACGATTAAAAATTCCAGAATAAAATTAAATTTGACTTTTTTTGTTTCCTAAATTCTATTGTTTTTAAAAAAATTTATTTAGTTTTAGTAAACTAACTTTAATTTTACTAGAAGGGTCAAACCAGTGACTTTTGATAAAACGTGGTCGCTGACATATTTTAAAAAATATTAAAATTTATATTATATGTATTATTGAAGTATCTAAATTCAATTTTGGAAATGTTTTAGCTAAATTTTTTATTTTTCAGTCGTAATTTGTAATAAAAGGAGTAAATGCCAAGAAAAAATGGCGTTTTTAATGCATTTTTTTTTTTAAATTCAAAATAACAATATTTAATTCCTGTGCTATAAAGAAAATACGTTTAATCAGTCTCCAAATATTTTTTTTCATTCATATAATTTTGTGTAAAATGATAAATAATAGTAATAAAATTAACTCAAAGTAGATAAAAAATCTGTCAATTTTTGTCACTTTTAAAAGTGTATTTTTTAGAAATCTGCTTACCAAATATATACGAAAATTGCCATAATTATTTATTTGTGCATGTTCTCACTAAAAAGAAGACGAATATTTATTTTGTTATTGAATAATTTCATTTTTACATTTCAAATTTAAACACAAAAAATACATTTTTGAACTTACACAACTTTTTTCTAGATGAATTTAAAAAATTAACACTTTCAACATATCTAAGTTTTTATAAAATCTACAACGAATGTCATTTTCGCGAAGTTAAGATTTCCAGTTTAAGAATTATTAAAGTTTTAAATTTAATGAAAAAAGGTTATTTTTTATATTTTTAAATATCCTACAAATTTTTGCAATTTCAAACAATGAAAATTGCGCAATTGAAGAATATATCTGAAAAATGACAAAGATAATTAACAGTTGAAAACAAAATTCGAAAATTGGCTACATAATTACCCAATTGAAAAGAATAGTTTAAAAAATTAAACAATAAATACTAAATTTTAACAAAATAGTTAGAAAATTGTAGGAATAACTGTTGAAAATAATTGCAAATTGAAATCTGGTTTGAAAATCGAAAAAAAATCGAAATTGAAGAAAAAATTAAAAAGTTGAGGAATTAAATTAATTAAAATTTGAAAACATAATTGATAATTATAAAAAAAAATTACAAAATGACGAAAATAATTAATAATTGAAAATAAAATTCAAAAAATGGCTAGATTAATACACAACTGAAAAAAATAATTTAATATGAGAATTGAAAAATTGAAGAGAGTATGTGAAAAATGACGAAATTGATTGTCAATTGAAAACAAAATTCAAAAAATAGCGAAATTAATAGACAGCTAAAAAAAATAGTTGAAAAATTAAACAAGAAAATTGTTGGAAATAATTGCACATTTAACAACTAGATTGAAAATCGAAAAAAATAATTAAAATTGAAAAAAAAAACAATTGAAAATTGAAGAAAGCTGTGGAAAATATAAGAATGGAATTGAAATTTAAAGAATATACTTAGGAATTGAAAAAAGCAAAGAAATAATGAATATAAAAGAAAACAATTGAAAACTGACAAACGAAAATTATTTAAAAATAACAATTAAACTTGTGTAAAAAATTTAAATATTCCTGACAATAATTTAAAAATTGACGAACGTAATTCAAATTTTCAATAAATAATTTAAAAATGACAAAAATAAATGAAATTATAACAAAATAATTTAAAAATGACAAAAATAAATGAAATTATAACAAAATAATTTAAAAATGACAAAAATAAATGAAATTATAACAAAATAATTGAAGAATGACAAAAATGATTCAAATTTAAAAAATAATGAATTTAATCCTGGTGTAAAAAACTTAATTTTTTAGTACAATAATTGAGATATTGACGAAATAATTAAAATGTAATCAAATTAATTAAAGAATGAAATAAATAATAGAAATCTGGTGTAAAAATTAAAATTTTAGACAATAGTTCAAAAATTGAAAAAAATAACTGAATTTTCAAAAAAATAATTGAAACTTGAAAAAAATAATTAAAAAATGTCAAAAAAAATTTATATATGTAGAAAACAGCTGAAAAATGACAAAAATAACTGAAATTAGCAAAAAAAATTAATGAAAAATGAGAAATGTAATTTAAAAATGGAGTCAAAATAATTGAAAAATTAACAATCTAATTGAAATATGAAGAAACAAATTTAAAAAATAACGTAAATAATTGAAAAGTAGTGTAAAAGTTAATAAATTCATGACATTAATAATGACATTGAGATTTTAAGAAAATAATTCCAAAATGTCAAAAATATTTCAATAATGACAAAAATAATTGTAATTTGGAAAAAAAATTAAAAAATGACACAAATAATTGAAAGCTGGTGTAAAAATTAAACATTCATAGAACAATAATTGAAAAATTGAAAAAAATTGTAATTAGAAGTTTGAGGAAAATAATTTAAAGTTGTAGGAATTAATTGAAGCTTGAAGAAAATAATTAAAATTTGAAGAGAATAATTAAAGAAATTAAAAATTCATGACAGTGAAAAAAATTGAATAAAACAATTAAAATTTGTAGAAAATAATTATAAAGTGGTGAAAATAATAGAAATATGAAGAAAATATTTGGAAAGTGTCAAAAATACTTAAAAATGACAAAATTAATTGATATTTGAAGAAAATAATGGAAAAATAGCAAAAATCAATTGAAACTTGTGTAGAATATTTGAATATTCTTGACAATAATTTAAAGATTGAAGAACATTGAAATATGCAATTATTTTCTTTAAATTTAATATTTCTTGTTTAATTTTTCAGTTATTTTTTTCAGCTGTCTATTAATTTAGCTATTTTTTGAATTTTGATTTCAATTGACAATTAATTTCGTCATTTTTCACATACTTTCTTCAATTTTTCAATTCTCATTTTAAATTATTTTGTTCGGTTGTGTATTGTGTACCTATCTAGCCATTTTTTGAATTTTGTTTTCAATTATTAATTGTTTTCATCATTTTGTAATTTTTTTTTTTTAATTATCAATTATTTTTTCAAATTTTAATTAATTTATTTCCTTAACTTTTTAATATTTTCTTCAATTTCAATTCTTTTTCGATTTTCAAACCGTTTCTCAGTTTGCAATTATTTTTAACAATTATTCCTACAATTTTTTATCTATTTTGTTTAAATTTAGTATTTATTGTTTAATTTTTTAAACTATTCTTTTCAATTGTGTAATTATGTAGCCAATTTTAGAATTTTGTTTTCAACTGTCAATTATGTTTGTCATTTTTCAGTTATATTCTTAAATTGCGTAATTTTCATTATTTGAATTTGAAAATATAAAAAATAACCTTGTTTTCATTATATTTTAAACTTCAATAATTCTTAAACTGGAAATCTTAACTTCGCGAAAACTTCATTTGTTGTAGATTTTATAAAAACTTAGATATGTGGAAAGTGTTAATTTTTTAAATTCATCTAAAAAAAAGTTGTGTAAATTCATAAATGTATGTTTTGTGGTTAAATTTGAAATGTGAAAATGAAATTTTTCAATAACAAAATAAACATTCGTCTTCTTTTTAATGAGAAAGAGAGAGCACAGAAATTAAATGTTTTTTTCTCTGAATTAAAAGCGTGTAAAACATGTATTAAAAACGCCCTTTTTTCCAGACACTGATTCCTTGAACAACAATTTACGACTGGAAAATAAAAAAATTAGCTAAAACAACTTTAGAAGTTGAATTTAGATACTTCAATAATACATATAATATAAGTTTTAATATTTTTTAAAATATGTTAGCGACCAGTTTTTGTCAAAAGTCAGTTGTTTGTAACCCTTCTAGTAAACCAACTTTAATTTCTCTTAAAGTATAAAAAGTATACCAAGATTGGATATTTTTGAATACAATTGATCATAAAGAGTATAATTACCTTCACAATTAAGTCTACAAAAAGGTTGGAGCAGTTCGGTAAATGACAGATTATTTTTTTGACATGTTATTTCGGCAGTATTCGAACAAACTGCGGCAACTTGGGGTGAAAATGTATTCACAATAAATTCACGAGCTGTTAATTTGCACTGAGCCATTGTATCTAATAATTAAAAAAATGTATGCGCTTTGTAACCACCTGTAAAAAGAAGAAGTGTCAATTTTAATACAGAGATAATAGTGTCATTCTCGACACGTTGTGTTGATTAATTATTAAAAAAAGAATAAAAAACACTTTGCATTATTTCATCCAAGGAAAAAAGAACAACCTGGGGATCAATTATTCACAATTTGTACACTAATTTTCTCTATAAATTATATTTATATTTAATCTTTTCTTTGGAATTGTTGACATTTGACATATTTCTACATCTTTTTAACTTTTTATCACATGCAGGGTTGGGCAGTGCGCTTAACTGAAGCAAGGTTGGGTTGCGAACGCAAAATACCAGGGATGGGAAAAGTTTATTTTCTTCCGCATGCGAAAAAACCAATAGTGTGTATGCACCTTTAAGTACAAAATCATAAATATAGCGGGAATTTTAAAATCAAAAATTACATTACCAGTATTCATTTTAACAAAATTTAACTGTGAGGTCGGGATAATACAATAAAAAACACAATAAACATTGTAATAATTCTTTTTACAAATGTACAAAATTCTTCGAGACAATTCTTCTAATTTTTTATTAACCTTTAGAGTATTTTTCAATAAGTTTTTTATGTATGGTTCGATTCAATGTTGCGATTTCTTTTATAATCAATCTTTCTTCTTCTGTGAATGGTGCATTACTCTTTGCAAAAGAGTGAATTAACTTACTGTAATTTTTGTCCTCAGAGAATGTATTCGCTTTATTTAAAAATAATTTTAAAAGCTTATTTTTCGTTTTATCGTCCAACTTATCTAATGGGAATTTTTCCAAGATCATAAAATGCCACTGTTTCAATTCTCGAGTACAATTTACAAATTCCCTGCAAAAAAACAATTATTACAAATATTTATTTTAATCAATTTTTATATTGTTTACTATTATACTTACAACAAAAAAGACAATTGCTTTTGGCTTTCCAGGATTTCGAGAAGTTCTGTAATTATTTTAACATTTTTAGGATCACTATTATAAAGTCCAATTAGAACGTAATTTCGAAATTCATTTGGAAATTTTAACGCACAGTCCTTGATTCCTTTTTTTATCAACGAAACATTACTTTCTAATTCAATAATCTGAAAATTAATCAAGTAATCAAAAATTTTTGACTTCAGGTTATTTTTAAAAGAAATAAGTTTAAAATTTGCAGTCTTCAACAAACCTTAGGCATTAGAAATTTTGAAAACAGAGGTGGTAAAATTGTTAAACTTTGTTCTAAAGATATATTATCGACTGAGCAACATAAATTATAAACTCCTTTCTCACTTAAACTTTCTTTAAAAGCTTCGAAAATTTGTGATAATTCTTCAGTGGAAAAATTCTCTAAATACAGAAAATCAAGTCGTCCATTTGGTTTTTCTAAAGTTTCAATTGAATCTCCGATCACGTTATCTACAGATAAACCTGAGACAAGTGGAGGTTCTTTTGGCAAATGAGTGATTGCTTGAGTGAAATAATATTTATCTTCATTTAACATTTCAACTGAAGAGGCAGTCAAATCATGACTGATTTCAGGCTCGATTTGCTCATTTTCGTACCAAGACTAAAATTATATAATAATTTATAAGATTTAAGGTTATTTTATGAGGTTCAACAACCTTAAAAATTCCAAATACACTTACCTTTCCAGCAATTGAAAGCCATGCAGAGTTAATTTGGTTTTCTTTGGAAGATATAACCTCCTTTATTTCTTTTAAAGACTCGTCAGTAAGACGAAACTTTTCAAAACTTCCTCTCTGCATCGAATTTTTAGAATTATATTTACTTTTGACAATATTTACTATGAAGATGTTTGTAAACAATGGTTAAGTCATGAAACAAGAAATTTATAGACAAGACAACGGAGAAGAAGAATGAACTTGAGCACCAGGGCTGAGCATTTCTATGTAGGTCTAAATTAATCTTAAGCATTTGATTGGTTTTGGTAATGGAAACTTGACCAATGTTCTTGGTTCTCATCAGGGATAGGAAGTAACGCGACACTTTGGGTTTTTTACGTAAAACACTTCGGTAAAATACGTATTATACTGTAAAATGAAGTTTTTTTACGTTTTTATGCGTAAAATAACTATTTTTATGGTATTTAAGGTGCAAAATATGAATATCTATCAAGCTGCATTTACACCTTTTTAAAATAATTTTCTAACAGGAAAATTTATACATTGGAGTAAGAGAGACAGACTGTATAATCGATCTCCCTTACTCCAACGGAATTTTCCCAAACTGGACAAGTTTTTCCAAAGGTGTAAATGCAGCTTGATTTAACGTATTTTATTTTATTTTTATTGAGTGGTTCTGCTAATGGAAACTTTAGTGGAAGCTTGTCGAATGTTTTTTTGGTTCTTATCAGGAATAGGAAGTATCGCGTAATTTTAAGTTTTCTTCAGTAAGTATACCAACACTTTTTATAGATAGGAAACTCACATGAAAAAAATAATTTTCCTTTTTGGACTTGAGACCATTTGGAGATTCGACAAGTGGAAATTCGACAAAATGGATATTCGATATTTTATAAATTCGACAATGTGGATATTCGACAACTTGGAGATTCGACAAAATTGATATTCTACCATTTGGATATTCGATTATTGAGAAATTCGACAAAATGGACTGTTGACAATGTAGAGATTCGACAAAATGTATATTCGACAATTTTAATGGCCTGTTTACACCTTCGAAAAAAATTTTTTTTTGCATGAGAGTAAAGCTGACAGAAACACAGTCTGTCCTCTTCCCTCCAATGCAAAAAAATTTTTTTTTCGAAGGTGTAAACAGGCCATAAGTTTCGACAAAATGGATATTCGAAATTTTGAAGTTTCAGTCATTTAGGTATTCCATCATTTGGAGATTCGGCAATTTGGATTTTCAACCTTTTGGATTTTCGGGAAATTTCATGCACCCGTTATGATATATGTAATTTACCCCCCCCCCCCATAATCCAGACATAACAAAAATTACGTATTTTACCTATTTTACGTAAAAAAGAAACTTCCAGATATCTCGCAACCCAACTCTGATGATACACACACACACAAACAACTGTAGAAGAAAGCCAACAAACTGAATATAGGTGAATGTGTGTTTAAATGTGTTTGGTTAACAGTAAAGAAGCAACAGTGTATGGAAAATAATACAAGAATTCCCGTCTCACAATGAATTCAAAAAAAAGCTTGAAAAACGTACAAAATTTCTACGATGGAGGTAAAAATTTTCACTAATAATTCCATTTTATTGAAGATTAACATTATTTCCCGAGTCTTGTTTGGAATCCCTCGTGAAAGTAAACGTCAAAACATCGCCTTTTTTCGAAAATCCGTCTGCTGCGCGTCTTCATGGCGTCTGCTAGCTTGACGCCGCAAAGCTTCAACCATAATTTTGACATTTTCTGCAATCTCACGATAAATTGCATTCATTATTCAAACATTTTCGAGACACTGCCGATTAATATATTTATTTTCTTTATAAAAGAAGACACTAAAGCATTATTTTCAAAATGTCCGGGCGTTGTCAAAGTCGCTTTATTGTGACATGGAGAAAGAAAATAAAGCTTCGCAAACTTTCACACATATTGCACTTTTTTCGCAAAATAGAAATCTGGTTAAAAAACGAACAAGTTTTCGTTATTTAAAGCTATTTTATTATGAAAAAAGCGGGAAATCAGTCTTTAGAAATCATGGAATCTAATTATAATGTGTCCTAAATATAAATACAGTTTGACATTTAGTATAAATTTATGGAGGATGGATAACCTTTTTTTTTTGTAAAGGAAATAATAGAGGTTTTCAATTTAGTCACTCTGCGCATTTTTGTAAATTAAATACAGATTTTTATTTTTTAAAATCATTTTATAACTGTAATAATGATTAATTATTATTAATGCAACCTTTAACGTCCGAGCTGATAGATATTTTTTATTATAATAATAAGGATGAATAAAAATAAAGTCATTCAAACAAAGAAGTTTAATGTTTAAAAGAACTTTCGACGTTTTGAAATCTAAATTATTTCCTCTTCAGGGAGTCTAGTAATATAAAATAATTTTTTAGAAATCAAAGAAGTACAAAGTATTATATATATAAAATAGAAAGCAAGTAAAAATAAAACATGAAATAACGATAACAAAAATAATTACAATAATAGAGGTAAAATAAATTATAATAATAAGGAAATAAAAGTCATATCAGTAATTTCTTTCAATTATCAATTACCTATTTTCTTAATATTTAAATTAAATTCTTTAATCTTTAATTTATTTGTTTTTAATTTTTTTTATCCATTCTCAATTAATTACCTTAATTTTTAATTATTTTATTCAATATTAAATAATTCTTGACCCTTTTCAATAATCAATCATTTTCTTGAAATTTCAATACATTTCTAAAATCTCCAGTTGATTTCTTCAATTTTGATTTATTTCCTACAATTTTTTTAAATTATCTACAGTTGTTAATTAGTAATTTATTATTATTCCTCAATTTTATAATTCTTCTTTAATCTTTAAAATTATTTTCTTTTGATTTCGGGGCATCAGCCCATTAATCTCGGCATTTATCAAATTTTTTATCAATTGACAATTATTTTCCATGATATTTAATTATTTTCGTCATTGCAATTTTTTCTACAATTATCAATTATTATCAAACAACTTTGGATTTAATTCATTAATTTTCAATTTATATCTACAATTTTTATTTATTTCCTTTTTTGCAATTATTTTCATCAATTATTATCAATTAATTCCACAATATTTTTTAGTAATTCTCGGATGTTTTCAATCATTTTTTTTCACTCATAAAAATTGTTTCAAAACTTCAAATCAATTATTCACTTCTACAACTATTTTCTTCAATTCTCAATTACTTTCTTCAAATTTCCATTCCATTTTTTAATTTTTAATTATTACTTTAATATTAAAAAATTTCCGCTTTTGGACAATTTTTTGTTCAATTATCAATAAGTTTATTTAAAATAGTTTATTCAAATAATTTCTTAAATTCGAATTTTTTTTAATTTCAATTCCATTTTTTAGTTTTTTATAATTTTTTTCTACATTCAATAATTCTCTAGTTTTATTAATAACTTTTTCAATTTTTAATTACATTCTTCAATTTTCAATTATTTGTACGATTTTCAACTAACTCTTCAATATTAAAAAATTCTCGGCATTTTCAATTAATATTTTCAATTATAAAAATTGTTTTAAAATTACATTCCAACAATTTTCTTTAATTTTCTTCTTTCTTCAATTTTCTACAACTATTTTCTTAAATTCCTCATTATTCTCTTCAAATTTCAATTTTATTTTTAAATTTCCAATTATTTTCTCTAATAATAAAAAAATTCTCGATTTATATCAATTATTTTTCTCTAATTCAATAAATTTCTTTAATTTCAGACACAATTGTTTAATTATATTCTACAAATTTTAATTCCATTTTTCAATTCAATTCTTCAAATTTAAATTATTATCTTCAATTTTCAATTATTTTTTTTCAATTTTTAATCATTTCTTCAATATTCAATAGTTATCTGATTTTTAAAACTTTTTTTAAACAATCATAAAATTATTTTAAATTATCAATTCAATTATAAAATATATTTTTTTAATTTTCAATTATTTTGATCGATCTTTAATTAACTCCTTAATATTCAATAATTCTCGGATTTATCAATTATTTTTTTCTCTATTAAGAATTGTTTTAAATTTTTAATTCAATTGTCCAATTCTAAACTATTTTCTTCAATTATTAGCTATTTTCTTCAAATTTAAATTCCACTTATAAGTCTTTTAATAATTCTCTTTATAATTAAAAAATTATCGCCTTTTACTTTTTTTTGGTTATCATTAAGTTTCTTTTATTTTAAATACAATTGTTTAATTATTTTCTTTAATTTTTTATTACAATCTTCAATGTTTTTTCCATTCTTGAGTTTTCAATTTTTTTCTTCAATATTCGTTATTCGTTAATTTTCGGCTTTTTCAAATTATTATTTTTTTTTTATTTCCTACAATTTTTTTATTTTCAATTATTATCTTAAAATTTTATAATTACTCTTTGATTTTTTAAATTATTGTCATGAATATTTAAATTTAATACAGAAGTTTTCGTTTATTTTTGTCATTTTTCAATTATTTTTTTAAAATTTCAATTATGTTCTTCAATCCTTAAATTATTGTCAGGAGTATTTAAATATTCTACACAAGTTTTAATTTACTTTTGTTATTTTTCCATTATTTTCATCAACTTTTAATTACATTTGTCATAATTTAAGTATTTTTGTCATTTTGTAATTATTTTCTTCATATTTCTATTATTTTTGCCATTTTAGAATTATTTTCTACAAATTTTAATTCCATTCTTCAAATTTAAATTATTTTTTTCAATTTTGAATTCATTCTTCAATATTCAATAATTATCTGATTTAAATTTTTTTTAACAATCATAAAAATTGTTTAAAATATCAATTCAATTGTTCAATTCTGAAGGTAAAAATTTTTTTAAATTCTTCATTATATTTTTTAAATTTTCAATTTAATTCTTCAGTTTTCAATTATTTTCTTCTGTATTTCATAATTATGTGCTTTTATAAATTACTTTTTAAACTTTTTTATTATATTTTTTAAATTTTAATGACATTCTTCAATTATCAATTATTTTCATTAATTTTATTTTTTTTTCCTTTTTCAATTCAGTTGTTCAATTTACGATTATTCCTATAATTTTCCTAATTTTTCAATTATTTTGTTAAAATTGAATGTTTATTGTTTAATTTTTTAAATTATTTTTTCAAATTGTTTATTATTCTTCCATTTTTCGAATTTTTTCAGATATTTTCTTGCATTTTGCAATTGTTCTCGTTATTTTTCAATTATTTATTTCAATTATTTCCTACAATTCTTTCAATTTTCATTTATTTTCTTAAAGTTTAAGAATTATTCTTTATTTATTTTTTTCTTTTGTTATTTTTCTCAGTTCTCGATTAGTCTTGACAGTTTGCGATTTTTTTTTCAATTGTCAATTGTTTTTCTAAAATTTTAAATGTTTTTTCAATTGTTTTTCTAAATTTTTAAATTACTTTCTTCAACTTTTAATTATTTTCATTAGTATTTTTCAATTCTCGTATTTAGTTAATTTTTTTTCGATTATTAACAAGTTTCGTTAATTTTAAATTTAATAGTTCAAATATTTTCTGAAATTCTCATTTTTTTTCAAATTTCAATTACATTCTTCAAATTTAAATAATTGTTTTCAATTTTCAATGATTTTTTTTTCCAATTTTCAATCAATTCTTCAATATTCAATAATTATCTAATTTAACATTTTTTTTAACAATCATAAAAATTGTTTTAAATTATCAATTCAATTGTCCAATTCGATAACTATTTTTTTAAATTCTTAATTATTTTTTTAAATTTTCAATTCAATTCTTCAGTTTTTAATTATTTTCTTCTGAATTTAATAATTATGTGCTTTTTTAAATTACTTTTTAAACTTTTTTATTATATTTTTTAAATTTCAATTAAATTCTTAAATTATCAATTATTTTCATCAATTTGATTTTTTTTCCTTTTTCAATTCAGTTGTTCAGTTTACGATTATTTCTATAATTTTCCTAATTTTTCAATTATTTTGTTAAAATTGAATGTTTATTGTTTAATTTTTTAAATTATTTTTTCAAATTGTTTATTATTCCAGATATTTTTCGAATTTTGCTTTCAATTGTCAATTATTTCCGTCATTTTTTAGATATTTTCTTCCATTTTGCAATTGTTCTGGTTATTCTCCAATTATTACATTCATTTATTTCCTACAATTTTTTCAATTTTTATTTATTCTCTTAAAATTTTAGAATTATTCTTTAATTTTTTTTTTTGTTATTTTTCTCTCTTGTTGATTATTTTTGCCAGTTTGCGATTTTTTTTCAATTGTCAATTATTTTCGTCTTTTTGAAATGTTTTTACAATTATTTTTCTAAACTTTTACATTACTTTCTCCAATTTTTATTTATTTTCATTAATATTTTTAAATTCTCGTATATTTGGTTAATTTTTTTTCGGTTCTTAAAAAGTTTATTTAATTTTAAATTCAATTGTTCAAATATTTTCTGCAATTCAAAATTATTTTCAAAGTTTAATTCCATTTTTCAGTTTGTAATAATTCTTTTCCATATTCAATAATTCCCGCCTTTTTTCAGTTACTTTTTTCAATCTTTTATTATATTTATTAAATTTCAATTCCATTCTTGAATTTTAAATTATTTTCTTAAATTTTTAATTGTTTTCTTTAATTTTCAATAATTTTCTTCACTTTTCAATTAATTTTTTTCAATTTTGAATCAATTCTTCAATATTGTATAATTCTCTGATTTAAATTTTTTTTAACAATTATAAAAATTGTTTTAAATTATCAATTCAATTGTTCAATTCTAAAGGTAACAATTTTTTTAAATTCTTTATTATTTTTTTAAATTTTCAATTCAATTCTTCAGTTTTCAATTATTATCTTCTGTATTTAATAATTATGTGCTTTTTTTAAATTACTTTTGAACTCTTTTTTATTATATTTTTTAAATTTCAATTAGATTCTTTCATTATCAATTATTTTTATCAATTTCAATTTTTTTTCTTTTTCAATTCAGATGTTAAATTTACGATTATCCTTCTAATTTTCCTAATTTTTCAATTATTTTGTTAAAATTGAATGTTTATTGTTTAATTTTTTAAATTATTTTTTCAAATTGTTTATTATTCCAGCCATTTTTCGAATTTTGTTTTCAATTGACAATTATTTTCGTCATTTTTCAGATATTTTCTTCCATTTTGCAATTGTTCCCGTTATTTTTCAATTATTACTTTTATTTATTTCCTACAATTTTTTCAATGCTTAATTATTCTCTTAAAATTTTAGAATTATTCTTTAATTTTTTTTGTTATTTTTCTCTCTTGTTGATCATTTTTGCCAGTTTCACTTTTTTTTTAATTGTCAATTAATTTCGTTATTTTGAAATGTTTTTTCAATTTTTTTTCTAAAATTTTAAATTTCTATCTTCAATTTTTATTTATTTTCATGAATATTTTTAACTTCTCGTATTTGGTTAATTTTTTTTTTTCATTATTAATAAGTTTCTTTAATTTTAAATTCAATTGTTCAAATATTTTCTGCAATTTTCAATTTTTTTTTCAAAAATCAATTCCTTTTTTCATTTTACAATAATTCTCTTCTACATTCAATAATTCTCGAATTTTATCCATAACTTTTTTTATTTTTTATATTCTTTAGCTTTCAATTCCATTCTTCTATTTTTAATTATTTTCTTAAATTTTAATTGTTATCTTTAATTTCAATTATTTTCGTCAAATTCAGTTTTTTTTTTACTTTCAATCCAGTTGTTTAAATTACAATTATTCCTATAATTTTCCTAATTTTTAAATTATTCATTTTAAATTTAATTGTTATTGTTTAATTTTTAAAATTATTTTTTCAAATTGGTTATTATTCTAGCCATTTTTCGAATTTTGTTTTTAATTGTCAATTATTTTTGTCATTTTTCAGATGTTTTCTTCAATTTTGAAATTGTTTTCGGTTATTTTTAAATAATTACTATAATTTATTTCCTACAATTTTTTCAATTTTTAATTATTCTCTTCAAATTTTAGAATTATTCTTTAATTTTTTCTCTGTTGTCGATTATTCTGGCAAATTTGCGATTTTTTTTTCAATTGTCAATTATTTTCGTCATTTTGAAATGTTTTTTCAATTATTTTTCTAAAATTTTAAATAACTTTCTTCAATTTTTAATAATTTTCATTAATTTTTAATTATTTTCTTTAATTTCAGTTTTTTTTTCTACTTTCAATCCAGTAGTTCAATTTACAATTATTTTCAACAATTATTACTACAATTATTATTATTTTCTTGAAATTTAATTTTTTTTGTTTTGAAAATTTTTCTTAGTCTAGCCATTTTTCGAATTTTTTTTTCAATCGTCAATTATTTTCGCCTTTGTTTTTGTAATTTTGTTTCAATTATTAATTCATTTTCAACTTTCAATTGAATTTTTAAATTTTGAATTTATTTCTTCATTTTTTTATTACTTTCTTTAATTTTCAATTATTTTCTTTGATTTTCAATCCAGTCTTTCAATTTTCAATTATTCCTATAATTTTCTTTATTTTTAAATTATTTTGTTTAAATTTAATATTTCTTATTTAATTTATTTTTTCAATTGTGTAATTTTCTAGCCATTTTTCGAATTTCGTCTACAAATTATAAATTTTCTTTTATTTTGCGAATTTTTTAAGTTATGATTCCAACAATTTTTTTATTAATTAAAAAAATGTTTTCACTTAGTTATATAATTTTTTGTTTAATGAAAAAATTAAACCACTATAAATGACAAAAACGAGATGTTTATTAATACAAAAAATACTCGAAATTAAAATTCATGAATGTACAAATATTTTATAATATTCCCTTAACTGTTAGTATTTTAAAAAATAACGAAAAAACTTTATTAGAAGTTTGAAGATTATTTCAGGGTGTCTACTAACCGGGAAATAACCGGGAATTTAAATTGACCGGAAAAAACCGGGAATTAACCGGGAATATTCCGTCAAACCGGGAATTTTTTTTCTGGGATAATAAATTCTTTTCAATTTTCAATTATTTTCTTCAATTTCCAATTATTTTCTACAATTCTCAATTATTTTCTTTCATTTGGAATTATTTTCATTAATTTAAAATTATTTCTTCATTTCTTAATTATTTTCTTCGATTTTCTACTATTTTCTTCAATTGACAATTATTTTCTTCAATTTTCAATTATTTTCATCAATTTCTAATTAATTTATTTAATTCTAAAATATTTTCTACGATTTTCAATTATTTTAATCAATTTTTAATTATTTTCTTCAACTATAAATTATTTTTTTTTAATTGCCAATTATTTGATTCATTTTTCAATTATTTGATTCAATTTTTAATTATTTTCATCAATTTGTAATTATTTTCTTCAGATCTCAACTATTTCCTTCAATTTTTAATTATTTTCTTCAGATCTCAACTATTTCCTTCAATTTTCAATTATTTTCATCAATTTTTAATTATTTTCTTTAGATCTCAATTATTTCCTTCAATTTTTAATTATTTAATTTAATATTCAATATTTCTCGACTTTTTTAAACTATTTTTTTCAATTATCATTTACTTATTTCACATCTCAATAACTCCTCCATTTTTCAATTATTTTCTTCTATAATCAATAATTCTCGTTTTTTTTAAATATTTTTTTTCAATTATTAATTATTTGAAACTTGAATTCAATTCATCAATTGTTATTCAACAATTTTTATAAAATTACATTTTCTTCAATTTCAAATTATTTTCTACAATTTTTAATTAATTTCTTCAAATTACAATTACATTCTTCATTTTTTATTGTTTTTTTTTTTTCAAATTCTATAATTCCTGGGCTGTTCAATTTCTTTTTTCTTCAATTATCACTTATTTTCTTCTAGTTTCAATCCTATTGTTCAATTCTTGAATTATTTTCTTTAATTCTCCATAATAATTTTCGACATTCAATTACATTCTTCAATTTTCAATTGTTTTTTTTTTAATATTCAATAACTCTAGGCCTTTTACAATGATTTTTTTTAAATTTTTAATTATTTTCTTCAATTTCCAATTTTGTTCTTAAATTTCATTTATTTTCTTCAATTTCCAATTATTTTTTCAGTTTCTTTCAGTTTCTTAATTTCTTTCAATTTTCAATTTCTTCTCAATTTTCTTCAATATTTAACAATTCTCAGCTTTTTTAAATTATATTTTTCTTTCAATTTTTATTTAAATTGAGAATTTTTAAATTATTTTCATCAATTCGCAATTATTTCCGTTGATTTCTAAATTTTTCTGCTGTTTTCAAATATTGTATTTAATTTTTAAGTACCTTCTTCAATTTTTAATTATTTTCTTCAATTTTCAATTCTTTTTTTTAATTTTTAATTATTTTGTTCAATTTTCAATTGTTTGTTTCAATATTCAGTAATCTCGACTTTTTTCAATTATTTTTTTTTTTCAATTATCAGTTATTTATTTCATGTTTCAAAACTTCCTTTAATTTTCAATAATTTTCTTTTGTTTTCAATTTAATTGTTCAATTGTTCAATTATTTTTTTCTATTCTCAATTAATTTCTTTAAATAACAATTATTCTATTCTTCAATTTTTAATGTTTTCTTCAAATTCTATAATATCTGAGCTGTTCAATTTATTTTTTCTTCAATTATCACTTTCAATCCCATTGTTCAATTCTTGAATTATTTTCTTTAATTCTCAATTGTAATTTTCGACATTCAATTACATTCTTTAATTTTCAATTTTTTTTTAATATTCAATAACTCTAGGCTTTTTACAATGATTTTTTTTTAATTCTCAATTATTTTCTTCAAATTCCAATTTTTTTCTTAAATTTCAATTATTTTCTTCAATTTCCAATTATTTTTTCAGTTTCTTTCAGTTTCTTAATTTTTTTCAATTTTCAATTTCTTCTCAATTTTCTTCAATATTTAACAATTCTCAGCTTTTTTAAATTATATTTTTCTTTCAATTTTTATTTAAATTGAGAATTTTTAAATTATTTTCATCAATTCGCAATTATTTCCGTCGATTTCTAAATGTTTCTGCTGTTTTCAAATATTGTCATCAATTTTTAAGTACTTTCTTCAATTTTCAATTATTTTCTTTAATTTTTAATTATTTTGTTCAATTTTCAATTGTTTGTTTCAATATTCAGTAATCTCGACTTTTTTCAATTATTTTTTTTTTCAATTATCAGTTATTTATTTAATGCTTCAAAACCTCCTTCAATTTTCAATTATTTTCTTCTATTTTCAATTTAATTGCTCAATTGTTCAATTATTTTTTTTAATTCTCAAATAATTTCTTTAAATAACAATTCTATTCTTCAATTTTTAATGTTTTCTTGAAATTCTATAATTCCTGAGATGTTCAATTTCTTTTTTCTTCAATTATCACTTATTTTCTTCTACTTTCAATCCCTTTGTTGAATTCTTGAATTATTTTCTTTAATTCTCAATTATAATTTTCGACATTCAATTACATTCTTTAATTTTCAATTTTTTTTAATATTCAATAACTCTAGGCTTTTTATAATGATTTTTCTTAAATTTCAATTATTTTCTTCAATTTCCAATTATTTTTTCAGTTTCTTTCAGTTTCTTAATTTCTTTCAATTTTCAATTTCTTCTCAATTTTCTTCAATATTTAACAATTCTCAGCTTTTTTAAATTATATTTTTCTTTCAATTTTTATTTAAATTGAGAATTTTTAAATTATTTTCATCAATTCGCAATTATTTCCGTTGATTTCTAAATTTTTCTGCTGTTTTCAAATAGTGTATTTAATTTTTAAGTACCTTCTTCAATTTTTAATTATTTTTTTCAATTTTCAATTCTTTTCTTTAATTTTTAATTATTTTGTTCAATTTTCAATTGTTTGTTTCAATATTCAGTAATCTCGACTTTTTTCAATTTTTTTTTTTTCAATTATCAGTTATTTATTTCATGTTTCAAAACTTCCTTTAATTTTCAATAATTTTCTTTTGTTTTCAATTTAATTGTTCAATTGTTCAATTATTTTTTTCTATTCTCAATTAATTTCTTTAAATAACAATTATTCTATTCTTCAATTTTTAATGTTTTCTTCAAATTCTATAATATCTGAGCTGTTCAATTTATTTTTTCTTCAATTATCACTTTCAATCCCATTGTTCAATTCTTGAATTATTTTCTTTAATTCTCAATTGTAATTTTCGACATTCAATTACATTCTTTAATTTTCAATTTTTTTTTAATATTCAATAACTCTAGGCTTTTTACAATGATTTTTTTTTAATTCTCAATTATTTTCTTCAAATTCCAATTTTTTTCTTAAATTTCAATTATTTTCTTCAATTTCCAATTATTTTTTCAGTTTCTTTCAGTTTCTTAATTTCTTTCAATTTTCAATTTCTTCTCAATTTTCTTCAATATTTAACAATTCTCAGCTTTTTTAAATTATATTTTTCTTTCAATTTTTATTTAAATTGAGAATTTTTAAATTATTTTCATCAATTCGCAATTATTTCCGTTGATTTCTAAATTTTCCTGCTGTTTTCAAATATTGTATTTAATTTTTAAGTACCTTCTTCAATTTTTAATTATTTTCTTCAATTTTCAATTCTTTTTTTTAATTTTTAATTATTTTGTTCAATTTTCAATTGTTTGTTTCAATATTCAGTAATCTCGACTTTTTTCAATTATTTTTTTTTTTCAATTATCAGTTATTTATTTCATGTTTCAAAACTTCCTTTAATTTTCAATAATTTTCTTTTGTTTTCAATTTAATTGTTCAATTGTTCAATTATTTTTTTCTATTCTCAATTAATTTCTTTAAATAACAATTATTCTATTCTTCAATTTTTAATGTTTTCTTCAAATTCTATAATATCTGAGCTGTTCAATTTATTTTTTCTTCAATTATCACTTTCAATCCCATTGTTCAATTCTTGAATTATTTTCTTTAATTCTCAATTGTAATTTTCAACATTCAATTACATTCTTTAATTTTCAATTTTTTTTTAATATTCAATAACTCTAGGCTTTTTACAATGATTTTTTTTTAATTCTCAATTATTTTCTTCAAATTCCAATTTTTTTCTTAAATTTCAATTATTTTCTTCAATTTCCAATTATTTTTTCAGTTTCTTTCAGTTTCTTAATTTCTTTCAATTTTCAATTTCTTCTCAATTTTCTTCAATATTTAACAATTCTCAGCTTTTTTAAATTATATTTTTCTTTCAATTTTTATTTAAATTGAGAATTTTTAAATTATTTTCATCAATTCGCAATTATTTCCGTTGATTTCTAAATTTTTCTGCTGTTTTCAAATATTGTATTTAATTTTTAAGTACCTTCTTCAATTTTTAATTATTTTCTTCAATTTTCAATTCTTTTTTTTAATTTTTAATTATTTTGTTCAATTTTCAATTGTTTGTTTCAATATTCAGTAATCTCGACTTTTTTCAATTATTTTTTTTTTTCAATTATCAGTTATTTATTTCATGTTTCAAAACTTCCTTTAATTTTCAATAATTTTCTTTTGTTTTCAATTTAATTGTTCAATTGTTCAATTATTTTTTTCTATTCTCAATTAATTTCTTTAAATAACAATTATTCTATTCTTCAATTTTTAATGTTTTCTTCAAATTCTATAATATCTGAGCTGTTCAATTTATTTTTTCTTCAATTATCACTTTCAATCCCATTGTTCAATTCTTGAATTATTTTCTTTAATTCTCAATTGTAATTTTCGACATTCAATTACATTCTTTAATTTTCAATTTTTTTTTAATATTCAATAACTCTAGGCTTTTTACAATGATTTTTTTTTAATTCTCAATTATTTTCTTTTTTTTTTTTTAATTCTCAATTATTTTCTTCAAATTCCAATTTTTTTCTTAAATTTCTATTATTTTCTTCAATTTCCAATTATTTTTTCAGTTTCTTTCAGTTTCTTAATTTCTTTCAATTTTCAATTTCTTCTCAATTTTCTTCAATATTTAACAATTCTCAGCTTTTTTAAATTATATTTTTCTTTCAATTTTTATTTAAATTGAGAATTTTTAAATTATTTTCATCAATTCGCAATTATTTCCGTTGATTTCTAAATTTTCCTGCTGTTTTCAAATATTGTATTTAATTTTTAAGTACCTTCTTCAATTTTTAATTATTTTCTTCAATTTTCAATTCTTTTTTTTAATTTTTAATTATTTTGTTCAATTTTCAATTGTTTGTTTCAATATTCAGTAATCTCGACTTTTTTCAATTATTTTTTTTTTTCAATTATCAGTTATTTATTTCATGTTTCAAAACTTCCTTTAATTTTCAATAATTTTCTTTTGTTTTCAATTTAATTGTTCAATTGTTCAATTATTTTTTTCTATTCTCAATTAATTTCTTTAAATAACAATTATTCTATTCTTCAATTTTTAATGTTTTCTTCAAATTCTATAATATCTGAGCTGTTCAATTTATTTTTTCTTCAATTATCACTTTCAATCCCATTGTTTAATTCTTGAATTATTTTCTTTAATTCTCAATTGTAATTTTCGACATTCAATTACATTCTTTAATTTTCAATTTTTTTTTAATATTCAATAACTCTAGGCTTTTTACAATGATTTTTTTTTAATTCTCAATTATTTTCTTCAAATTCCAATTTTTTTCTTAAATTTCAATTATTTTCTTCAATTTCCAATTATTTTTTCAGTTTCTTTCAGTTTCTTAATTTCTTTCAATTTTCAATTTCTTCTCAATTTTCTTCAATATTTAACAATTCTCAGCTTTTTTAAATTATATTTTTCTTTCAATTTTTATTTAAATTGAGAATTTTTAAATTATTTTCATCAATTCGCAATTATTTCCGTTGATTTCTAAATTTTTCTGCTGTTTTCAAATATTGTATTTAATTTTTAAGTACCTTCTTCAATTTTTAATTATTTTCTTCAATTTTCAATTCTTTTTTTTAATTTTTAATTATTTTGTTCAATTTTCAATTGTTTGTTTCAATATTCAGTAATCTCGACTTTTTTCAATTATTTTTTTTTTTCAATTATCAGTTATTTATTTCATGTTTCAAAACTTCCTTTAATTTTCAATAATTTTCTTTTGTTTTCAATTTAATTGTTCAATTGTTCAATTATTTTTTTCTATTCTCAATTAATTTCTTTAAATAACAATTATTCTATTCTTCAATTTTTAATGTTTTCTTCAAATTCTATAATATCTGAGCTGTTCAATTTATTTTTTCTTCAATTATCACTTTCAATCCCATTGTTCAATTCTTGAATTATTTTCTTTAATTCTCAATTGTAATTTTCGACATTCAATTACATTCTTTAATTTTCAATTTTTTTTTAATATTCAATAACTCTAGGCTTTTTACAATGATTTTTTTTTAATTCTCAATTATTTTCTTCAAATTCCAATTTTTTTCTTAAATTTCATTTATTTTCTTCAATTTCCAATTATTTTTTCAGTTTCTTTCAGTTTCTTAATTTCTTTCAATTTTCAATTTCTTCTCAATTTTCTTCAATATTTAACAATTCTCAGCTTTTTTAAATTATATTTTTCTTTCAATTTTTATTTAAATTGAGAATTTTTAAATTATTTTCATCAATTCGCAATTATTTCCGTTGATTTCTAAATTTTTCTGCTGTTTTCAAATAGTGTATTTAATTTTTAAGTACCTTCTTCAATTTTTAATTATTTTTTTCAATTTTCAATTCTTTTCTTTAATTTTTAATTATTTTGTTCAATTTTCAATTGTTTGTTTCAATATTCAGTAATCTCGACTTTTTTCAATTTTTTTTTTTTTCAATTATCAGTTATTTATTTCATGTTTCAAAACTTCCTTTAATTTTCAATAATTTTCTTTTGTTTTCAATTTAATTGTTCAATTGTTCAATTATTTTTTTCTATTCTCAATTAATTTCTTTAAATAACAATTATTCTATTCTTCAATTTTTAATGTTTTCTTCAAATTCTATAATATCTGAGCTGTTCAATTTATTTTTTCTTCAATTATCACTTTCAATCCCATTGTTCAATTCTTGAATTATTTTCTTTAATTCTCAATTGTAATTTTCGACATTCAATTACATTCTTTAATTTTCAATTTTTTTTTAATATTCAATAACTCTAGGCTTTTTACAATGATTTTTTTTAAATTCTTAAGTATTTTCTTCAATTTCCAATTATTTTTTCAGTTTCTTTCAGTTTCTTAATTTCTTTCAATTTTCAATTTCTTCTCAATTTTCTTCAATATTTAACAATTCTCAGCTTTTTTAAATTATATTTTTCTTTCAATTTTTATTTAAATTGAGAATTTTTAAATTATTTTCATCAATTCGCAATTATTTCCGTTGATTTCTAAATTTTTCTGCTGTTTTCAAATATTGTATTTAATTTTTAAGTACCTTCTTCAATTTTTAATTATTTTCTTCAATTTTCAATTCTTTTTTTTAATTTTTAATTATTTTGTTCAATTTTCAATTGTTTGTTTCAATATTCAGTAATCTCGACTTTTTTCAATTATTTTTTTTTTTCAATTATCAGTTATTTATTTCATGTTTCAAAACTTCCTTTAATTTTCAATAATTTTCTTTTGTTTTCAATTTAATTGTTCAATTGTTCAATTATTTTTTTCTATTCTCAATTAATTTCTTTAAATAACAATTATTCTATTCTTCAATTTTTAATGTTTTCTTCAAATTCTATAATATCTGAGCTGTTCAATTTATTTTTTCTTCAATTATCACTTTCAATCCCATTGTTCAATTCTTGAATTATTTTCTTTAATTCTCAATTGTAATTTTCGACATTCAATTACATTCTTTAATTTTCAATTTTTTTTTAATATTCAATAACTCTAGGCTTTTTACAATGATTTTTTTTTAATTCTCAATTATTTTCTTCAAATTCCAATTTTTTTCTTAAATTTCAATTATTTTCTTCAATTTCCAATTATTTTTTCAGTTTCTTTCAGTTTCTTAATTTCTTTCAATTTTCAATTTCTTCTCAATTTTCTTCAATATTTAACAATTCTCAGCTTTTTTAAATTATATTTTTCTTTCAATTTTTATTTAAATTGAGAATTTTTAAATTATTTTCATCAATTCGCAATTATTTCCGTTGATTTCTAAATTTTCCTGCTGTTTTCAAATATTGTATTTAATTTTTAAGTACCTTCTTCAATTTTTAATTATTTTCTTCAATTTTCAATTCTTTTTTTTAATTTTTAATTATTTTGTTCAATTTTCAATTGTTTGTTTCAATATTCAGTAATCTCGACTTTTTTCAATTATTTTTTTTTTCAATTATCAGTTATTTATTTCATGTTTCAAAACTTCCTTTAATTTTCAATAATTTTCTTTTGTTTTCAATTTAATTGTTCAATTGTTCAATTATTTTTTTCTATTCTCAATTAATTTCTTTAAATAACAATTATTCTATTCTTCAATTTTTAATGTTTTCTTCAAATTCTATAATATCTGAGCTGTTCAATTTATTTTTTCTTCAATTATCACTTTCAATCCCATTGTTCAATTCTTGAATTATTTTCTTTAATTCTCAATTGTAATTTTCGACATTCAATTACATTCTTTAATTTTCAATTTTTTTTTAATATTCAATAACTCTAGGCTTTTTACAATGATTTTTTTTTAATTCTCAATTATTTTCTTCAAATTCCAATTTTTTTCTTAAATTTCATTTATTTTCTTCAATTTCCAATTATTTTTTCAGTTTCTTTCAGTTTCTTAATTTCTTTCAATTTTCAATTTCTTCTCAATTTTCTTCAATATTTAACAATTCTCAGCTTTTTTAAATTATATTTTTCTTTCAATTTTTATTTAAATTGAGAATTTTTAAATTATTTTCATCAATTCGCAATTATTTCCGTTGATTTCTAAATTTTTCTGCTGTTTTCAAATAGTGTATTTAATTTTTAAGTACCTTCTTCAATTTTTAATTATTTTTTTCAATTTTCAATTCTTTTCTTTAATTTTTAATTATTTTGTTCAATTTTCAATTGTTTGTTTCAATATTCAGTAATCTCGACTTTTTTCAATTTTTTTTTTTTTCAATTATCAGTTATTTATTTCATGTTTCAAAACTTCCTTTAATTTTCAATAATTTTCTTTTGTTTTCAATTTAATTGTTCAATTGTTCAATTATTTTTTTCTATTCTCAATTAATTTCTTTAAATAACAATTATTCTATTCTTCAATTTTTAATGTTTTCTTCAAATTCTATAATATCTGAGCTGTTCAATTTATTTTTTCTTCAATTATCACTTTCAATCCCATTGTTCAATTCTTGAATTATTTTCTTTAATTCTCAATTGTAATTTTCGACATTCAATTACATTCTTTAATTTTCAATTTTTTTTTAATATTCAATAACTCTAGGCTTTTTACAATGATTTTTTTTTAATTCTCAATTATTTTCTTCAAATTCCAATTTTTTTCTTAAATTTCAATTATTTTCTTCAATTTCCAATTATTTTTTCAGTTTCTTTCAGTTTCTTAATTTCTTTCAATTTTCAATTTCTTCTCAATTTTCTTCAATATTTAACAATTCTCAGCTTTTTTAAATTATATTTTTCTTTCAATTTTTATTTAAATTGAGAATTTTTAAATTATTTTCATCAATTCGCAATTATTTCCGTTGATTTCTAAATTTTCCTGCTGTTTTCAAATATTGTATTTAATTTTTAAGTACCTTCTTCAATTTTTAATTATTTTCTTCAATTTTCAATTCTTTTTTTTAATTTTTAATTATTTTGTTCAATTTTCAATTGTTTGTTTCAATATTCAGTAATCTCGACTTTTTTCAATTATTTTTTTTTTCAATTATCAGTTATTTATTTCATGTTTCAAAACTTCCTTTAATTTTCAATAATTTTCTTTTGTTTTCAATTTAATTGTTCAATTGTTCAATTATTTTTTTCTATTCTCAATTAATTTCTTTAAATAACAATTATTCTATTCTTCAATTTTTAATGTTTTCTTCAAATTCTATAATATCTGAGCTGTTCAATTTATTTTTTCTTCAATTATCACTTTCAATCCCATTGTTCAATTCTTGAATTATTTTCTTTAATTCTCAATTGTAATTTTCGACATTCAATTACATTCTTTAATTTTCAATTTTTTTTTAATATTCAATAACTCTAGGCTTTTTACAATGATTTTTTTTTAATTCTCAATTATTTTCTTCAAATTCCAATTTTTTTCTTAAATTTCAATTATTTTCTTCAATTTCCAATTATTTTTTCAGTTTCTTTCAGTTTCTTAATTTTTTTCAATTTTCAATTTCTTCTCAATTTTCTTCAATATTTAACAATTCTCAGCTTTTTTAAATTATATTTTTCTTTCAATTTTTATTTAAATTGAGAATTTTTAAATTATTTTCATCAATTCGCAATTATTTCCGTTGATTTCTAAATTTTTCTGCTGTTTTCAAATAGTGTATTTAATTTTTAAGTACCTTCTTCAATTTTTAATTATTTTTTTCAATTTTCAATTCTTTTCTTTAATTTTTAATTATTTTGTTCAATTTTCAATTGTTTGTTTCAATATTCAGTAATCTCGACTTTTTTCAATTTTTTTTTTTTTTCAATTATCAGTTATTTATTTCATGTTTCAAAACTTCCTTTAATTTTCAATAATTTTCTTTTGTTTTCAATTTAATTGTTCAATTGTTCAATTATTTTTTTCTATTCTCAATTAATTTCTTTAAATAACAATTATTCTATTCTTCAATTTTTACTGTTTTCTTCAAATTCTATAATATCTGAGCTGTTCAATTTATTTTTTCTTCAATTATCACTTTCAATCCCATTGTTCAATTCTTGAATTATTTTCTTTAATTCTCAATTGTAATTTTCGACATTCAATTACATTCTTTAATTTTCAATTTTTTTTTAATATTCAATAACTCTAGGCTTTTTACAATGATTTTTTTTAAATTCTTAATTATTTTCTTTAATTTCCAATTTTTTTCTTAAATTTCATTTATTTTCTTCAATTTCCAATTATTTTTTCAGTTTCTTTCAGTTTCTTAATTTCTTTCAATTTTCAATTTCTTCTCAATTTTCTTCAATATTTAACAATTCTCAGCTTTTTTAAATTATATTTTTCTTTCAATTTTTATTTAAATTGAGAATTTTTAAATTATTTTCATCAATTCGCAATTATTTCCGTTGATTTCTAAATTTTTCTGCTGTTTTCAAATAGTGTATTTAATTTTTAAGTACCTTCTTCAATTTTTAATTATTTTTTTCAATTTTCAATTCTTTTCTTTAATTTTTAATTATTTTGTTCAATTTTCAATTGTTTGTTTCAATATTCAGTAATCTCGACTTTTTTCAATTTTTTTTTTTTTCAATTATCAGTTATTTATTTCATGTTTCAAAACTTCCTTTAATTTTCAATAATTTTCTTTTGTTTTCAATTTAATTGTTCAATTGTTCAATTATTTTTTTCTATTCTCAATTAATTTCTTTAAATAACAATTATTCTATTCTTCAATTTTTAATGTTTTCTTCAAATTCTATAATATCTGAGCTGTTCAATTTATTTTTTCTTCAATTATCACTTTCAATCCCATTGTTCAATTCTTGAATTATTTTCTTTAATTCTCAATTGTAATTTTCGACATTCAATTACATTCTTTAATTTTCAATTTTTTTTTAATATTCAATAACTCTAGGCTTTTTACAATGATTTTTTTTTAATTCTCAATTATTTTCTTCAAATTCCAATTTTTTTCTTAAATTTCAATTATTTTCTTCAATTTCCAATTATTTTTTCAGTTTCTTTCAGTTTCTTAATTTCTTTCAATTTTCAATTTCTTCTCAATTTTCTTCAATATTTAACAATTCTCAGCTTTTTTAAATTATATTTTTCTTTCAATTTTTATTTAAATTGAGAATTTTTAAATTATTTTCATCAATTCGCAATTATTTCCGTTGATTTCTAAATTTTCCTGCTGTTTTCAAATATTGTATTTAATTTTTAAGTACCTTCTTCAATTTTTAATTATTTTCTTCAATTTTCAATTCTTTTTTTTAATTTTTAATTATTTTGTTCAATTTTCAATTGTTTGTTTCAATATTCAGTAATCTCGACTTTTTTCAATTATTTTTTTTTTTCAATTATCAGTTATTTATTTCATGTTTCAAAACTTCCTTTAATTTTCAATAATTTTCTTTTGTTTTCAATTTAATTGTTCAATTGTTCAATTATTTTTTTCTATTCTCAATTAATTTCTTTAAATAACAATTATTCTATTCTTCAATTTTTAATGTTTTCTTCAAATTCTATAATATCTGAGCTGTTCAATTTATTTTTTCTTCAATTATCACTTTCAATCCCATTGTTCAATTCTTGAATTATTTTCTTTAATTCTCAATTGTAATTTTCGACATTCAATTACATTCTTTAATTTTCAATTTTTTTTTAATATTCAATAACTCTAGGCTTTTTACAATGATTTTTTTTTAATTCTCAATTATTTTCTTCAAATTCCAATTTTTTTCTTAAATTTCAATTATTTTCTTCAATTTCCAATTATTTTTTCAGTTTCTTTCAGTTTCTTAATTTTTTTCAATTTTCAATTTCTTCTCAATTTTCTTCAATATTTAACAATTCTCAGCTTTTTTAAATTATATTTTTCTTTCAATTTTTATTTAAATTGAGAATTTTTAAATTATTTTCATCAATTCGCAATTATTTCCGTTGATTTCTAAATTTTTCTGCTGTTTTCAAATAGTGTATTTAATTTTTAAGTACCTTCTTCAATTTTTAATTATTTTTTTCAATTTTCAATTCTTTTCTTTAATTTTTAATTATTTTGTTCAATTTTCAATTGTTTGTTTCAATATTCAGTAATCTCGACTTTTTTCAATTTTTTTTTTTTTCAATTATCAGTTATTTATTTCATGTTTCAAAACTTCCTTTAATTTTCAATAATTTTCTTTTGTTTTCAATTTAATTGTTCAATTGTTCAATTATTTTTTTCTATTCTCAATTAATTTCTTTAAATAACAATTATTCTATTCTTCAATTTTTAATGTTTTCTTCAAATTCTATAATATCTGAGCTGTTCAATTTATTTTTTCTTCAATTATCACTTTCAATCCCATTGTTCAATTCTTGAATTATTTTCTTTAATTCTCAATTGTAATTTTCGACATTCAATTACATTCTTTAATTTTCAATTTTTTTTTAATATTCAATAACTCTAGGCTTTTTACAATGATTTTTTTTAAATTCTTAATTATTTTCTTTAATTTCCAATTTTTTTCTTAAATTTCATTTATTTTCTTCAATTTCCAATTATTTTTTCAGTTTCTTTCAGTTTCTTAATTTCTTTCAATTTTCAATTTCTTCTCAATTTTCTTCAATATTTAACAATTCTCAGCTTTTTTAAATTATATTTTTCTTTCAATTTTTATTTAAATTGAGAATTTTTAAATTATTTTCATCAATTCGCAATTATTTCCGTTGATTTCTAAATTTTTCTGCTGTTTTCAAATAGTGTATTTAATTTTTAAGTACCTTCTTCAATTTTTAATTATTTTTTTCAATTTTCAATTCTTTTCTTTAATTTTTAATTATTTTGTTCAATTTTCAATTGTTTGTTTCAATATTCAGTAATCTCGACTTTTTTCAATTTTTTTTTTTTCAATTATCAGTTATTTATTTCATGTTTCAAAACTTCCTTTAATTTTCAATAATTTTCTTTTGTTTTCAATTTAATTGTTCAATTGTTCAATTATTTTTTTCTATTCTCAATTAATTTCTTTAAATAACAATTATTCTATTCTTCAATTTTTAATGTTTTCTTCAAATTCTATAATATCTGAGCTGTTCAATTTATTTTTTCTTCAATTATCACTTTCAATCCCATTGTTCAATTCTTGAATTATTTTCTTTAATTCTCAATTGTAATTTTCGACATTCAATTACATTCTTTAATTTTCAATTTTTTTTTAATATTCAATAACTCTAGGCTTTTTACAATGATTTTTTTTTAATTCTCAATTATTTTCTTCAAATTCCAATTTTTTTCTTAAATTTCAATTATTTTCTTCAATTTCCAATTATTTTTTCAGTTTCTTTCAGTTTCTTAATTTCTTTCAATTTTCAATTTCTTCTCAATTTTCTTCAATATTTAACAATTCTCAGCTTTTTTAAATTATATTTTTCTTTCAATTTTTATTTAAATTGAGAATTTTTAAATTATTTTCATCAATTCGCAATTATTTCCGTTGATTTCTAAATTTTTCTGCTGTTTTCAAATAGTGTATTTAATTTTTAAGTACCTTCTTCAATTTTTAATTATTTTCTTCAATTTTCAATTCTTTTTTTTAATTTTTAATTATTTTGTTCAATTTTCAATTGTTTGTTTCAATATTCAGTAATCTCGACTTTTTTCAATTATTTTTTTTTTTCAATTATCAGTTATTTATTTCATGTTTCAAAACTTCCTTTAATTTTCAATAATTTTCTTTTGTTTTCAATTTAATTGTTCAATTGTTCAATTATTTTTTTCTATTCTCAATTAATTTCTTTAAATAACAATTATTCTATTCTTCAATTTTTAATGTTTTCTTCAAATTCTATAATATCTGAGCTGTTCAATTTATTTTTTCTTCAATTATCACTTTCAATCCCATTGTTCAATTCTTGAATTATTTTCTTTAATTCTCAATTGTAATTTTCGACATTCAATTACATTCTTTAATTTTCAATTTTTTTTTAATATTCAATAACTCTAGGCTTTTTACAATGATTTTTTTTTAATTCTCAATTATTTTCTTCAAATTCCAATTTTTTTCTTAAATTTCAATTATTTTCTTCAATTTCCAATTATTTTTTCAGTTTCTTTCAGTTTCTTAATTTTTTTCAATTTTCAATTTCTTCTCAATTTTCTTCAATATTTAACAATTCTCAGCTTTTTTAAATTATATTTTTCTTTCAATTTTTATTTAAATTGAGAATTTTTAAATTATTTTCATCAATTCGCAATTATTTCCGTTGATTTCTAAATTTTTCTGCTGTTTTCAAATAGTGTATTTAATTTTTAAGTACCTTCTTCAATTTTTAATTATTTTTTTCAATTTTCAATTCTTTTCTTTAATTTTTAATTATTTTGTTCAATTTTCAATTGTTTGTTTCAATATTCAGTAATCTCGACTTTTTTCAATTTTTTTTTTTTTCAATTATCAGTTATTTATTTCATGTTTCAAAACTTCCTTTAATTTTCAATAATTTTCTTTTGTTTTCAATTTAATTGTTCAATTGTTCAATTATTTTTTTCTATTCTCAATTAATTTCTTTAAATAACAATTATTCTATTCTTCAATTTTTAATGTTTTCTTCAAATTCTATAATATCTGAGCTGTTCAATTTATTTTTTCTTCAATTATCACTTTCAATCCCATTGTTCAATTCTTGAATTATTTTCTTTAATTCTCAATTGTAATTTTCGACATTCAATTACATTCTTTAATTTTCAATTTTTTTTTAATATTCAATAACTCTAGGCTTTTTACAATGATTTTTTTTTAATTCTCAATTATTTTCTTCAAATTCCAATTTTTTTCTTAAATTTCAATTATTTTCTTCAATTTCCAATTATTTTTTCAGTTTCTTTCAGTTTCTTAATTTCTTTCAATTTTCAATTTCTTCTCAATTTTCTTCAATATTTAACAATTCTCAGCTTTTTTAAATTATATTTTTCTTTCAATTTTTATTTAAATTGAGAATTTTTAAATTATTTTCATCAATTCGCAATTATTTCCGTTGATTTCTAAATTTTCCTGCTGTTTTCAAATATTGTATTTAATTTTTAAGTACCTTCTTCAATTTTTAATTATTTTCTTCAATTTTCAATTCTTTTTTTTAATTTTTAATTATTTTGTTCAATTTTCAATTGTTTGTTTCAATATTCAGTAATCTCGACTTTTTTCAATTATTTTTTTTTTTCAATTATCAGTTATTTATTTCATGTTTCAAAACTTCCTTTAATTTTCAATAATTTTCTTTTGTTTTCAATTTAATTGTTCAATTGTTCAATTATTTTTTTCTATTCTCAATTAATTTCTTTAAATAACAATTATTCTATTCTTCAATTTTTAATGTTTTCTTCAAATTCTATAATATCTGAGCTGTTCAATTTATTTTTTCTTCAATTATCACTTTCAATCCCATTGTTCAATTCTTGAATTATTTTCTTTAATTCTCAATTGTAATTTTCGACATTCAATTACATTCTTTAATTTTCAATTTTTTTTTAATATTCAATAACTCTAGGCTTTTTACAATGATTTTTTTTTAATTCTCAATTATTTTCTTCAAATTCCAATTTTTTTCTTAAATTTCAATTATTTTCTTCAATTTCCAATTATTTTTTCAGTTTCTTTCAGTTTCTTAATTTTTTCAATTTTCAATTTCTTCTCAATTTTCTTCAATATTTAACAATTCTCAGCTTTTTTAAATTATATTTTTCTTTCAATTTTTATTTAAATTGAGAATTTTTAAATTATTTTCATCAATTCGCAATTATTTCCGTTGATTTCTAAATTTTTCTGCTGTTTTCAAATATTGTATTTAATTTTTAAGTACCTTCTTCAATTTTTAATTATTTTCTTCAATTTTCAATTCTTTTTTTAATTTTTAATTATTTTGTTCAATTTTCAATTGTTTGTTTCAATATTCAGTAATCTCGACTTTTTTCAATTATTTTTTTTTTTCAATTATCAGTTATTTATTTCATGTTTCAAAACTTCCTTTAATTTTCAATAATTTTCTTTTGTTTTCAATTTAATTGTTCAATTGTTCAATTATTTTTTTCTATTCTCAATTAATTTCTTTAAATAACAATTATTCTATTCTTCAATTTTTAATGTTTTCTTCAAATTCTATAATATCTGAGCTGTTCAATTTATTTTTTCTTCAATTATCACTTTCAATCCCATTGTTCAATTCTTGAATTATTTTCTTTAATTCTCAATTGTAATTTTCGACATTCAATTACATTCTTTAATTTTCAATTTTTTTTTAATATTCAATAACTCTAGGCTTTTTACAATGATTTTTTTTTCATTCTCAATTATTTTCTTTTTTTTTTTTTAATTCTCAATTATTTTCTTCAAATTCCAATTTTTTTCTTAAATTTCTATTATTTTCTTCAATTTCCAATTATTTTTTCAGTTTCTTTCAGTTTCTTAATTTCTTTCAATTTTCAATTTCTTCTCAATTTTCTTCAATATTTAACAATTCTCAGCTTTTTTAAATTATATTTTTCTTTCAATTTTTATTTAAATTGAGAATTTTTAAATTATTTTCATCAATTCGCAATTATTTCCGTTGATTTCTAAATTTTCCTGCTGTTTTCAAATATTGTATTTAATTTTTAAGTACCTTCTTCAATTTTTAATTATTTTCTTCAATTTTCAATTCTTTTTTTTAATTTTTAATTATTTTGTTCAATTTTCAATTGTTTGTTTCAATATTCAGTAATCTCGACTTTTTTCAATTATTTTTTTTTTTCAATTATCAGTTATTTATTTCATGTTTCAAAACTTCCTTTAATTTTCAATAATTTTCTTTTGTTTTCAATTTAATTGTTCAATTGTTCAATTATTTTTTTCTATTCTCAATTAATTTCTTTAAATAACAATTATTCTATTCTTCAATTTTTAATGTTTTCTTCAAATTCTATAATATCTGAGCTGTTCAATTTATTTTTTCTTCAATTATCACTTTCAATCCCATTGTTCAATTCTTGAATTATTTTCTTTAATTCTCAATTGTAATTTTCGACATTCAATTACATTCTTTAATTTTCAATTTTTTTTTAATATTCAATAACTCTAGGCTTTTTACAATGATTTTTTTTTAATTCTCAATTATTTTCTTCAAATTCCAATTTTTTTCTTAAATTTCAATTATTTTCTTCAATTTCCAATTATTTTTTCAGTTTCTTTCAGTTTCTTAATTTCTTTCAATTTTCAATTTCTTCTCAATTTTCTTCAATATTTAACAATTCTCAGCTTTTTTAAATTATATTTTTCTTTCAATTTTTATTTAAATTGAGAATTTTTAAATTATTTTCATCAATTCGCAATTATTTCCGTTGATTTCTAAATTTTTCTGCTGTTTTCAAATATTGTATTTAATTTTTAAGTACCTTCTTCAATTTTTAATTATTTTCTTCAATTTTCAATTCTTTTTTTTAATTTTTAATTATTTTGTTCAATTTTCAATTGTTTGTTTCAATATTCAGTAATCTCGACTTTTTTCAATTATTTTTTTTTTTCAATTATCAGTTATTTATTTCATGTTTCAAAACTTCCTTTAATTTTCAATAATTTTCTTTTGTTTTCAATTTAATTGTTCAATTGTTCAATTATTTTTTTCTATTCTCAATTAATTTCTTTAAATAACAATTATTCTATTCTTCAATTTTTAATGTTTTCTTCAAATTCTATAATATCTGAGCTGTTCAATTTATTTTTTCTTCAATTATCACTTTCAATCCCATTGTTCAATTCTTGAATTATTTTCTTTAATTCTCAATTGTAATTTTCGACATTCAATTACATTCTTTAATTTTCAATTTTTTTTTAATATTCAATAACTCTAGGCTTTTTACAATGATTTTTTTTTAATTCTCAATTATTTTCTTCAAATTCCAATTTTTTTCTTAAATTTCATTTATTTTCTTCAATTTCCAATTATTTTTTCAGTTTCTTTCAGTTTCTTAATTTCTTTCAATTTTCAATTTCTTCTCAATTTTCTTCAATATTTAACAATTCTCAGCTTTTTTAAATTATATTTTTCTTTCAATTTTTATTTAAATTGAGAATTTTTAAATTATTTTCATCAATTCGCAATTATTTCCGTTGATTTCTAAATTTTTCTGCTGTTTTCAAATAGTGTATTTAATTTTTAAGTACCTTCTTCAATTTTTAATTATTTTTTTCAATTTTCAATTCTTTTCTTTAATTTTTAATTATTTTGTTCAATTTTCAATTGTTTGTTTCAATATTCAGTAATCTCGACTTTTTTCAATTTTTTTTTTTTTCAATTATCAGTTATTTATTTCATGTTTCAAAACTTCCTTTAATTTTCAATAATTTTCTTTTGTTTTCAATTTAATTGTTCAATTGTTCAATTATTTTTTTCTATTCTCAATTAATTTCTTTAAATAACAATTATTCTATTCTTCAATTTTTAATGTTTTCTTCAAATTCTATAATATCTGAGCTGTTCAATTTATTTTTTCTTCAATTATCACTTTCAATCCCATTGTTCAATTCTTGAATTATTTTCTTTAATTCTCAATTGTAATTTTCGACATTCAATTACATTCTTTAATTTTCAATTTTTTTTTAATATTCAATAACTCTAGGCTTTTTACAATGATTTTTTTTTAATTCTCAATTATTTTCTTCAAATTCCAATTTTTTTCTTAAATTTCAATTATTTTCTTCAATTTCCAATTATTTTTTCAGTTTCTTTCAGTTTCTTAATTTCTTTCAATTTTCAATTTCTTCTCAATTTTCTTCAATATTTAACAATTCTCAGCTTTTTTAAATTATATTTTTCTTTCAATTTTTATTTAAATTGAGAATTTTTAAATTATTTTCATCAATTCGCAATTATTTCCGTTGATTTCTAAATTTTTCTGCTGTTTTCAAATATTGTATTTAATTTTTAAGTACCTTCTTCAATTTTTAATTATTTTCTTCAATTTTCAATTCTTTTTTTTAATTTTTAATTATTTTGTTCAATTTTCAATTGTTTGTTTCAATATTCAGTAATCTCGACTTTTTTCAATTATTTTTTTTTTCAATTATCAGTTATTTATTTCATGTTTCAAAACTTCCTTTAATTTTCAATAATTTTCTTTTGTTTTCAATTTAATTGTTCAATTGTTCAATTATTTTTTTCTATTCTCAATTAATTTCTTTAAATAACAATTATTCTATTCTTCAATTTTTAATGTTTTCTTCAAATTCTATAATATCTGAGCTGTTCAATTTATTTTTTCTTCAATTATCACTTTCAATCCCATTGTTCAATTCTTGAATTATTTTCTTTAATTCTCAATTGTAATTTTCGACATTCAATTACATTCTTTAATTTTCAATTTTTTTTTAATATTCAATAACTCTAGGCTTTTTACAATGATTTTTTTTTAATTCTCAATTATTTTCTTCAAATTCCAATTTTTTTCTTAAATTTCAATTATTTTCTTCAATTTCCAATTATTTTTTCAGTTTCTTTCAGTTTCTTAATTTCTTTCAATTTTCAATTTCTTCTCAATTTTCTTCAATATTTAACAATTCTCAGCTTTTTTAAATTATATTTTTCTTTCAATTTTTATTTAAATTGAGAATTTTTAAATTATTTTCATCAATTCGCAATTATTTCCGTTGATTTCTAAATTTTCCTGCTGTTTTCAAATATTGTATTTAATTTTTAAGTACCTTCTTCAATTTTTAATTATTTTCTTCAATTTTCAATTCTTTTTTTTAATTTTTAATTATTTTGTTCAATTTTCAATTGTTTGTTTCAATATTCAGTAATCTCGACTTTTTTCAATTATTTTTTTTTTCAATTATCAGTTATTTATTTCATGTTTCAAAACTTCCTTTAATTTTCAATAATTTTCTTTTGTTTTCAATTTAATTGTTCAATTGTTCAATTATTTTTTTCTATTCTCAATTAATTTCTTTAAATAACAATTATTCTATTCTTCAATTTTTAATGTTTTCTTCAAATTCTATAATATCTGAGCTGTTCAATTTATTTTTTCTTCAATTATCACTTTCAATCCCATTGTTCAATTCTTGAATTATTTTCTTTAATTCTCAATTGTAATTTTCGACATTCAATTACATTCTTTAATTTTCAATTTTTTTTTAATATTCAATAACTCTAGGCTTTTTACAATGATTTTTTTTTAATTCTCAATTATTTTCTTCAAATTCCAATTTTTTTCTTAAATTTCAATTATTTTCTTCAATTTCCAATTATTTTTTCAGTTTCTTTCAGTTTCTTAATTTCTTTCAATTTTCAATTTCTTCTCAATTTTCTTCAATATTTAACAATTCTCAGCTTTTTTAAATTATATTTTTCTTTCAATTTTTATTTAAATTGAGAATTTTTAAATTATTTTCATCAATTCGCAATTATTTCCGTTGATTTCTAAATTTTTCTGCTGTTTTCAAATATTGTATTTAATTTTTAAGTACCTTCTTCAATTTTTAATTATTTTCTTCAATTTTCAATTCTTTTTTTTAATTTTTAATTATTTTGTTTAATTTTCAATTGTTTGTTTCAATATTCAGTAATCTCGACTTTTTTCAATTATTTTTTTTTTTCAATTATCAGTTATTTATTTCATGTTTCAAAACTTCCTTTAATTTTCAATAATTTTCTTTTGTTTTCAATTTAATTGTTCAATTGTTCAATTATTTTTTTCTATTCTCAATTAATTTCTTTAAATAACAATTATTCTATTCTTCAATTTTTAATGTTTTCTTCAAATTCTATAATATCTGAGCTGTTCAATTTATTTTTTCTTCAACTATCACTTTCAATCCCATTGTTCAATTCTTGAATTATTTTCTTTAATTCTCAATTGTAATTTTCGACATTCAATTACATTCTTTAATTTTCAATTTTTTTTTAATATTCAATAACTCTAGGCTTTTTACAATGATTTTTTTTTAATTCTCAATTATTTTCTTCAAATTCCAATTTTTTTCTTAAATTTCAATTATTTTCTTCAATTTCCAATTATTTTTTCAGTTTCTTTCAGTTTCTTAATTTTTTTCAATTTTCAATTTCTTCTCAATTTTCTTCAATATTTAACAATTCTCAGCTTTTTTAAATTATATTTTTCTTTCAATTTTTATTTAAATTGAGAATTTTTAAATTATTTTCATCAATTCGCAATTATTTCCGTTGATTTCTAAATTTTTCTGCTGTTTTCAAATAGTGTATTTAATTTTTAAGTACCTTCTTCAATTTTTAATTATTTTTTTCAATTTTCAATTCTTTTCTTTAATTTTTAATTATTTTGTTCAATTTTCAATTGTTTGTTTCAATATTCAGTAATCTCGACTTTTTTCAATTTTTTTTTTTTTCAATTATCAGTTATTTATTTCATGTTTCAAAACTTCCTTTAATTTTCAATAATTTTCTTTTGTTTTCAATTTAATTGTTCAATTGTTCAATTATTTTTTTCTATTCTCAATTAATTTCTTTAAATAACAATTATTCTATTCTTCAATTTTTAATGTTTTCTTCAAATTCTATAATATCTGAGCTGTTCAATTTATTTTTTCTTCAATTATCACTTTCAATCCCATTGTTCAATTCTTGAATTATTTTCTTTAATTCTCAATTGTAATTTTCGACATTCAATTACATTCTTTAATTTTCAATTTTTTTTTAATATTCAATAACTCTAGGCTTTTTACAATGATTTTTTTTAAATTCTTAATTATTTTCTTTAATTTCCAATTTTTTTCTTAAATTTCATTTATTTTCTTCAATTTCCAATTATTTTTTCAGTTTCTTTCAGTTTCTTAATTTCTTTCAATTTTCAATTTCTTCTCAATTTTCTTCAATATTTAACAATTCTCAGCTTTTTTAAATTATATTTTTCTTTCAATTTTTATTTAAATTGAGAATTTTTAAATTATTTTCATCAATTCGCAATTATTTCCGTTGATTTCTAAATTTTTCTGCTGTTTTCAAATAGTGTATTTAATTTTTAAGTACCTTCTTCAATTTTTAATTATTTTTTTCAATTTTCAATTCTTTTCTTTAATTTTTAATTATTTTGTTCAATTTTCAATTGTTTGTTTCAATATTCAGTAATCTCGACTTTTTTCAATTTTTTTTTTTTTCAATTATCAGTTATTTATTTCATGTTTCAAAACTTCCTTTAATTTTCAATAATTTTCTTTTGTTTTCAATTTAATTGTTCAATTGTTCAATTATTTTTTTCTATTCTCAATTAATTTCTTTAAATAACAATTATTCTATTCTTCAATTTTTAATGTTTTCTTCAAATTCTATAATATCTGAGCTGTTCAATTTATTTTTTCTTCAATTATCACTTTCAATCCCATTGTTCAATTCTTGAATTATTTTCTTTAATTCTCAATTGTAATTTTCGACATTCAATTACATTCTTTAATTTTCAATTTTTTTTTAATATTCAATAACTCTAGGCTTTTTACAATGATTTTTTTTTAATTCTCAATTATTTTCTTCAAATTCCAATTTTTTTCTTAAATTTCAATTATTTTCTTCAATTTCCAATTATTTTTTCAGTTTCTTTCAGTTTCTTAATTTTTTTCAATTTTCAATTTCTTCTCAATTTTCTTCAATATTTAACAATTCTCAGCTTTTTTAAATTATATTTTTCTTTCAATTTTTATTTAAATTGAGAATTTTTAAATTATTTTCATCAATTCGCAATTATTTCCGTCGATTTCTAAATGTTTCTGCTGTTTTCAAATATTGTCATCAATTTTTAAGTACTTTCTTCAATTTTCAATTATTTTCTTTAATTTTTAATTATTTTGTTCAATTTTCAATTGTTTGTTTCAATATTCAGTAATCTCGACTTTTTTCAATTATTTTTTTTTTCAATTATCAGTTATTTATTTAATGCTTCAAAACCTCCTTCAATTTTCAATTATTTTCTTCTATTTTCAATTTAATTGCTCAATTGTTCAATTATTTTTTTTAATTCTCAAATAATTTCTTTAAATAACAATTCTATTCTTCAATTTTTAATGTTTTCTTGAAATTCTATAATTCCTGAGATGTTCAATTTCTTTTTTCTTCAATTATCACTTATTTTCTTCTACTTTCAATCCCTTTGTTGAATTCTTGAATTATTTTCTTTAATTCTCAATTATAATTTTCGACATTCAATTACATTCTTTAATTTTCAATTTTTTTTTAATATTCAATAACTCTAGGCTTTTTACAATGATTTTTTTTAAATTCTTAAGTATTTTCTTCAATTTCCAATTATTTTTTCAGTTTCTTTCAGTTTCTTAATTTCTTTCAATTTTCAATTTCTTCTCAATTTTCTTCAATATTTAACAATTCTCAGCTTTTTTAAATTATATTTTTCTTTCAATTTTTATTTAAATTGAGAATTTTTAAATTATTTTCATCAATTCGCAATTATTTCCGTTGATTTCTAAATTTTTCTGCTGTTTTCAAATATTGTATTTAATTTTTAAGTACCTTCTTCAATTTTTAATTATTTTCTTCAATTTTCAATTCTTTTTTTTAATTTTTAATTATTTTGTTCAATTTTCAATTGTTTGTTTCAATATTCAGTAATCTCGACTTTTTTCAATTATTTTTTTTTTTCAATTATCAGTTATTTAGTTCATGTTTCAAAACTTCCTTAATTTTCAATAATTTTCTTTTGTTTTCAATTTAATTGTTCAATTGTTCAATTATTTTTTTCTATTCTCAATTAATTTCTTTAAATAACAATTATTCTATTCTTCAATTTTTAATGTTTTCTTCAAATTCTATAATATCTGAGCTGTTCAATTTATTTTTTCTTCAATTATCACTTTCAATCCCATTGTTCAATTCTTGAATTATTTTCTTTAATTCTCAATTGTAATTTTCGACATTCAATTACATTCTTTAATTTTCAATTTTTTTTTAATATTCAATAACTCTAGGCTTTTTACAATGATTTTTTTTTAATTCTCAATTATTTTCTTCAAATTCCAATTTTTTTCTTAAATTTCATTTATTTTCTTCAATTTCCAATTATTTTTTCAGTTTCTTTCAGTTTCTTAATTTCTTTCAATTTTCAATTTCTTCTCAATTTTCTTCAATATTTAACAATTCTCAGCTTTTTTAAATTATATTTTTCTTTCAATTTTTATTTAAATTGAGAATTTTTAAATTATTTTCATCAATTCGCAATTATTTCCGTTGATTTCTAAATTTTTCTGCTGTTTTCAAATAGTGTATTTAATTTTTAAGTACCTTCTTCAATTTTTAATTATTTTTTTCAATTTTCAATTCTTTTCTTTAATTTTTAATTATTTTGTTCAATTTTCAATTGTTTGTTTCAATATTCAGTAATCTCGACTTTTTTCAATTTTTTTTTTTTTCAATTATCAGTTATTTATTTCATGTTTCAAAACTTCCTTTAATTTTCAATAATTTTCTTTTGTTTTCAATTTAATTGTTCAATTGTTCAATTATTTTTTTCTATTCTCAATTAATTTCTTTAAATAACAATTATTCTATTCTTCAATTTTTAATGTTTTCTTCAAATTCTATAATATCTGAGCTGTTCAATTTATTTTTTCTTCAATTATCACTTTCAATCCCATTGTTCAATTCTTGAATTATTTTCTTTAATTCTCAATTGTAATTTTCGACATTCAATTACATTCTTTAATTTTCAATTTTTTTTTAATATTCAATAACTCTAGGCTTTTTACAATGATTTTTTTTTAATTCTCAATTATTTTCTTCAAATTCCAATTTTTTTCTTAAATTTCAATTATTTTCTTCAATTTCCAATTATTTTTTCAGTTTCTTTCAGTTTCTTAATTTCTTTCAATTTTCAATTTCTTCTCAATTTTCTTCAATATTTAACAATTCTCAGCTTTTTTAAATTATATTTTTCTTTCAATTTTTATTTAAATTGAGAATTTTTAAATTATTTTCATCAATTCGCAATTATTTCCGTTGATTTCTAAATTTTCCTGCTGTTTTCAAATATTGTATTTAATTTTTAAGTACCTTCTTCAATTTTTAATTATTTTCTTCAATTTTCAATTCTTTTTTTTAATTTTTAATTATTTTGTTCAATTTTCAATTGTTTGTTTCAATATTCAGCTTTTTTAAATTATATTTTTCTTTCAATTTTTATTTAAATTGAGAATTTTTAAATTATTTTCATCAATTCGCAATTATTTCCGTTGATTTCTAAATTTTCCTGCTGTTTTCAAATATTGTATTTAATTTTTAAGTACCTTCTTCAATTTTTAATTATTTTCTTCAATTTTCAATTCTTTTTTTTAATTTTTAATTATTTTGTTCAATTTTCAATTGTTTGTTTCAATATTCAGTAATCTCGACTTTTTTCAATTATTTTTTTTTTTCAATTATCAGTTATTTATTTCATGTTTCAAAACTTCCTTTAATTTTCAATAATTTTCTTTTGTTTTCAATTTAATTGTTCAATTGTTCAATTATTTTTTTCTATTCTCAATTAATTTCTTTAAATAACAATTATTCTATTCTTCAATTTTTAATGTTTTCTTCAAATTCTATAATATCTGAGCTGTTCAATTTATTTTTTCTTCAATTATCACTTTCAATCCCATTGTTCAATTCTTGAATTATTTTCTTTAATTCTCAATTGTAATTTTCGACATTCAATTACATTCTTTAATTTTCAATTTTTTTTTAATATTCAATAACTCTAGGCTTTTTACAATGATTTTTTTTTAATTCTCAATTATTTTCTTCAAATTCCAATTTTTTTCTTAAATTTCAATTATTTTCTTCAATTTCCAATTATTTTTTCAGTTTCTTTCAGTTTCTTAATTTCTTTCAATTTTCAATTTCTTCTCAATTTTCTTCAATATTTAACAATTCTCAGCTTTTTTAAATTATATTTTTCTTTCAATTTTTATTTAAATTGAGAATTTTTAAATTATTTTCATCAATTCGCAATTATTTCCGTTGATTTCTAAATTTTTCTGCTGTTTTCAAATATTGTATTTAATTTTTAAGTACCTTCTTCAATTTTTAATTATTTTCTTCAATTTTCAATTCTTTTTTTTAATTTTTAATTATTTTGTTCAATTTTCAATTGTTTGTTTCAATATTCAGTAATCTCGACTTTTTTCAATTATTTTTTTTTTTCAATTATCAGTTATTTATTTCATGTTTCAAAACTTCCTTTAATTTTCAATAATTTTCTTTTGTTTTCAATTTAATTGTTCAATTGTTCAATTATTTTTTTCTATTCTCAATTAATTTCTTTAAATAACAATTATTCTATTCTTCAATTTTTAATGTTTTCTTCAAATTCTATAATATCTGAGCTGTTCAATTTATTTTTTCTTCAATTATCACTTTCAATCCCATTGTTCAATTCTTGAATTATTTTCTTTAATTCTCAATTGTAATTTTCGACATTCAATTACATTCTTTAATTTTCAATTTTTTTTTAATATTCAATAACTCTAGGCTTTTTACAATGATTTTTTTTTAATTCTCAATTATTTTCTTCAAATTCCAATTTTTTTCTTAAATTTCAATTATTTTCTTCAATTTCCAATTATTTTTTCAGTTTCTTTCAGTTTCTTAATTTCTTTCAATTTTCAATTTCTTCTCAATTTTCTTCAATATTTAACAATTCTCAGCTTTTTTAAATTATATTTTTCTTTCAATTTTTATTTAAATTGAGAATTTTTAAATTATTTTCATCAATTCGCAATTATTTCCGTTGATTTCTAAATTTTCCTGCTGTTTTCAAATATTGTATTTAATTTTTAAGTACCTTCTTCAATTTTTAATTATTTTTTTCAATTTTCAATTCTTTTCTTTAATTTTTAATTATTTTGTTCAATTTTCAATTGTTTGTTTCAATATTCAGTAATCTCGACTTTTTTCAATTTTTTTTTTTTTCAATTATCAGTTATTTATTTCATGTTTCAAAACTTCCTTTAATTTTCAATAATTTTCTTTTGTTTTCAATTTAATTGTTCAATTGTTCAATTATTTTTTTCTATTCTCAATTAATTTCTTTAAATAACAATTATTCTATTCTTCAATTTTTACTGTTTTCTTCAAATTCTATAATATCTGAGCTGTTCAATTTATTTTTTCTTCAATTATCACTTTCAATCCCATTGTTCAATTCTTGAATTATTTTCTTTAATTCTCAATTGTAATTTTCGACATTCAATTACATTCTTTAATTTTCAATTTTTTTTTAATATTCAATAACTCTAGGCTTTTTACAATGATTTTTTTTAAATTCTTAATTATTTTCTTTAATTTCCAATTTTTTTCTTAAATTTCATTTATTTTCTTCAATTTCCAATTATTTTTTCAGTTTCTTTCAGTTTCTTAATTTCTTTCAATTTTCAATTTCTTCTCAATTTTCTTCAATATTTAACAATTCTCAGCTTTTTTAAATTATATTTTTCTTTCAATTTTTATTTAAATTGAGAATTTTTAAATTATTTTCATCAATTCGCAATTATTTCCGTTGATTTCTAAATTTTTCTGCTGTTTTCAAATAGTGTATTTAATTTTTAAGTACCTTCTTCAATTTTTAATTATTTTTTTCAATTTTCAATTCTTTTCTTTAATTTTTAATTATTTTGTTCAATTTTCAATTGTTTGTTTCAATATTCAGTAATCTCGACTTTTTTCAATTTTTTTTTTTTTCAATTATCAGTTATTTATTTCATGTTTCAAAACTTCCTTTAATTTTCAATAATTTTCTTTTGTTTTCAATTTAATTGTTCAATTGTTCAATTATTTTTTTCTATTCTCAATTAATTTCTTTAAATAACAATTATTCTATTCTTCAATTTTTAATGTTTTCTTCAAATTCTATAATATCTGAGCTGTTCAATTTATTTTTTCTTCAATTATCACTTTCAATCCCATTGTTCAATTCTTGAATTATTTTCTTTAATTCTCAATTGTAATTTTCGACATTCAATTACATTCTTTAATTTTCAATTTTTTTTTAATATTCAATAACTCTAGGCTTTTTACAATGATTTTTTTTTAATTCTCAATTATTTTCTTCAAATTCCAATTTTTTTCTTAAATTTCAATTATTTTCTTCAATTTCCAATTATTTTTTCAGTTTCTTTCAGTTTCTTAATTTCTTTCAATTTTCAATTTCTTCTCAATTTTCTTCAATATTTAACAATTCTCAGCTTTTTTAAATTATATTTTTCTTTCAATTTTTATTTAAATTGAGAATTTTTAAATTATTTTCATCAATTCGCAATTATTTCCGTTGATTTCTAAATTTTCCTGCTGTTTTCAAATATTGTATTTAATTTTTAAGTACCTTCTTCAATTTTTAATTATTTTCTTCAATTTTCAATTCTTTTTTTTAATTTTTAATTATTTTGTTCAATTTTCAATTGTTTGTTTCAATATTCAGTAATCTCGACTTTTTTCAATTATTTTTTTTTTTCAATTATCAGTTATTTATTTCATGTTTCAAAACTTCCTTTAATTTTCAATAATTTTCTTTTGTTTTCAATTTAATTGTTCAATTGTTCAATTATTTTTTTCTATTCTCAATTAATTTCTTTAAATAACAATTATTCTATTCTTCAATTTTTAATGTTTTCTTCAAATTCTATAATATCTGAGCTGTTCAATTTATTTTTTCTTCAATTATCACTTTCAATCCCATTGTTCAATTCTTGCATTATTTTCTTTAATTCTCAATTGTAATTTTCGACATTCAATTACATTCTTTAATTTTCAATTTTTTTTTAATATTCAATAACTCTAGGCTTTTTACAATGATTTTTTTTTAATTCTCAATTATTTTCTTCAAATTCCAATTTTTTTCTTAAATTTCAATTATTTTCTTCAATTTCCAATTATTTTTTCAGTTTCTTTCAGTTTCTTAATTTTTTTCAATTTTCAATTTCTTCTCAATTTTCTTCAATATTTAACAATTCTCAGCTTTTTTAAATTATATTTTTCTTTCAATTTTTATTTAAATTGAGAATTTTTAAATTATTTTCATCAATTCGCAATTATTTCCGTTGATTTCTAAATTTTTCTGCTGTTTTCAAATAGTGTATTTAATTTTTAAGTACCTTCTTCAATTTTTAATTATTTTTTTCAATTTTCAATTCTTTTCTTTAATTTTTAATTATTTTGTTCAATTTTCAATTGTTTGTTTCAATATTCAGTAATCTCGACTTTTTTCAATTTTTTTTTTTTTCAATTATCAGTTATTTATTTCATGTTTCAAAACTTCCTTTAATTTTCAATAATTTTCTTTTGTTTTCAATTTAATTGTTCAATTGTTCAATTATTTTTTTCTATTCTCAATTAATTTCTTTAAATAACAATTATTCTATTCTTCAATTTTTAATGTTTTCTTCAAATTCTATAATATCTGAGCTGTTCAATTTATTTTTTCTTCAATTATCACTTTCAATCCCATTGTTCAATTCTTGAATTATTTTCTTTAATTCTCAATTGTAATTTTCGACATTCAATTACATTCTTTAATTTTCAATTTTTTTTTAATATTCAATAACTCTAGGCTTTTTACAATGATTTTTTTTAAATTCTTAATTATTTTCTTTAATTTCCAATTTTTTTCTTAAATTTCATTTATTTTCTTCAATTTCCAATTATTTTTTCAGTTTCTTTCAGTTTCTTAATTTCTTTCAATTTTCAATTTCTTCTCAATTTTCTTCAATATTTAACAATTCTCAGCTTTTTTAAATTATATTTTTCTTTCAATTTTTATTTAAATTGAGAATTTTTAAATTATTTTCATCAATTCGCAATTATTTCCGTTGATTTCTAAATTTTTCTGCTGTTTTCAAATAGTGTATTTAATTTTTAAGTACCTTCTTCAATTTTTAATTATTTTTTTCAATTTTCAATTCTTTTCTTTAATTTTTAATTATTTTGTTCAATTTTCAATTGTTTGTTTCAATATTCAGTAATCTCGACTTTTTTCAATTTTTTTTTTTTTCAATTATCAGTTATTTATTTCATGTTTCAAAACTTCCTTTAATTTTCAATAATTTTCTTTTGTTTTCAATTTAATTGTTCAATTGTTCAATTATTTTTTTCTATTCTCAATTAATTTCTTTAAATAACAATTATTCTATTCTTCAATTTTTAATGTTTTCTTCAAATTCTATAATATCTGAGCTGTTCAATTTATTTTTTCTTCAATTATCACTTTCAATCCCATTGTTCAATTCTTGAATTATTTTCTTTAATTCTCAATTGTAATTTTCGACATTCAATTACATTCTTTAATTTTCAATTTTTTTTTAATATTCAATAACTCTAGGCTTTTTACAATGATTTTTTTTTAATTCTCAATTATTTTCTTCAAATTCCAATTTTTTTCTTAAATTTCAATTATTTTCTTCAATTTCCAATTATTTTTTCAGTTTCTTTCAGTTTCTTAATTTCTTTCAATTTTCAATTTCTTCTCAATTTTCTTCAATATTTAACAATTCTCAGCTTTTTTAAATTATATTTTTCTTTCAATTTTTATTTAAATTGAGAATTTTTAAATTATTTTCATCAATTCGCAATTATTTCCGTTGATTTCTAAATTTTCCTGCTGTTTTCAAATATTGTATTTAATTTTTAAGTACCTTCTTCAATTTTTAATTATTTTCTTCAATTTTCAATTCTTTTTTTTAATTTTTAATTATTTTGTTCAATTTTCAATTGTTTGTTTCAATATTCAGTAATCTCGACTTTTTTCAATTATTTTTTTTTTTCAATTATCAGTTATTTATTTCATGTTTCAAAACTTCCTTTAATTTTCAATAATTTTCTTTTGTTTTCAATTTAATTGTTCAATTGTTCAATTATTTTTTTCTATTCTCAATTAATTTCTTTAAATAACAATTATTCTATTCTTCAATTTTTAATGTTTTCTTCAAATTCTATAATATCTGAGCTGTTCAATTTATTTTTTCTTCAATTATCACTTTCAATCCCATTGTTCAATTCTTGCATTATTTTCTTTAATTCTCAATTGTAATTTTCGACATTCAATTACATTCTTTAATTTTCAATTTTTTTTTAATATTCAATAACTCTAGGCTTTTTACAATGATTTTTTTTTAATTCTCAATTATTTTCTTCAAATTCCAATTTTTTTCTTAAATTTCAATTATTTTCTTCAATTTCCAATTATTTTTTCAGTTTCTTTCAGTTTCTTAATTTTTTTCAATTTTCAATTTCTTCTCAATTTTCTTCAATATTTAACAATTCTCAGCTTTTTTAAATTATATTTTTCTTTCAATTTTTATTTAAATTGAGAATTTTTAAATTATTTTCATCAATTCGCAATTATTTCCGTTGATTTCTAAATTTTTCTGCTGTTTTCAAATAGTGTATTTAATTTTTAAGTACCTTCTTCAATTTTTAATTATTTTTTTCAATTTTCAATTCTTTTCTTTAATTTTTAATTATTTTGTTCAATTTTCAATTGTTTGTTTCAATATTCAGTAATCTCGACTTTTTTCAATTTTTTTTTTTTTCAATTATCAGTTATTTATTTCATGTTTCAAAACTTCCTTTAATTTTCAATAATTTTCTTTTGTTTTCAATTTAATTGTTCAATTGTTCAATTATTTTTTTCTATTCTCAATTAATTTCTTTAAATAACAATTATTCTATTCTTCAATTTTTAATGTTTTCTTCAAATTCTATAATATCTGAGCTGTTCAATTTATTTTTTCTTCAATTATCACTTTCAATCCCATTGTTCAATTCTTGAATTATTTTCTTTAATTCTCAATTGTAATTTTCGACATTCAATTACATTCTTTAATTTTCAATTTTTTTTTAATATTCAATAACTCTAGGCTTTTTACAATGATTTTTTTTAAATTCTTAATTATTTTCTTTAATTTCCAATTTTTTTCTTAAATTTCATTTATTTTCTTCAATTTCCAATTATTTTTTCAGTTTCTTTCAGTTTCTTAATTTCTTTCAATTTTCAATTTCTTCTCAATTTTCTTCAATATTTAACAATTCTCAGCTTTTTTAAATTATATTTTTCTTTCAATTTTTATTTAAATTGAGAATTTTTAAATTATTTTCATCAATTCGCAATTATTTCCGTTGATTTCTAAATTTTTCTGCTGTTTTCAAATAGTGTATTTAATTTTTAAGTACCTTCTTCAATTTTTAATTATTTTTTTCAATTTTCAATTCTTTTCTTTAATTTTTAATTATTTTGTTCAATTTTCAATTGTTTGTTTCAATATTCAGTAATCTCGACTTTTTTCAATTTTTTTTTTTTTCAATTATCAGTTATTTATTTCATGTTTCAAAACTTCCTTTAATTTTCAATAATTTTCTTTTGTTTTCAATTTAATTGTTCAATTGTTCAATTATTTTTTTCTATTCTCAATTAATTTCTTTAAATAACAATTATTCTATTCTTCAATTTTTAATGTTTTCTTCAAATTCTATAATATCTGAGCTGTTCAATTTATTTTTTCTTCAATTATCACTTTCAATCCCATTGTTCAATTCTTGAATTATTTTCTTTAATTCTCAATTGTAATTTTCGACATTCAATTACATTCTTTAATTTTCAATTTTTTTTTAATATTCAATAACTCTAGGCTTTTTACAATGATTTTTTTTTAATTCTCAATTATTTTCTTCAAATTCCAATTTTTTTCTTAAATTTCAATTATTTTCTTCAATTTCCAATTATTTTTTCAGTTTCTTTCAGTTTCTTAATTTCTTTCAATTTTCAATTTCTTCTCAATTTTCTTCAATATTTAACAATTCTCAGCTTTTTTAAATTATATTTTTCTTTCAATTTTTATTTAAATTGAGAATTTTTAAATTATTTTCATCAATTCGCAATTATTTCCGTTGATTTCTAAATTTTTCTGCTGTTTTCAAATATTGTATTTAATTTTTAAGTACCTTCTTCAATTTTTAATTATTTTCTTCAATTTTCAATTCTTTTTTTTAATTTTTAATTATTTTGTTCAATTTTCAATTGTTTGTTTCAATATTCAGTAATCTCGACTTTTTTCAATTATTTTTTTTTTTCAATTATCAGTTATTTATTTCATGTTTCAAAACTTCCTTTAATTTTCAATAATTTTCTTTTGTTTTCAATTTAATTGTTCAATTGTTCAATTATTTTTTTCTATTCTCAATTAATTTCTTTAAATAACAATTATTCTATTCTTCAATTTTTAATGTTTTCTTCAAATTCTATAATATCTGAGCTGTTCAATTTATTTTTTCTTCAATTATCACTTTCAATCCCATTGTTCAATTCTTGAATTATTTTCTTTAATTCTCAATTGTAATTTTCGACATTCAATTACATTCTTTAATTTTCAATTTTTTTTTAATATTCAATAACTCTAGGCTTTTTACAATGATTTTTTTTTAATTCTCAATTATTTTCTTCAAATTCCAATTTTTTTCTTAAATTTCAATTATTTTCTTCAATTTCCAATTATTTTTTCAGTTTCTTTCAGTTTCTTAATTTTTTTCAATTTTCAATTTCTTCTCAATTTTCTTCAATATTTAACAATTCTCAGCTTTTTTAAATTATATTTTTCTTTCAATTTTTATTTAAATTGAGAATTTTTAAATTATTTTCATCAATTCGCAATTATTTCCGTTGATTTCTAAATTTTTCTGCTGTTTTCAAATAGTGTATTTAATTTTTAAGTACCTTCTTCAATTTTTAATTATTTTTTTCAATTTTCAATTCTTTTCTTTAATTTTTAATTATTTTGTTCAATTTTCAATTGTTTGTTTCAATATTCAGTAATCTCGACTTTTTTCAATTTTTTTTTTTTTCAATTATCAGTTATTTATTTCATGTTTCAAAACTTCCTTTAATTTTCAATAATTTTCTTTTGTTTTCAATTTAATTGTTCAATTGTTCAATTATTTTTTTCTATTCTCAATTAATTTCTTTAAATAACAATTATTCTATTCTTCAATTTTTAATGTTTTCTTCAAATTCTATAATATCTGAGCTGTTCAATTTATTTTTTCTTCAATTATCACTTTCAATCCCATTGTTCAATTCTTGAATTATTTTCTTTAATTCTCAATTGTAATTTTCGACATTCAATTACATTCTTTAATTTTCAATTTTTTTTTAATATTCAATAACTCTAGGCTTTTTACAATGATTTTTTTTTAATTCTTAATTATTTTCTTCAATTTCCAATTTTTTTCTTAAATTTCATTTATTTTCTTCAATTTCCAATTATTTTTTCAGTTTCTTTCAGTTTCTTAATTTCTTTCAATTTTCAATTTCTTCTCAATTTTCTTCAATATTTAACAATTCTCAGCTTTTTTAAATTATATTTTTCTTTCAATTTTTATTTAAATTGAGAATTTTTAAATTATTTTCATCAATTCGCAATTATTTCCGTTGATTTCTAAATTTTTCTGCTGTTTTCAAATAGTGTATTTAATTTTTAAGTACCTTCTTCAATTTTTAATTATTTTTTTCAATTTTCAATTCTTTTCTTTAATTTTTAATTATTTTGTTCAATTTTCAATTGTTTGTTTCAATATTCAGTAATCTCGACTTTTTTCAATTTTTTTTTTTTTCAATTATCAGTTATTTATTTCATGTTTCAAAACTTCCTTTAATTTTCAATAATTTTCTTTTGTTTTCAATTTAATTGTTCAATTGTTCAATTATTTTTTTCTATTCTCAATTAATTTCTTTAAATAACAATTCTATTCTTCAATTTTTAATGTTTTCTTCAATATTAAATAATTCCTGTCATTTTCCATTTTTTTTAATTATAAATTATTTTCTTCTTTTTTCAATCCAATTGTTCATTAATTCTCCATTATTGTATTCAAATTTCAATTTTATTTCTCAATTTACAATTGTTTTTTTTAATATTCAATAATTCTGTGTTTTACTGATTTCAATTTGATTATTTAATTTTCAATTTATTTCTTCAATTTAGAATTATTAACTTAAATTTTAAATTATTTTTTTGATTTTCTATCTAGTTGACCAATTTTTAATATTATATTCTTTAAATTTAATTACCATTGTTCAATTTTTTTAATTATTGTTTAATTGTAGATTAATATATTTTTTTTTTTTAATTTTGTTTCTAATTGTCAAATATCTTTGTCATTGTTCAATTATTTCTTTCCATTATTAATTATTTCTTTACATTATTAATTGTTTCTTTTAATTCTTAATTATTATTTTTTGTAAAGTTTAATATTTAATTCTTCAATTCTCAATTATTTTCTTTGAATTTCAATTATTCTCTTCAATTATCAACTGTTTTATTTAATTTTGTAACCATTTGTAGGTCTATTTATACTTAAAATAAATTTTAAGCTGACAAGAGAAAAAACCGGGAAAAATAGGAACAAAAACCGGGAAAAACCGGGAAATGACCGGGAATTTTGTGGGACGAAATTAGTAGATACCCTGTTATTTGGAAATAAGTACTAAAGAATATTTTGGAATATCGTCTAAAACATGCTTTGTCTTAATATTAAATTATGATATTTTTCGTTCAAATCAAAATTATCCATATATCTCGTTTTAATAGATTGATTTCCTTTTGCAGAAAATATTGGAAGGGACAGTCCAGCGGCTTTACTGGATATGTTGGCAGAGGTCGCGTCTCAGACACTTCATTCGGAAAAAGAACAGAGTGAAAAGGCCGTTGTGGGAAGAAGCAGAACAAAAACAGAATGTTTAAAGCGCAAAAATCAAGATTTGACTTTTACCATTGTTCAATTACTTTCAATGCCTATTACTCAATTGGTTAAACAATTTTCAATATTTACCAGTGATGAATTAAAGCGGCAATACTCTTATGTTTGTGCATTAATGCCCAATTGCGGGCAAAAATACACGAGTTTTGCCAGTGAAAGTAGAGCTCGAATGTCTATTAAAACACACTTGGAGGATCATCTGGAATTTTTGAAAACTAACAAAGATGCCTGTAAGAAATTGTCAATTAAAATTTAAAACAAGACCAAAATCGTTATTAAAATCTAAATTTTCAATTAGAATTTTATTTAAAAAAAATTTGCCTTAAAAGTAATTTATTCGAAAAAAGCAATTTTCTACTTTTCTTGAGTTAAATTTCGAACACGAAAATTAATTAAAAATGTTTTTTTTTTTTGTTTGTATTGCAGACTCGACATTCACAGCGACTGCAGTGAAAAAAGTGAGGACGAATTTACAAAGCAAGAAAAGCAAAGTGCCGAAAACTAAGAAACCCCAAGAAATTTTGAATAAAGAAAATAAGGAAATTAAGACGGAGAAGACGACGAATTATTTACGAAAAGTTCTCACAGATGAGGTGAAATTCATTCCAGAAGAAATTCAAAAGAAAGAGAATTTAGAGGAGGAAGATGATGATGATGATGAGGACGAAATGGATGTGCAAGTTTTGGGAGATCATAGTTATTATGAGCCGACAAAGGACAGTGAACTTGAAAATTTCACGTCAACCGACAGTAATAACGAAACTCTTTCTAAAACTTCTAATGAAAATGTTAGTACAATTTTATTTTTAAACTAAATTCACACTTTCGGATTTAGTTTTCTGTTTATATCTTTTATTCTGTACTTTTTTTTTTTACTATCTTTTATTTATTTTGTATTCAATTTATATTTTTTTATTCAGGTTATACACCAAGTCGGTAACTTAATTTTTTTAAACAAATTTGGCCATAAATTATTATTATTAATTTTAGGAAAAAAAAAGATTTTCAAATATATAAAATGTTTTTCCTTTTATATTATTAGCGTTTTGTATTTTTTTTTCTAATTTTGATTTATTTTTATTACGACGATATTTTTATTTTTCGTATTTTTTCTGTAAACGACGAGATTTTATGATTATTTTAATCATTAAATGTTTGTAGGATAATGATTTATTATTTGAAATAATAATTAACAAAAAGTCAACTAATTAATTAAAATTAGAAAAACTAATAATCAAAGATATTTATATGTGTCCTGACCTATGTATTTAACTAGATTCTTGTTTCGATTATGTAACATCTGATATCTTTATTTTTAGATCATGTTAATGGTGGTACAGAGCGACGGTGTTCACATGAAAGAAGTTCCTTACGTGACTCAGAAAAGAGACGATTTAAATCAAGAACCAATTTACCTGCCAGGTAATTATTTTAATTATTTTAATAATTAACATTAATCGAATCAATCATCCCAAAACACTGTATTTCAATTTCTCCATTCTTTTCTTCTTTTTAATGACAAAAAGTTACCTAAAAAATATAAAGTCTTATATTTTTCCATCTTTCCTCCTTTTTTTTCATTCAAATCTTTAACAATTATAATAATTTCAATTCATAATTTAAATAAATCTGAAAGTTTATTATTTTCAAATTTCAATTAATTGAAACTTTCTCATTTTTTCATATTTTTCTTCAATTTTTGATTTTTTTTATCCTTTTTTTTATATATATTTCTTATTTTCTTGAATTATTTCATTCTAAATTCTTACTTTTATTCTAAATCGAGTTTTTATTTTTTAAATCTCGTCTTTTTTAAATTATTTCTTTCACGTTGGTTTTATTTTTGAATAATTGAATAATTCTTTTTTACACTCATCTTTTTTCATTTTCTTATTTTATTTCACATTTTCTCGTTATTTAGTAATTTTTATCTCATTTTCTTTTTAAAATTTACATCTTTAAAAAATATATCATTATCAGGGTGGTCACTTGACCAAAAAACCGGGAAATGAACGAAAATCAATTTTTTTTCATATATCACAAATCTATAATAATAATAATAATAATAAGCAATTTCTTTCATTCCTTCATTCATTTTTTATCTATCACACTTAAAGTATGGCACATAGATATTTTTTGTTTTAAATCAGATACTTTTTGAAAAATGCATTTAAATTGATTAAAATATAAATTTATAAATATCAGTTGAAATAATTTTAATTTCATTATTAATAAATCTATAATTTTTCTATAATTTTCAACATTTTCCAATTTAAAATTATTCTTTTGAAATTTTATAATTATTTTTTAAATTTTTAATTATTTTGTTCTGCTGTCGATTATTCTAGTCAGTTTTAGAATTTTTCTTACAATTGTCAATTATTTTCCTCATTTCACAATTATTATATTTAATATTAAATTATTTTAGTCATTTTGTAATTTTTCTTTCAATTATCAACTATTTTCTTAAAATTTCAATTTATTTCTTTAACTTTTAATTATTTTCTTTGCTTCTCAATTATTTTTTTCAATTTTCGATTGCATTCTTCGTTTTTCTATTATTTTATTAAATATTCAATAATTCTCGCCTTTTCTTAATTATTACTTATTTTCTTGAAATTTCAATACAATTCATCAATTTCCAATTGATTTCTTTAATTTTAATTTATTTTCTACAATTTTTTCCAAAATTTTCATTAGTTTTCAATTGACAATTTATTATTCTCCTTCAATTTTATGATTATTCATTACTTTAAAAAAAAAAAATTTTCAAATGCCTATTTTTCTCACCATTTTCCGAATTTTTTTTTCAACTGTTAATTATTGTTTTTAATAGTTAATTATTTTCGTCATATTATAATTCTTCTTTTAATTATCAAATTATCTTTTTGAAATTTTCATTAAATTCTTTAATTTCCAATTTTTTCTTCAGTTTTTAATTATTTTCTTCAATTTTCTTTAATTTTCAATTATTATTATCGATTTTCAATTAATTCCTCAATATTCAATATTCTCGGATTTTTTCAATTATTTTTTCACTCATAAGAATTGTTTTAAATTTTCAAATTCTAGAACTATTTTCTTCAATTATTAGTTATTTTTTTCAAATTTAAATTCCACTTTTCATTTTTTAATTTTTTTTTGTATGTTTTGTATATGTTTTTGTATGTTTTTTCTATTATTTATGTCATTATTCAATTAACTTCTTTAAATTTTAATTATTTCGTCAATATCTCAATTATTGTATTCAAAAATTAAATTTCTTACATCAGGATCAAATTCATTTTTTTTAAATTTGAATTATTTTTGTCATTCTTCAATTATTTTCTTGTAATTTCATTTATTTTGTCATTTTTAAATTATTTTTTTAAAATTTGAATTATGTTCGTCAATTTTTAAATTATTGTCAGGAATATTTAAATTTTTTACACACGTTTAATTTTCTTGTTATTTTTAAATTATTTTGTTCAATTCTCAATTATTTCTTTCTTTTTAAATTAGTTGTTTCGATTTTCAATCCAGTTGTTAAATGTGCAATTATTTCCTACAATTTTTTCAATTTTCAATTATTATCTTAAAATTTTATAAATTATAAATTTTCAATTCAATTATTCAATTCTAGAATTCTTCAATTATTAGTTATTTTTTTCAAATTTAAATTCCACTTTTCAATTTTTAATTTTTTTTTGTAAATTAAAAAATTATCGCCTTTTTCTATTATTTTTTTCGAAAAATCATTAAGTTTCCTTAATTTTAAATACAATTGTTCAACTATTTATTTAATTTTTATCTTCAATTTTTATTTCCATTCTTGAATTTTCAATTCTTTTCTTTAATATTCGTTAATTCTCGTCTTTTTGAAATTACTTTTTTTCCATTTTTAAAGTATTTTCTTTTAATTTCACATATTTTCTTCAATTTTTCAATTATTCAATTATTTTCAATTATTATCTAAAAATTTTATTATTCTTTTATTTTTTAAATCATTGTCATGAATATTTAAATTTATTACACAAGTTTTCATTTATTTTTGTCTTTTTCAATTACTTTCTTAAAATTTCAATTATGTTCTTCAATCTTTAAATTATTGTCAAGAATATTCAAATATTCTGCACAAGTTTCAATTTACTTTTGTTATTTTTCCATTATTTTTTTCAAATATCAATTACTATTGTCATTTTTAAGTATTTTTGACATTTTCAATTATTTTTTTTATATTTCTATAATTTTCACCATTTTAGAATTCTTTTCTACAAATTTTAATTGTTTTATTCAATTTTTTTATTTTCATTTTTTTCTTTTTAAATTTTTTAATTATTCTCTTCAAATTTTATTCATTTGTTCAAGCTTCAATTAAATTCTACAACGTTGAATTATTTTCCTCAAACTTCTAATTACCATTTTTTTTAAATTCAATTTCCAATTTTTCAATTATTGTCTATAAATTTTTACATCAGCTTTCAATTATATATGTCATTTCTTAATTTTTTTTTTTCAAATAACAATTATTTTTGTCATTATTGATATATTTTTGACATTTTTGAATTATTTTCTTAAAATTTCAATGTTTTTATTATTGTCATCAATTTATTAACTTTTACACTACTTTTCAAATATTTATTTCATTTTTTCAATTTGCTTCTTCATATTTCAATTAGATTGTTAATTTTTCAATTATTTTTGCTCCATTTTTAAATTATATTTCTCATTTTTCATTAATTTTTTTTTTTTGCTAATTTCAGTTACTTTTGTCATTTTTCAGCTGTTTTCTACATATATAAATTTTTGTTGACATTTTTTAATTATTTTTTGCAAGTTTCAATTATTTTCTTGAAAATTCTATTATTTTTTTTCAATTTTTGAACTATTGTCTAAAAAGTTTAACTTTTACTCCAGATTTCTATTATTTATGTCATTATTCAATTAATTTCTTTAAATTTTAATTATTTCGTCAATATCTCAATTATTGTACTCAAAAATTAAATTTCTTACATCAGGATCAAATTCATTTTTTTTTAAATTTGAATTATTTTTGTCATTCTTCAATTATTTTCTTGTAATTTCATTTATTTTTGTCAGTTTTAAATTATTTTTTTAAAATTTGAATTATGTTCGTCAATTTTTAAATTATTTTCAGGAATATTTAAATTTTTTACACACGTTTAATTTTCTTGTTATTTTTAAATTATTTTGTTCAATTCTCAATTATTTCTTTCAATTTAAATTAGTTGTTTCGATTTTTAATCCAGTTGTTAAATGTGCAATTATTTCCAACTTTTATTCCTATAATCTTTTCAATTGCGTAATAATGTAGCCATTTTTCGAATTTTGTTTTCAACTGATGTGTTAATAAAAAGTTTTAAGCTTTAAAAATTTGTAAATTTTAAATATAAACGCGAATTTCGCAAAATTTAAAATACTGTTTTAAATGTTCGAAAATTTGTGACCATGAAAAACCTGGAATTTAATTTAATAAAAAAAGGCCCCATCCTGATTATTAATATCTCGTTTATTTATTACAATAATTTCTATTTAAATGTGATACGATTATTAGTTGTATGTCATTAATTAACATTCTTTATCTTTAATAGCTTCTAATTACAAATTTTCTGTTTAATTAGAGCCAGTTCAGACAGAGGAGGTTTACGCGAGAAATATGGAAAGTCCAGTTCCTGCAAAACCGAAGGGAAAGGCCAAATTTATCGGTACCAGTCGAGAAGAAAAGGAGATGGCCCTTTTATTAATGGATCGAATCAAGAAAAAAGGAAATCCAACTGGGAATAATCTTCAGTGTCGAATTTGTGATCCGCCAAGAACTTTTACTGCACCAACTACTCTTGTTTCTCATTACAGAAGTCACGCAGGAATTAAACCGTACGAGTGTAGAATTTGTAGATCAGTTTTTACAAGACGACACAGCCTAAAGTATCATATGCTCATTCATCAGAATCAAACGCGTTTTACTTGTGCCGATTGTGGAAAAAAATTCAGACATCCGTCACATTTTCGTGAACACAGAAGAAGACACACTGGCGAGGCACCTTTTGGATGCGAAGATTGCGGTCAAAGGTATTCAGAATTATTTTTTAAATCATCGCAAGAATGTTAAATTCAAATTTGGTACAAAATTCTAGGTAGAAATAAAGTTAAAAATAATTTAAATTTTTCAAATTTCCGAGTCATGATGATTTTAAGTTATTTAAACTTTCAAATTTTAATCTAAATTTTAGTAGTTAAAACATAATTATATTCTTTTTGTATTTCTTAGCAACTTGTGAGAAATTTCACTTTTTCGAAACTGTTTAATTTGAGATAAAAAAAAATTGTTTTAGATCAGAGAAAATGCGGGAAATTTAATGCAACATGAAAAAACCGGAAATTTGTAAAAAGATTCGAGAAATAAATAAATAAATTTTTTTTAAATTAAAAAAATAAATAAGAAGTGAATTAAAAAAACGGTAAACTTTTTTATAAAAGAGAAATTTTTTTTTAAATTAGAAAAATAAGAGGATTATTTTACAAATTGAAGAAAAAAAGAATGAATAAAATTTTGGAAAAGCTTAAAAAATTTTTAAAAGAGAAAGAATTCTGTGATATAGAAGAACGATGTTAAATTGAGAATATTTAGTACAGGATTAAATTTACATAATGTAAAATAAAAGAATAAAAGTCTTCAAAAAAGTAGAAAATTGAGAATTTTAAAAAATGTTGATAAAAGCATCGAATAAATGATTTCAAAAATTCGTAATTACAAGATAAAAAATTTAAAGTAAGGAAAAATGTTTCTAAAAAATAGAAAAATGATGACGAAAATTAAAGAATTAATTAAAATGCAAGGAAAGACTAGAAAAATTGTGAAACAATAAGAAAATTAAATAAATTGGAAGAAAATGGAGAAATTTTTTTTCTTAATCTAACTGCAAAAAAATTGTAAAAGGTTCAAAAAATAAAAAAATTTGATAAAAATCTACTAAAAAAATTGGAATTTTTAAAAGTAAAATAAAAAAATGGATATAAAGATAAATAGAAAGTCCACAAAAGAAAATTTAAAATCCTTTAAAAATAGGAAAGTTTAGACAAATTAAACGAATACCTAATACTTTTAAAATATTACACTTAAAACAAGTCAAAATTAAAATTTAGAAAAATAAAGAAAATCTAAATATTAGATGAAAGAATAAGTAAATTTAAAAAAAAAAACAAAATGTGAAAAGAAATTGAATAAATTTACAAAAAATTGAGCGTATTTATTTTTAAAAAAATAGAAATAATTAAGAAAAATAAAGAAAATCTAAATATTAGATGAAAGAATAAGTAAGTTTGAAAAAAAAAATGTGAAAAGAAATTAAATAAATTTACAAAGAAATGAGCGTATTTATTTTTAAAAAAATATAAATAATTAAGAAAATCAAAGAAATAAAAAGTTTAGTGAATGTTTCAATAACAAAATTGTGTAAAATAATATTAAATAATCAGAGATGCCAGTGACTCGCTTTTCTAACTTTTTTAGTAAAGTGTCTATTCTTTTTTGTGATTTTTAAACTACTTTTGTCAATTTTAAAGTATTTTTGCGATTTTGAATTTAATTGTTTCAAATATTAATTATTCTTTTCAGTCTTTAAATTATTGTCATAAATATTTAAATTTATTACACAAATTTTCATTTATTTTTGTCCTTTTTCAATTAGTTTATTATATTTTCAGTCCTGTTCTTCAATCCTTAAATTTTTGTCAGGAATGTTTAAATATTCTACACAAGTTTCAATTTACTTTTGTTATTTTTTAATTATTTCCTTCAAATTTCAATTACTTTTGTCATTATTCAAATATTTTTGTCGTTTTCCAATTATTTTCTTCAAACATTTCTATTATTTTTGTCATTTTAGAATTATTTTATACAAATTTTAATTGTTTTATTCAATTTTTTTTTATTGTCATGAATATTTCAATTTCTTACACCAGTTTTCAATTATTTTCTTCAAATTTCAATCATTTTCTCAATTCTTTTTTTTATTGACATTAATTTATTAATTTTTTACACCTTTTTCAATTAGTTTCTACAATTTTCAATTATTTTCTTCAAACTTTAATTATTTTTTACGTATTCAAAATTTTTTTGACATTTTTTAATTATCCTCTTTAAATTTCAATTATTTTATTCAATTTGTTTTTATTGTCATGAATTTTTAAATTTCTGAAACCAGTTTTCAATTATTTTCTTTAAATTTCAATCATTTTCTCAATTCTTTTTTTTATTGCCATGAATTTATTAATTTTTTACACCTTTTTTAATTATTTTCTACAATTTTCAATTATTTTCTTCAAACTTTAATTCATTTTTTCATATTTAAATTTCTTTTTACATTTTTGAATTAGTCTCTTCAAATCTCAATTATTTTCTTCAAACTTTAATTCATTTCTGCATCTTTGAATTATTTTCCTTAAACTTCTAATATTTTTTTCAATTTTACAGTTATTGCCTTTAAATTTTTAATTTTTACATCAGTTTTCAATTATTTATGTTATTATTTAACTAATTATTTAACATTTTAATTATTTCGTCAATTTTTCAAGTATTGTCTTCAAATATTTTATTTTTTACACCAGTTATCAATTATTTTTGTCATTGCTCAATTATTTTCTTCAAATTACAATTATTTTGGTCATTATTCAAATATTTTTGACATTTTGCAATTATTTTCTTTAAATGTTTAAATTCGTCAAACTTTTTAGTAGTGTCATGAATTTTTAATTTTTTCACACCAGTTTTCAATTATTTTCTACAAATTTACATTATTTTCTTCATATTAAATTTTTTTTTACATTTTTGAATTATTCTCTTCAAATTTCAATTATTTTCTTCAAACTTCATTTAATTTCTTCAACTTTCAATTATTTTCAACAAACTTTTAATATTTTTTTCAATTTTTCAATTATCGTCTATAAATTCTTAATTTTCACACCAACTTTCAATTATTTATGTCATTATTCAATTACTTCCTTAAAATTTCAATTATTTCATTAATTTTTCAAATATCGTTATCAAATTTTTAATTTTTTATACTATTTATCAATTATTTTTGTCATTTCTCAATTATTTTTTTCAAATTACAATTATTTTTGTTGTCATTCAAATCTTTGATATTTTGGTATTATTTTCTTTAAATGCCATTTGTCTTCATTATTTTTATCATTGTCACTAATTTTTAATTTTTTTTTACCTATTTTCATTTATTTTCTTCATTCTTATTTTTTATTGACATGAATTTATTAATTTTTCACACCTTTTTCACTTATTTCTTACAAATTTCAATTATTCTCTGCAAATTTCAATTATCTTCTTCAAACTTCAATTAATTTATTTAACCTTGAATTATTTTCCTCAAACTTCTAATTTTTTTTTTTTCAAATAATATTAAATAATCAGAGATGTCAGTGATTCGCTTTTCTAACTTTTTTAGTAAAGTGTCTATTCTTTTTTGTGATTTTTAAACTACTTTTGTCAATTTTAAAGTATTTTTGCGATTTTGAATTTAATTTTTTCAAATATCAATTATTCTTTTCAGTCTTTAAATTATTGTCATAAATATTTAAATTTATTACACAAATTTTCATTTATTTTTGTCCTTTTTCAATTAGTTTATTATATTTTCAGTCCTGTTCTTCAATCCTTAAATTTTTGTCAGGAATATTTAAATAATCTAAACAAGTTTCAATTTACTTTTGTTATTTGTCAATTATTTTCTTCACATTTCAATCATTTTCTTCATTCTTATTTTTTATTGACATGAATTTATTAATTTTTCACACCTTTTTCAATTATTTCTTACAAATTTCAATTATTTTCTTCCAATTTCAATTACCCTTTCATTATTCAAGTATTTTTGACATTTTACATTTTTTTTCTTCATATTTCGATTATTTTGGTCATTTTAGAATTATTTTTTATAAATTTCAATTATTTAAAAAAAAAGTATTGTCACGAATTTTTAAATTTTTTACTCCAGTTTTTAATTATTTTCTTCAACTTTCAATTATTTTCTACAAATTTCACTTATTTTCTTCAAACTTTAATTACCTACTTTCTTTATATTTAAATTTTTGTTGACATTTTTGAATTATTCTCTGCAAATTTCAATTATCTTCTTCAAACTTCAATTAATTTATTTAACCTTGAATTATTTTCCTCAAACTTCTAATTTTTTTTTTCAATTATTGTCTATATATTTTTAATTTTTACACCAGCTTTCAATGATTTATGTCATTATTCAATTATTTTCTTAACATTTTAATTGTTTCGTCAATATCTCACTTATTGTACACAAAATTTAAATTTTTTACATCTACCACAAAATCATTTTTTCCAAATTTTTATTATTTTTGTCATTCTCGAATTATTTTCTTCAAATTTCAATTAGTTTGTTTCAAATTTTCAATTTCTGTCTTATTTTTTTGATTTTTAATCAATTTTTCAATTAAATCCGGGTAAATTGTAGTTTACAATTCATTAATTTAAAAATAATCATTCGACAAACACTCTTCCCTACATTTTCGATATTATTTACAAAAAATATACTAAATTTCATTTTTTTTTTTCAGATTTAAAACTCGCAACACTTATAAAAGGCATTTGAAAACACGCCACGGCAAAGTTTTGACAACATCGGGTGAATTGCTTCATCTCTCGGAGGAAGATTTTCAAAAGGTTCGCACTAATCGAAAGAAAAAAACGCCTCCGGCTGTCGAGAATATTGTAGATGAGGATGCAACCGCGTCCGAGGCGATTTTGCAATATGATAATTCCAACTGTGATACGCAAGAAAATCAGGATGACAGTTACAAAGACTTTAATCAATTTGACAGCGAGCAAATTGATGAAGCTGTCTGGATTCATGATATTAAGCAAGAAAAGAGGTACAATTTCAAGATTGAAAGTAGAACGGAGAGTGATGATGAAATTGAGAACGACGATCCTGATGTTGATAAGACTGATTTCGTTGAGACTGAAGAAAATGCCGGAAATGAAGAATTTAATTCCAATCATCTATTTGATACTATTGATGAAACCATGTGCGATAATGAGGAAAATTCCATTATTCTGGATGGAAATGTTGAGACGGATTTAGAAGATATTAAAGCAGGGACTCAGATTTTGTACGAGAAAGATTTTCACGAGGAGGAGGAACTTTATAACGAGTATGAGAATCAAATTGAGAATGTTGGAGAGGAGATTTTGGGATATGAGGAGCAAATTTTGCACGATGTCGATGTCATTCAGGAAGTTCAGGTAGAATTTTTAATTTAAAGAAAATAAATGAGAGTATGAAGGAAGAAACAAAGATTTCCGAATTTTTAGATTTTACCTGAAATTTCACAATTTCGTAGATTTTTGAATTAATTTAAAAAAAAATGTATTCTTTAATAATTTTAAGAACAATTAATATTATAAAATAAACTCCAGACAATTTTGAATTTATTATAATGGATAAGTTCCAGAATATCTTGAATTTTCTATTGAATTTTTTCGATTCAAAATAAATTCCAAAGATTTTTTGATTAATTAACAGAAAATTTTAGATATAAAAATAAATTCCAGAAGATTTTAGATTTATTTTTTTAATTTTTAAATTTTAGATAAAATTGCAGAATTTTTTTTAGACACTAATTATAATTCCAGAACATTTAACATTCTAAAATAAATTTCAGAAAATTCTAAATTATTTTTAAATTCCAGAAGTGATTAGATTTTAATTCTTTAGAATTGTTTTTGATGAGATTTTATTTTTATTTTTAGAATTTTGTTAAAACCCTCAATTTTTACTTTCTACAAAAAATTTCTGAAATTTGTAGATTTTATGTATAATAAATATTTGAATATTATTTAGATTTTATTTTTAATTATTAGATTTTTCATAAGAGTCAGAAATTAATGGATTCTAGTATTTTAAGAATGTTTCAGATTATTTAAATAAAATTACAGAAAAGTTTTGATTTAAAAGTAAGGTTCCAGTAGATTTTATTTTTTTTTATTTTTAGATTTTAGATAAACTTGCAGAATTCTTTTAGACACTAATCAAAATTTCAGAAAATTTAAGATTCTAAATTAAACTTCAGAAAATTTTAGATAATTTATTAAATTCCAAAATTTTTTAGATTTTAATTCTTTGAGATCGTTTTAGTTTAGAATTTATTTTTATTTTTAGATGTTTAATAAACAACCTCAATTTGTAAATTCTAAAATAATTTTCAAAAAATTCATAATTTCCAGAATATTTTGCATTTTTTGTTGAATTTTTTCGGTGCAAAAAAATTCTAGATAATTTTAGATTTATTTTTGGATTTTTTCGATAATAGAATGAATTCCAACGATTTTTTGATTTATTAACAAGTTTCAAAGTATTTTATATTTTTTCTATAATTTTTTAATTTCTGAAGTGAGTTCCAGAAAATTTTAGATTACATTATGAATTATAGAACATTTAAGATTTTTTTTTCAATTTTTAAACTCTAAATAAAAAATTTCAGAATTTTCTTAAGAGTTTGCAACAAAAACCAGAATATTTAAGATTCTAGAGTGCAGAAAACTTTAAAAGTTATAATAAATTTCAGAACATTTAGGACTTTTTTATACTTAAATTCTGGATTAAAATCCAAAATCTTTTTGACTCTAAAATAAATTCCACGGGAATTAATACTTTAGAATAAATTATACAGAATCAAAAATTTTATAATAATTTCTCGAATATTTGGGTTTTTTTTTAGTTTTTAAAGTCATTTTAGAATGTTTGAGATTCTAATATAAATAAAATTACAGAAAAGTTCAGATTTAAATGTAAATTCCAGAAGATTTCATTCTAGAATGAAATGAACTCTAGAATTTTATTTAGGATTTGAAAATTTTAAAAAAATATCTAAAAGATTAGGAATACGATATTTTTATGGAAAAAAAATTGTAATTTGAAAAAACGAATATAAAGTTTTTGGGTATTTATTCTAGAATCTAAGAAAGTTTTGAAATTTCATCCGGAATTTTATCTTAGATCTTAAATGTTTTGAAATTTATTATTTCTATAATTTTGTAGAATTTATTTTTCAAACTAAACTATTCTGTAATTTATTTATAATCACAAACATTCTAAAACTTTCGAACTCTTATGTGAAATTATTAATTTATTATACATAAAATCTACAAATTTCTGGAATTTATTTTAGAAAGTAAAAATTGAGAATGTTTATCAAAATTCTAAAAATAAAAATAAAATCTCAACAAAAACAATTTTAAAGAATTAAAGTCAAAACAGTTCTGGAATTTAATAAAAAATCTATAATTTTCTGAAATTTATTTTAAAATCTTCAATGTTCCAGAATTTTGATAAGTGTCTAAAAAAATTCTACAAGTTTATCTAATATCTAACAGAGAGAAAATAATCTAAAATTTAAAAAAATCTGAAATCTTCTGGAATTTATTTTTAAAACTAAATTTTTTTGTAATTTATATTAAAATCTTCATTCTAAAAATACTTTAAAATCTAAATAATAAAAAAAAAATCTAAAATGTTCTAGAATTCATTATAAAATTTTTAATTCAGTGAAATTTATTCTAGAATATTAAATGACCTGGAATTTATTTTCGAGTCTAAAAAATTCTGGAATTTAATCCCAAATTTAAATCTAAAAAAATCAATATTCTATAATTTATAATGAAATCTAAAGTTTTCTGGAATATTTTTTTAGAATATTAAATGTTCTAGAATTCACTTCAGAAATTAAAAAATTATAGTGAAAATATAAATTAGTTTGGAACTTGATAATAAATCAAAAAATCTTTGGAATTTATTTATCTAAAAATTCCAAAAATAAATCTAAAATGATCTAGAATTTATTTTAAATCGAAAAAATTCAACCAGAAAATTCAAGATATTCTGGAAATTCTGTACTTTTTGCAATTTATTTAAGAATGTAAAAATTGAGGTTGCTTATCAAAATTCTGAAAATAAAATTTAAACAGAAACAAACACAAAGAATTAGAATCTAAAAAATTTTGGAATTTAATAAATAATCTAGAATTTTCTCAAGTTTATTTTAAAATCTTCAAATTACTGGAATTTTGTCTAAAAAAATTCTGCAAGTTTATCTAAAATCTAAAAATTAAAAAAATAAATCTAAAATCATCTGGAATTTATTTTTGAATCTAAAATTTTCTGTAATTTTATTTCTACTAGAATCTTAAACATTCTAAAAATACTTTAGAATCTAAAAAAAATCCCAAATATTTTAGCAATTATTATAAATTTTTTATTTTTGTAAAATTTATTCTAAAGTATTAAGTCACCTGGAATTTGGATTTTAATCCAGAATTTAAATATAAAAAAGTCTTAAATGTTCTGAAATTTAAATAGATGTTCTCTAGAATCTTAAATATTATGGTTTTTGTTCCAAACTATTAAGAAAATTCTAAAAATTTTTATTTAAAAAAATCTTAAAGGTTCTATAATTTATAATGTAATCTTAAATTTCCTGGAATATTTTTTTAGAATATTAATGTTCTGGAATTCACTCTAGAAACTAAAAAATTATAGAGAAAATATAAAATACTTTGGAACTTGTTAATTAATCAAAAAATCGTTAGAATTTATTCTATTATCGAAAAAGTCTAAAAATAAATCTAAAATTATCTAGAATTTATTTTGAACCGAAAGAATTCAACAGAAAATGCAAAATATTCTAGAAATTAGGAATTTTTTGAAAGATATTTTAGAATGTACAAATTGAGGTTGTTTATAAAGCATCTAAAAATAAAAATAAATTCTAAACTAAAACAAACTCAAAGAATTAAAATCTAAACAATTTTTGAATGTAATAAATAATCTAAAATTTTCTGAATTTTTTTAGAATCTTAAATTTTCTGGAATTTTGATTATTGTCTAAAAGAATTCTGCAAGTTTATCTAAAGTCTAAAAGTAAAAAAAATTAAATCTACTGAAACCTTACTTTTAAATCAAAACTATTCTGTAATTTTATTTAAATAATCTGAAACATTCTTAAAATAATAGAATCCATTAATTTCTGACTTATGAAAAATCTAATAATTAATAATAAAATATAAATAATATTCAAATATTTATTATACATAAAATCTACAAATTTCAGAAATTTTTTGTAGAAAGTAAAAATTGTGGGTTTTAACAAAATTCTAAAAATAAAATCTCATCAAAAACAATTCTAAAGAATTAAAATCTAAACACTTCTGGAATTTAAAAATAATCTAGAGTTTTCTGAAATTTATTTTAGAATGTTAAATGTTCTGGGATTATGATTATTGTCTAAAAAAAAATTCTGCCATTTTATCTAAAATTTAAAAATTAAAAAAATAAATCTAAAATCTTCTGGAATTTATTTTTATATCTAAAATTTTCTGTATTTTTATTTCTACTATAATCTTAAACATTCTGAAATGAAAATATTTTAAAACATTTCTATGATTTTTTACAATTATTACTTTCGCTAATTTTTAATTCTTTTCATTATTTTTTTTTCAATTAATTTACAAAACTTGCAAAAATTTCTTTAATTTCACTTAATTTCTTCAATTTTTAATTATTTTCATTTGTTTTCATAATTTCCAAAATTTTTTTTATTAATTATCTTAAATTTCAATTATTTTTAGCATTCTTTAATTCTTTTCTTGCATTTTTGATTATTCTAATTTTTTTCAATTAATTTTTTAGATTGTCAAGTACATTTTTTCTTAAATTCATTATTTTCTTCAATTTTAAATTATTTTCAGTTTTTTTTTTCATAATTACCAAAACTGCCAAAACTATGATTTGCTTGTATTTTATGTATATTCTGTATTTTTGGCAACTATTTCTCTAAAATTAAAAATTGTTTTCTTGAATTTTAAATTATATTTATCTTCTTTTTCTCTCTAATTTTCTTTTTTTTCAATCCGCTTCTAAAAATTTTCAAGTACTTTTCTGAAAATTTCTTTAACTTTCCTTTATACTTAAATTATATTCTGTAAATTTTTTAATTTATATTCTGCAAGTTTATCTAAAATCTAAAAATTAAACAAATAAATCTAAAATCATCTGGAATTTATTTTTGAATCTAAAATTTTCTGTAATTTTATTTCTACTAGAATCTTAAACATTCTGAAATTACTTTAGAATCTAAAAAAAAAATCCCAAATATTTTAGCAATTATTATAAATTTTTTATTTTTGTAAAATTTACTCTTAAGTATTAAGTCACCTGGAATTTGGATTTTAATCCAGAATTTAAATATAAAAAAGTCTTAAATGTTCTGAAATTTAATATAACATTTAAAGTTTTCGGCACTGTAGAATCTTAAATATTCTGGTTTTTGTTCTAAACTACTCTTACGAAAATTCTGAAATTTTTTATTTAGAGTTTAAAATTGTAAAAAAATCTTAAATGTTCTATAATTTATAATGTAATCTAAAATTTTCTGGAATATTTTTTTAGAATATTAATGTTCTAGAATTCACTCTAGAAACTAAAAAATTATAGAGAAAATATAAAATACTTTGGAACTTGTTAATTAATCAAAAAATCTTTGGAATTTATTTTATTATCCAAAAAATCCACGAATAAATCTAAAATGATCTAGAATTTATTTTGAATCGAAAAAATTCACTAGAAAATTCAAGATATTCTGGAACTTATCCATTATAATAAATTCAAAATTGTCTGGAGTTTATTTTATAATATTAATTGTTCTTAAAAGTATTAAAGAATACATTTTTTTTTTTAATTAATTCAAAAGTCTAAGAAATTGTGAAATTTCATTGAAAATCTATAAATTCAGAAACTTTTTTTCTTCCTTCATACTTTCAGTTTTTCTCTGATAGAATTTTAATTTAAAAATAATGACGATAATGTTCGATTTTGCAGATAGAGAACGAAGACAATTCACAAAACTTTGACGAGGATTCGTCGATGAATATTTTTTGCGACAACGACGAAGAAAATCATCATCTGCTTGAAAGTGACAATTTCGCGAAGGAGGTTTTGAAAATTGAACAAATTCAAGATCCCGAAGATTTTATAAACGAGGAAGAAATTTTGCCTGACCAGCCATTAATCGAGAATGATGATGACGACGATGATGATGAAGTGTTGAAAAATACGGAAATTTTGGACATGTCTGAAATGGACGAAGACAAAATAAGTGAAAAGTGCTTTTTAAATAATGACTTCAATGATTCGCAGGCAGCGTCTGTTTTTAATTTGAATTTAGACACAAAGGAAAAGGTCCGCGTTGAACCCTGTGGAGTTCCGATTTCTCATTTTCAAAGCCAGTCGGCATTTCAAATAAGCAAGGACGGCAAAATGACACTATTTGGCAAACAAACGCAGACAATCAATTTATTGCAAAACGAGAGTGCGATTCTTTTTTTATCAAACGGTGCCGAGTTGCCGAAAAACTATTTAAAAATTAATCAAAATGGAATTCTCGTCAAAGAACTGAAAACATTGCCAATTGTCTCTGCTTCTCAGAAGTAGGTCTTCATTGTTAATTTGACCGTTATTTCTTCAGTTAATTAATAACTATCAAATTCTATCCATTAAGTATCAAATTCATTATTTAACTATCAAATTCTATTCACTATAAAAATAACTTATGAAATTTAAGTTTCTTATACAGTCAATGGCATTTGGCATTGGCCAAATTTTCTATATTTATCGATAAGAAAGTTTATATTTCTTTTATAACATCATAATATCTTTATTATTATACATACAGTGCATTTATTAAAAAAAAAAGAAAACAAAAAAAAAATTTATGATTTTTTTTACACAATAAGTAACACTTGTTTCATTTTCGTTCGAAAATTTCACGATTTTCTAAAATCAAATTTTAATTGTACATTTGCATTGTAAATTAATCTGCATTATGTGTACTGTATTAAAATTAAGCAATGCTTTGTTGAAAAGTCGCTCAAACTTTTGTCTTCCAGTTTATTACAAATATATATCTTTTTTTTTTTCAATTCAATTATTTTCTGTAAGTAGTTTAAAAAGTAAGGGGCTCACGGAAAAGTTTATTCTTCATAATAAATACTTTCTAACTGCACTTTGGCTCAATTTTTTATTTGTTGATTTCCACGATTGGCAAATTTTATCCAAATTTGTTTTTTTGTCGCGTCGTATTGAAAATTTGAAGCACTGGCAAAATAAGCAAATTTTTACTATATTTTAACAGTAAAAATTTGATAGATTAGCAATTTTTAAGAGTAGATTTTTTCAAGACAGTAGAATTAACAAAGTAATTATTAAACATTAATTTCATTAAGCCCACAAATTGTGCCTTACTTTAAAATAAATAACTTGCCACTTGAATAACAAATGTTTAGAAATTTAGAGAGGGTACGTTACAATTATGTAAAAGTTAAAATTATTTTTCAGCTTTAATTTATAGCGAAAGATGCACGAAAGTAATAGCAAATACTCTAAAATAAAAACTAATTAATGTCTATTATGTGTAGAATTATAATAACTTTCTACGAATACCACTACATTTTTTTGTTTTTTGTTTCAAGAAAAAAAAGAAACATGTAATCGCGCTACACACACAATTGTATTTTTATACAGATTTTGTACTTATGTTTAATAAAATCAAGAAAAATTCAAATTTCCTTAATTTTTAAATACTGCTGTCGAATCTGTGAATTTTTAACAAATATTTACATTGTAATGGAAATTGTAGGCGTGTTTGACTAGAGAGTCTTCTTTTTTCTACTTAAAAGTAATAATACATTTTTTAATTCTCGAAATTTACAAAACATGGCAAATTAACCTCGAACGTTTGATAAATCTTTTCTTAAATAAATCTAATATTATAATTTAATAATATATAATATATATATATATATATATATTTATTATTAACCGTATCGGTTAACATGATAATTCAATATTTAAATTAACTACCTATGCAATAAAAAATACCTGTATTATTCTGTTTGCACGCATTTTAAGTCTTTTAAATTTCTATCTACATTATGAATGCGCAAATTTTTTCAGAGATTCATTAAAAGGAAGACAACTTAATGTGTGTTCAGAGTAAATAATAAATAATTTACAGATTATAATAGTATACAAATTCAACTTCGTAGACTACTCGCTTCTGCTCTTTGTCTTTTAATGAGTCTAAGTTTACTTTTGCAATAAATGCGAAGAAAAACTGAGAAGAAGACTATAATGATTCCAAAAATGCCGAGTGTCGTGATTGGATGATGGTAGACTAAACACGAAATTAAAATTGCTAAACTCTGAAACAAAAAGTTGGTGAATTATAGTTTTTTCAATTAAGCAAAAATTGGATTTTAACAATTTAAAAAAAATATCTAGTTTAAAATATTGGTAATTTGTTGCAAAACACACCTGTCTTATGGTCATAATAATCACAAAAGTGACAGCACCGAATTTTGAAATTGTATAAAAAATGTACAACTGGCCACTAGCTGAACAAATTGAAATTAATAAACAGTCCATTACGAATCTTGGATGCTGAAAAATATAAAAATTAAATTAATTTTTTTAATTTACCATTATTATTTTCATTTTGGAATTATTGTTTTCAATTTAAAATTTTTTAAACAATTTTTCAATTATTGTTTTCAATTATTTTCCTCAATTTTTAATTATTATTCTCACTTTGTTCCAGATTTTTAAGTATTTTTCTCAAATTTCAATTATTTTTTTTAAAATTTTTATTATTTTCATTTGTTTTCGTAATTTCTAACAAATTTGATTAATTATCTTAAATTTCAATTATTTTTAGCTTTCTTTAATTCTTCAATTGTTCAGATTTTTGTAAATTAATTTCTCAGATTTTCAAGTATTTTTCTCAAATTTAAATTATTTTTTTTATTTAAAAAAAGTTGTGCAATTTATTTAATTATTTATTTTTTCAACTTATTGTTTTTATTAAATTTCAATTATTTTATCCAATTTTTCATTATTCTACTTTTTTTTCCAATTTATTTCTAAGATTTTCAAGTATTTTTTTCAAATTTCTATTATTTTCTTCAATTTTCAATCATTTTTATTATTTCTGAATTAATATCCTGAACTTTTAAATATATATCTCAATTTTAAATTATTTTGTTCAATATTCATTACTTTTTATATTATTTTGCAATTAAATTCTCCATCTTTTAATTATTTTAATTTTGTTTCAATTTATTTCCTAAATTTTCAGTTATTATCTCAAATTTAGATTATTGTCTTCAATTTTCGATTTTTTAGACGATTTTACAATTATTTTCTTTTGCTTAAAATTAAATTCTGTAATTTTTTTATTATTTCCTCTAATTTGTAATTATTTTCATTCTTTTGCCATATTTTTAAAAAATATTAATTATTTTTCAAAAATATTAATTATTTTCATCATATTTCTTTTATTTTTTTAAATTTTAAATTATTTTTATCAATTTTCAATTATTTTCCTAAATACTTAATTATTATTTTCATTTTTTAAAATTAATTTGAAAGATTTTAGAGTATTTTTCTTAAATTTATATTATTTCCTTCAATTTTTAATTATTTTCATTTTTTTTCACAATTTCCAAAATTTTTTATTAATTATCTTAAATTTCAATTATTTTTAGCTTTCTTTAATTCTTTTCTTTAACTTCTAATAATTCTAATAATCTATTCTAATAAATAAATAAATATAAAGTTCTCATTTTTTTCAATTAATTTAACAGATTTTCTAGTATTTTTCTCCAATTTCAATTATTTATTTATTTATTTTTTTAATTCTGCAATTTTTCAATTATTTATTTCAAATTTTAATTATTTCTTTCAATTTATCATTGTCTTTATCATATTTCAATTATTTTCTCCAAGTTCCAAATTTTGAAGAGATTTTTCAATTATTTTCCCTAATTTTTAATTATTCTTTTTTTAAATTATTTTTTAAGATTTTTAAATACTTTTTTCAAATTTCATTATTTTCTTCATTTTTTTTTCATATTTTCCATAATTTTAAACTATTTATCTGATATTTCGATTATTTAATTCAATTTTAAATTATTTATATTATCTTTTTATTATTTTCTTCAATTTTCAATTATTTTCATTATTTCTGAATTAATTTCCTAACTTTTCAATTAATCTCAATTTCAATCATTTTCTGTAATTTTCAATTACATTCTCAAATTTTTCATTATTCTAATTTTTTTCAATTTATTTCTAAGATTTTCAAGTCTTTTTGTCATAAACTTAAATTAGGTAGTTTATTTTATTTTTAAACATTTCTATGCTTTTTTACAAAAATTATTACTTTCGCTAATTTTTAATTCTTTTCATTTATTTTTCAATTAATTTAAAAAATTTTTTTAATTTCACTTAATTTCTTCAATTTTTAATTATTTTCATTTGTTTTCATAATTTCCAAACAATTTTTTATTAATTATCTTAAATTTCAATTATTTTTAGCGTTCTTTAATTATTTTCTTGCATTTTTTATTATTCTAATTTTTTTCAATAAAATTTTCAGATTTTTCAAGTACATTTTTTCTTAAATTCATTATTTTCTTCAATTTAAAATTATTTTCAGTTTTTTTTTCATAATTATAACTATGATTTGCTTGTATTTTATGTATATTCTGTATTTTTGGCAACTATTTCTCTTAAATTAAAAATTGAGGGGCTGGATGCAATAAAGGGATATAGACGACTTTCGAAGTCCCCCGTTTCTGCCGGAGACTCGCTGTACGCGGGGCCAACGAAAGTCTCGCGTATCCCCTTATTGCATCCAGCCCCTCAATTGTTTTCTTGAATTTTAAATTATATTTATCTTTTTTTTCTCTCTAATTTTCTTTTTTTTAATCCGCTTCTAAAATTTTCAAGTAACTTTTCTGAAAATGTCTAACTTTCCTTCACTTAAAGTATAGTCTGTAAATTTTTTAGTTTAATTCCCTCAACTTTTAATTATTTTCTTCAATTTTAAATTATTTATATTATTTTTTCATTACTTTCTTCAATTTTTAACCATTTTTACTATTTCTGAATTAATTTAATAAATTCTTAATTATTTATCTCAATTTCAATCGTTTTTTTAAAATTTCAATTATTTTCTCCAATTTTTCATTATTTTAATTTTTTGTCAATTTATTTCTAAGATATTCAGGTATTTTTCTCAAACTTAAATTATTTTCTGTAATTTTGAAACAGTTCTATGAGTTTTTTACTTTTATTTTTTTTTATTTGATCTAAACAAATAATTTTTAAATTACTTTCGCCAATTTTTAATTGTTTTAATTTGTTCTTTTCTCAATTAATTTGCAATATTTTAATATTTTTTAATTCTAAAATTTGATAAATTTTGTCCTATATATTTTGAATGTTGTATTATTTAATCTTTTAAAAAATACCTTGGTCATAAAGGTCAAAGAATACATGAAAGTAGACTGTTGAATAAGAGAAGTTGCTGTTAAAAGGCAAGAGAACATATTGACGGCACACATCATTTGTACACTGCTCATTCCATATTCCGTAAAAAGAGCATTTTGCCAATTACTCGTAAAACTGTCAAGTACCATGTAACCAACAAGAAGTAATATTCCAAAAAATGTGGTTACTTCGTCTGAAATATCATTATTTTATTACATTATAAAAAATATATTATATAATAAACAAGGTTTGTAATTCTTATTATAATAATTCAAGTTTTTTGGACCTTATTAACTAGAATTGACGTTTTTTTTGCGCACCTGTTTTAGAATCAGTGCTGCCTAACATGAACATTGTCATGCCAATTGAGATAAGAACTGCAGTTACATACTCGTAATAATCGTAGGAATTTCGAGAAATAATCTTTCCCATTATCATGACTGGAATAATTTTCGAAGCCTTCGCCAATACCTATAAAAACAAGACGTTTTGTGAAATTCAAATAATGAAAATTACGAAATTAAAGAATATATCTGAAAAATTACTAGATCAGACTAGATTAATACACAACTGAACAAAATAATTTTAAAAATCTGAGAATAATTATAAAATTTTCAGATAATAATTAAAAATTGGAGGAAATAATTGCAAATTGCGGAAAAAATTAATAATTGAAGAAAATAGTTGATAAATGACGAGCATAATTTAAAAATTGAAGAAAATATGAAAAAAACAATGGAAAAAGAAATTCGAAAAATGGTGACAATAATCAGTATTTTTACAAATTTTTGTTTTTTTAAATTAATGAATATTCATAAAACTGAAGAATAAATTGTCGATTGAAAACTGATGTGAAAATTATGAAAAAAAATTTTAGAAAATAAATAAAAAAAAAATCAATTGGAAATTAAAGAAATGTATTGCAATTTCAAGAAAATAATTGATAATTGAGAAAATTCGAGAATTATTCAATATTGAATAAAATAATTGAAAAACTAAGAATGCAATTGAAAATTAAATGAAATAATTTTTTTTTCGAAAGATGTTTAAGACACTTAGAAAATATTTAAAAATGGTGCTTGCTTTCTTTTCATTGATATAATAATGGATATTTCCTTATTTATTATTATTATATTACTTATTTTTCTGCTTTTATTATAAAAGGCAATTAATAATAATAATCTTGTGGATTATTATTATAGATTATTTAGAGTCGAATAAAAATACCTGCGACGGAAAGCTGACAAATTTAAGAGCTTCATATTGACACCAACTGCTGAGAATATTCGATAAAGAGCAAAATGCGTATTTGTACAAAGGTGTCGTGTGATTAGGATGTCTTTGAAACATTAAATAACAACCTGACATAAAAAATGCCAAGATTCTATTGACAAAGACTAAAAATTGTGAATCTCGAAAGTGAGATTTGTTGCCGTAGTCATCAATATATTCCTGGAATAAAAAATATCGTTATTTTTGCAAAAGAAAAACTTTTAATAATTTTTCTTTCAACTTTTTTTATACTTGGGTCATAATTTTTTCCTGTAAATAGCCCCATGTAAGATAACTAATTTGCAGTCCTAGGAAACAATAGAAAAGTAATAAAAGTTCTTGAGCAACAGATTGTTGATGAGAAGTGTAAGGGGGTGTATAATGCGTAGAATCTAAAAGACCTGACTGGCCAGAACCAACGAAACAAGACTGCAATAATCTCGGTAGACACCTTTTACCTAAAACAACAAATTATGTTATTATAAAAATTACCATGTTGTAGAATTTGATAAAATATTTTTTAAAAGTACTTGCCTTCTCTTTGAAGATATTTAGTGTGACGAATGTACTTATGAATAAGATAACCAGGTAATAATATTGTACAATATCCTAATAAATTTAAACACAGGCGAATAACCCAATTATAAGAGGAATTCGAAGTAAGAATTTCTTCTCCAGTTCCTAGATGCGATTTGATCACTTGTGTTGATCCGTAGATCAAACACAAGGAAAGAAGTATCAGCGTGCTAAAAAAAATATATATTAAAAATTTATTCTGTTAAGAAATATTCGAAGGATTAAAATAGATATTACAAAAGTAGTAAAATTTATTCTCTTTTTTAGATTTAATTCTAAAAAAGAACTAATTGTTGACAAAATAAATCTTTATTTCATAAGAATAAGAAAAATAATAAAATTGCTGATGTGTCAGAAGAACATCTTTTTTTTTTTTTGTTTTTAATATAGAATGCGTTATTGTTTACGTTTAGTATAAAAAATAGACATTTAAAATTATTGATATAATAAAATTACAAAAATATAATTTGTGACGAAATTTGAAAAGAATAACTAATAGTTAAATTAGATGTAAAAATTTATCAAATTCAAAGAAACTTACCATATTATGATATCACCAACATAGTTACTCATATTTATTATTTATTAAAAAGTAACTGAAGCCATAAAGGGATTTTTTAAAATGTTAAGGTTAAGTTATTAAAAATATAATAAAAGTAAACACAAATGTTTTTAACACAAATGCATGCATACATATATATAAATGTACTTAGGCAGAGGTGGAGAACAGGGTTGTGCACGTAAAATACCTTACGTAAATTACGTGGGGTTTTGACGTACAGTCGCGGCCATATATGCCTTCCCTCGTCTACGCTTGTCTTATGCACGTGATCATATGCGTAAGACAAGCGTAGACGAGGTAAGGCATCAATGTCCTTGACTGTACACCGGGACACATAAATGCTGAACTTCCGGTATATTGTTTGTCTATTGTTTGAACAATAAACCGGAAGGAAAGCATTTATGTGTCCCGGTGTATAAGGTAGTTCAAGTTCGGTGGGGAAAAATTCAAGATGGCCGCTTGCTGGGGCCTAAAAATGCATTGTAGTCAATGGAACAAAATCAGTTATTTAAAAATAACTTTTTAAAAACAAATATTTGAACCTATGTTTATTAGCAAATTATTTTTCTTTTATCGAAAGCTATTTTTTAAAATAATAAAATTTAATAAAATTGTAATATCAATTTTTATTGTTTTAAAAAATAGCTTTCGATAAAAGAAAAATAATTTGCTAATAAATATAGGTTCAAAAATTTGTTTTTAAAAAGTTATTTTAAAAAAACTGATTTCGTCCCATTGGCTTCCATGCAAAGCTGTGCTCCAGTATCCTCCATATTGGATTTTCCCCCACCGAACTTGAACTACCTAATTTTACGTACGTGTATTATGAATTTCATACCCAATAGACCTTTTCATTTAAAGGCCTAAGCAGATAGAAATACGGTTACGGGACCAGAGCATGAGACAGAAAAGGACAGAAACAGTCTCTGTCCTTTATTATCTCATGCCCTGCTCCCGTAACCGTATTCGTTGTGCTTTGGGCTTAAGACCGGAAATGTGAATTGATGTAAATGGCAACATGGTTTCGAGCACTTTTTTTATAGGACCTACTATACAAAAAGTGCTCGAAACCATGTTGCCATTTACATCAATTTACATTTCCGGTCTTAAATGAAAAGGTCTATGCATTTTCTGTTGGTGGGAGAAGGTAAGTGACGTGTATTACAAACGTAAAAAACTCACGTGAATTACGCAGGGTTGAGTAATGACGCGTCACTCGAGGTTTTCTACGTATGTTACCGGTATGTTACATCAAGTAACATACCTGTTTTAGGTATGTTTCTCCCCCACCACCAAAAAAATGCATTATGTAACAAATTTAGCAGTTAACTTACATACCTAGGTAACATACAGTAAAATGTTACGTACACAACCCTGCTTATACCCCGACATGAAAGCACCTTTAACCATGTGAGCAAGAGAGAACATGATATCTGCTCTTTTCTTTCTTTCACATGCTTTAAGGTGCTTATATACCTTTTCGTAAAAAAGGTATTCATCTCTCTTATTCTTTAGGTCGTGGCATGTGTTTGTCTCTTTTTTTGCAATTTTCACGGTAAAAAACGAGAAAAGAGACAAACTTATGCCATTGCTATAAAAATGAGAGAGATGAATGCGCCGTTTTAGCAAAAAGGTATACATATAAGCACCATTATGCTTTTCGCCAACGCTTTTACGCCAACATGGGACGGAACCTGTAAAGTCGGATCTTGTCATATAAAATTTACATCCCTGCCCATACCTGATGTTTTGAGTTTTTCTTTCCCATCTCTGGCCGCAATATGAAATACGTAAATATCTACGAAACTTAGGGTAAAATCTTATGTGAGCAGAAAAGCGTAAAGCCCAAAGCACAACGAATACGGTCACGGGAGTAGGACATGAGATAATAAAGGACAAGAGAATGTTTCTGTCCTTTTCTGTCTCATGCTCTTGTCCCGTAACCGTATTTCTATCTGCTTAAACCCTAAAACTGAAAGCAGAAAATATGAGAGTGAGAGAGTCAGTGATATATATCTGTCTCTCTCACTCTTATGATTTTCTGCTTTCTGGTTTTGCGCTTTCTGCTCAGGGTAAAATCCTATGTGAACAGAAAGCACAAAACCGAAAGCAGAAAATCATAAGAGTGAGAAAGACAATGATATCTACCTACTTCTCTCACTCTCATGATTTCTGCTTTCGGTTTTACGCTTTCTGCTCACGTGGGATTTTACCCTCACATGAGATTTTAACCTTAGCTAAAGCTGCTAAAGTCCTTACGTGACTAATTCTATTTCTCAACCCTGATTTTCTATTCGAACATAACCTTAAAAATAAAAAAAATAAATATCTGTTATTGTAATTTAAACAAAAACACAGCAGAAATTTGGAAATTACAAAAGCTGTAATTAGTACAGTATATTGTAAATATTGGAAAAACAATCTAAATATCATGTTCACCTAAACTTGTCACATTTTTAACAAATCCAGAGTTTAAGGTACAATTATTTGTTTTTAAGATTGCCTTGAAAAATTTTTTCTTTAACTTTAAAAACACTCTAGACATTTTAATTTCACTCGAAAACATGTTCTTCATATTTAACATAATCAAAACTCCTATTTTTTCAATAATATTAACATTTTGTTTATTTTTTTCCATTTCTAAAATTAATAATTCATTTACAATTTTCAGACTATTTTTAGAATTTGACAACTTATAAATAAGACTTGAAAATGAATTCGGGAATTGATTGGGAGGTGGAGCACCGTCAAACTCTTCTTCAGAGCAGGGCAACGCTCGAAAGATCAAATCAATCAGTGATAAGATCTCAAGCAATCGCACGTGAAAGCGAACAAGTCGGGACAGAAGTTATTGCCGAATTGGGCGAGCAACGAGAATCCCTTCTTCGTGCAAAAGAACGTCTTTCTCAAACTGATCAAGGCCTTGACACAACCCAGAAAATAATGCGCACCATGAGAAGGAGAGTTTTAACAAATAAATTTGTCTTGATTTTGATTATTATCCTAGAGCTCGCAATATTGACGACTATAGTTTACTTACGATTTTTTCGAAAATAGGTCAAATTAATTTATTATGAATATTAATTTAACTCTTGTTAACATACTTCTAAAATAATATCTCTTGAGCTGGATTTTCCCAAGAGATTTCTCAAAATCCATTCCAAAGATTCGGTGAATTCTGTCTTGGTTTTATAAACCAAAAATTTCACACATTTCTTTGTTTTTAGTAGTATTTTTCGTGGCTCAAATGATTTTATCAAGAAAAGATAATACTTATCTCAAAATTGAAGTAATTAGTCATTTATTTTATATCTCCAAGAATTGTATTTAAAATGTAACATATTTGTAGAAAAAGAGGTTTATTAATTTAAGTTTATATGCGATGCGATTTAAAATTTGTAACGCGATATTATTTTTATGCAAAAGAATAAAAAAATATAAAAAACTACTAATTTTTAAACACGGTGACTTAGATAAATTGTTGTGTTTTTGTCTATATTTATTACGACTTCTGTTGTTTAATTTTATTTGATTAACAATGGATTTATGTTTATGGACTTTTTTATTGTCCTGAAGAGGCCTACATAATATATGTATGGCGAAACGTTGACGTTTTTTATTTTGTGACCATACGTTGAGGAGTTTGAAATAAAGAACTGACATTTTGTCTTGAGATTACGCATTTACTCATGGATTAAAAAATCTAAAAATTATGTAATAAACAAAATTTATTAAAAGAGTACAAATACTGCCACTTGAAGAGAAACTCAACTGCTGCTAATTAACAATTAATTGTTGTTATAGAAGGCATTAATTCTCGCGAAAACTTCAGGATTGTATCCTTCCATAAGAGGTTTTCCGTCGACGTAACTGACTTGATCAAAAAGTCGAAGTCTCTTGGAGGACCACCAATAATTTTTTAATCCGTCTCTCCCGTTAAGATTAAGAGTATTGAGCTGATAAACAGAAAAATGGAAAGTCTCTCCTTCAGTTTGAATACATTGAATTGAAACAGGTTCAGGAAGATCTTCCACAGAGTCACCGAACCTTTTGCGTGCGCAACTCGCCGCTGCTGTGAATGCCTTTAACATATTTCGGGCTAAAACTTGTGTCTCTTCGGTTGGCAGCTCTGTTTTATTTTTTACCTCAACCGGATCATGATGAATTAGAATTGTGTGAAGATGAGGTTTCGAATGATTCCAGTCAATCACTGAAAAAAAAAAACATTTGAAAAAATGTATTATTAATGAGAAATTTGAAAATTTCCGGATTTGTTTTCAACTTGAAAATAACAATATATCATTTTCCGAGAAACGCTTACAATAATGCTGCTTTTCCTGATAAATGTTCGTTGTCCTTAAACTAATACAATGATGCATCGGATGAAGATTTGGCAATTCTTCATCAAAATTAGTTTCTAAAAAGGGAAGCAAAGGCGATTCTGAAGTTACGGCCATCTCCAGAGACAAATTAAATTGCAAAAAATCGAGGTCCTTTTCTGCAAGTTGTAAAAAACAATTTTTAACAAATTATACGATTTTAAGATAAATCTTATACTTAGTTTTCTGTTTAGGCGTTTTATCTTTTCTTCGTTTCACTGTGATAAAAGAAACATTTATTTAAAAATTGTAGTTGAAAAATTTACCTGTCGAGAAAGAAACGATTCCATTGTCAATTATACTTCGCTGATAGGCCAATTTTGCTCCATTAATCGATTCACAAAGTTGCAACAATTTGTGCAATAAATTATAACTGAAAAATGTAATATTAAGTTTTATATAAAAACTAGCAAAATAAAACGCGCGCCAGCGCGCGATTAGTTTTTCATACCTTTTAGAAATTATAAAATACAATAAAAAATATAACAAATCGGTAAATAATATTTATCTAATACGAAGAAATAAATATTTATTTAGGACAAAATTTATAATATTTTAGAATTAAAAAAAATTGCAAAAAATAATTGAAATTAAACAAAATAATTGCAAATTTTGCAAATTAATTGAAAAAAAAATGAAAACAATTTAAAATTGGGGAAAGTAATTTAAACAATCATAAAAATATTTTAAACATAAAGAAAATAATTTAAATTTGAGAAAAATACTTGAGAATCTTAAAAGTAAATTAAAACAAAATTGAATAATGAAAAATTAGAGAAAATAATTGAAAATTGAAAAAACATGGTTAAAAATTGAGATAAATAAATTAAAACTAAAAGAAATAATTAACATTTAGGAAAATAATTAAACAAATTACATAAAATATTTTAAATAAAGGAAAGTTAAGCAAAATTTGAGAAAAATACTTAAAACTTTCAGAAGTTCATTGAAATAAAAGAAAATAATTAAAAATTAGAGAAAATAAATGAAAAAAGATAAACATAATTTAAAATTGAACAGAACAAATTTTAATTAAAGAGAAATAAGTAAAAACTTTTTGGCAATTATGAAAAAGAACGAGAAAAAGAACGAAAGTAATTGAAAATTAAAGAAAATAATAAAAATAATGAAATAATTGAAAAGTCAGATAAATAGTTAAAAATATTTTTAATTATGAAACAAATGTAAAGAATTGAAATTTGAAAGAAATAAATTTTGGAAAATAATAGAAAAATGTTTTCAAATTTTATAACTTGCCGAAAATAATTAAAATATTATTTATTTAAATTATTTAAATAAATAAAAAAAAATAATTGAAATTTGAAAAAAAAATACATGAAGATCTTAGAATTCAATGAAAAAAAAAAGAAAATAACTAAAAATTGGAGAAAAGAATTGAAGAACTAAGCTAAAAGTAATTGGAATTTACGATAATTAATAAACAAATTTTGAAATTATGAAAGCAAAGAAAAATAATTAAAAATTAAAGAAAACAATTGAAATTTTAGAAAAATTCTTAAAAATCTTAGAAAATGAGAATAACTAAAAATTGAAAAAAAAAAAAAAAACTGGAAGAATGCTAAAAATAATTAAAATTTACGATAATTAGTAAATTTTATTTAGAAATTATGAAAACAAAGAAAAATAATTAAAAATTGAAGAAAAGAATCGAATTTTGAGAAGGTACTTAATAAATTTTAGAAATATTTTTTATAAAATGAAAAAAACTAAGAATTGGAGAAAAGTTTTATGGAAAAAATTGTAGAAATTAAATGAAAATTGAAGAATTGTATTGAAATTTCAAAAAAATAATGAATAATTGGGAAAATGCGAGAATGATTAAATTTTTAATAAAATAAAATATTGGAAAAGGAAGAATGCAATTGAAAATTAAAAAAAAAATTAAAAATGAAATAAATAAATTGAATATTAAGGAGGAATGAAACAGACAGTCTGCAAAAAACTTAGTCCAAATGCATTATTTTGATTTTTGAACTAGAAAACTCATATTTTCATGTAATATTTTTCAGTGGAAGTGTGAACAATTACATTTTTTACATAATGAATAATTAAAAATTGCAATTTGATGAAAATTAAAAAAAATTCTATGTACAAGAAATTTTTTTACATAGAATTTCAGTGGAAGTGTGAACAATTATATTTTTTACATAATGAATAATTAAAAATATAATTGTTTACACTTCGACTGAACAATATTATATGAAAATATGAGTTTTCTAGTTCAAAAATCAAAATAATGCATTTGGACTAACTTTTTTTCAGACTGTCTGTTTCATTCCTCCTTAATATTCAATTTATTTATTTCATTTTTAATTTTTTTTTTAATTTTCAATTGCATTCTTCCTTTTCCAATATTTTATTTTATTAAAAATTTAATCATTCTCGCATTTTCCCAATTATTCATTATTTTTTTGAAATTTCAATACAATTCTTCAATTTTCATTTAATTTCTACAATTTTTTCCATAATTTTCATCAGTTTTCAATTGACAATTAATTATTCTCCTTCAATTTTATGATTATTCGTTAATTTAAATTTTTTTTGTTCGAATTCCGATTATTTTCACTATTTTTCGATTTTTTTTTCAATTGTTAATTATTTTCAATAATTTTCATCAGTTTTCAATTTTTTCGATTTTTTTTCAATTGGTTATTATTTTTTTTAATAGTTAATTATTTTAGACAATATTTAATTATTTTTGTCGTATTATAATTTTTCTTTTACTTATTAATTATTTTCTTGAAATGTCCATTTAATTCTTTAATATCCAATTTATTTCTTCGATTTTTAATTATTTTCTTCAATTCTCAAATGTTCTTTTAATTTTCAATTATGTTTATCGATTTTCAATTAATTCTTTAATATTCAATAATTCTCGGATCTTTTTAATTATTTTTTTTTACTTATAAAATTATTTTGAAATTTCAATTCAATTATTCAATTCTCGAACTATTCTCTTCAATCTTTAGTTATTTTCTTCAAAATTGAAATTTTAATTATTTTCTGTAATATTAAAAAATTATCGCCTTTTTTATGTTATTTTTTTAAAATTATTTTCTTTAATATTAAAAAATTATGGCCTTTTTTCTATTATTTTTTTCAATTATCATTAAGTTTCTTTAATTTTAAATACAATAGGTCAATTATTTTCTTTAACTTTTAATTATCATTTCATTTTAATTATCATTTTCAATTATTTCCAAAAATTTTTTTAATTTTCAATTATCTTAAAATTTTATAATTATTCTTTGATTTTTGTAAATTATTTTGTTCAGCTGTGTATTAATCTATCCATTTTTTTAAAATTTTTTTTTCAATTTCGAATTATTTTCGTCATTTTGTAATTTGTTTCCAAATTTTAATTTAATTCTTAAATTTTCAATTTATTTTCTAAATTTTTTATTAGTTTCTTCAATTTCGTGATTTAAATTATTTGAATTTGCAAAAACTTCTAGTTTTAAATGACCAGCAACAATGCAAAGTTTGTTAATGTTGCTAGTGAAATTATAATACGTAATTTTTTTAAAATGTTTAAGAGAAATTATTGTCCAAAAATTTAGATTTTAATATTTATAACAATAAAACTTTTTAAGCTTTAATTACCATTAAAAAGATTATAAGAATGTGTAAATTTTAAATTCAAGTATAAAGTTATATTTTAAATAAAAAAGCGAATTTCGCAAAATTAGGAATTCTGTTTTAATTGTTCAAAAATTTGTGTCCGAGAAATCCAAAAATTTGACCGGAAATTTAATTTTATAAAAAAAGTAGCCACCCTGATTATGTTTAGTAAATTGGACGTATAAAACAATATATTTACGATTTTCTGGCACTGGTTATTCCCCTATATCGAGGAAAATTCCAAGCAGGCCTTTCAGGATCTTTCACTACTGGTAAAAGCTCTTGATGCGCGTCGAATAAATTCGAGCTTGAAATAGACCTGAAAAAATAAGAGATTTTTTAACACAAATTCTATTTTGTGCTTTAGAATCAAGGTTCAATTTAAGCTTAGAATTTTTATTCAATTACCTTAAAACCAGATCATGAATATTTTGAGAACACTGACTGACTAGATTTTCAATTCTTTGAGGAGATTCTTCCTCGAGTTGAATGGTTTTTGTTAATATTCTTGCCTGTGGAATTCCTTGGACTAAAAGATCATTATCTTCATACAAAAAGCACGGGGAGTCGTGCCAATCCGGATGTGTACTGTCCTCTTTTAATGGGACGGGTTTTAATGATGGAAACACTGTTCTATATAAATACAAATATTTTCCATTACTTTTTGTTAAACATAATTAATATCTCCAGAGTTACAATAAAACGATAAAATATCTTTGAACTGATTATTAGTAAAAATATAAACAAAGATCTATTCAATTCAGTTTAAATGTAAACAAAGAACTAAATAATTTCTTTGATTTGTTTCTTTTTTATATATAACATAACAAAAGATGTTTTAAGTTTGCTGCTCGAATATATATTCAAAGAACTTATAATTCTCACACTTTTAATATCTTAGTAGATTATTATTACGAACTTACTTCTCAAAGCTTTTTTTGGGATAAAGAAATTCTTTGGGATCGAGAATTTTTATTCCCTTTGCTTTGAGGAATTTTTCTATTCCATCATCTTGAATTGTTCGGTTACTTTGTATATACCAATGCCGCCTGATAAATCTTGCCATGTGCTGTTTGCACAAAATTTTTGTTAACCTCATTTTCAGTAATTATGAATAATCTGTGAAATAAAAACTGGAAAAACAGAAAATAAAGTTTAGAAGAGTTGGAAATGATTACTTTTTACTGTAATATTAAAAGAAAATTAAATAATTTATAACAAATTTGTTGATATTCAATAATTATTTAATATTGTTCGTTGAAAAAATAATTAATTAATTATATTGTAAAAGAATTAAAATAAATGTAGTCAATAGAAGACGGTATATTTTATCTATGATGAAATATTATTGTAAAGGGGAAATAATTACCTAAAATAAAATTCCAAACTTTTTAATAGACTATGAAAATAGTTGGATTAAACATTTGATCCTTTATATACAATCTAAATTATATAAATTTAATAATTGTTGTTTTTAAATGCAGTATTTTTAATCATTTTTGAGGTTAGAATAAACCTTTATTTTGAGAATCGTGCTCATGCGCGGAACATGGAACATGTGATAGCAAAGATGAGAAAGTCAGTAGCCTATGGACAGGGTTGGGAATTTATGCTCAACTTCGAGTTTTTACGTGATTTCGTGAGTTTTTACATTTGTAAAATATGTAATTTACCCATCACCAACAGAAAATGCATTGTGTATAAAATTAAAGACGTAATATACGTCAAAAACCTTACTTCATTGGGAGCAGGGTTGCGTACGTAATGTACATTAAGTAGTTTACATGGAGTTGTCTACAAACTTACGTGTCTAGTTTTCTACAAACCATAATTTACCTTTTCAAAATAGCGTCGAAGTATCGAAATTGTCAATATAACCTTAAAATATTTTCCTGCCAACTTGATTTTACATTGAAAAAGTCGTGTTCGGTAAGTTTTTTCCATTTTCTACTTTTTTTTTACGTGTACTACGTTTTTAACGTATAGGCCCGTTTACACAGGGTTGGGCACGTAATATACCTCACGTAAATTACGTATGATTTTAGACTATTTTACGTACGTATATTACGTCTTAAATTTCATACACAATGCATTTTTTGTTGGTGGGGAGTAATTTACGTCAAAATATACGTATGTTACAAACGTAAAAAAACTCACGTAATTTACGTCAAAATATACGTCATCGTCAGATATGCTTATACATATTTTAGAGATCCTCAAGGGAGAGTTGAGACATGTTGACTTGGATTCTGATTGGTCGCGGGTTTCCGGAAACGGATGTTCATAAAAAGTTAATTTTATTGGTCCAAAATGGCGGTTCCATTTTGAAATGCTTTAAAAACAAACATTTTTAAAATTAGCCCGCTCTTTTCGACCAATGATACAATTTGCAATATCGTCACTTCCGTTTCCGGAAACCCGCAAAGGTAGTAGAAGGGGAAACTTGTCTTAACTCTCCCTTGAGGATCTCTAACATATTTCTAGACGATAATGCTACTTTCATACCATTTCCAGGAACTTTACTTTTGTCTCATTCTATTGCACAGCAGTCGCTTAAGTTTGTCTCGTTCTCGCACTAATAATGTGTCCTGGACGGTCTGGATACATAACTAGTGTAAAGACGAGACAAACTTATGCCACTGCTGTGTAGTAGAATGAGACAAAAATAAAGTTACGGGACAAGGTATAAAAGCGCCTTTAGTTGCAGGAAAAGGTGCATATGAACGCGCCCTAAAGATGTAATATGCATACGTAATATACCCCGAGTTACGTATAACTGCTCAACCCTGGTCACAGGACGACACCACGAAGTATAAGAATGTAGGTAAAGATATGTTCTTCAATACCGACGCAGCAACATAATTAAAAAACAACATTGGTGCCAAACTAAACCACTTCTACGTCTATGGTTTCTATATAATTGTTATTTTTAGTAAAAAAATATATCAAAATTTTGTAGAAAATTACTCTTTACATCACTAAATATTGTGAAAAAAGCGTACTATGGCAGGCGCTTTAAAAAAGGTAATAATTAATTATCCTCTGGACGTCAAATATCAGCAAATAAATGAATAACCTTATTGATCGCATACGTAACAAAATAATTTTTAACACTTTTCTTCAGATATTTATAATGTTTATGAACATTGTCAACAAAAATTGTATTATTTATAGTTAAAAAAACTTTCGTAATAATGACAAGAGTTTCTTGATAATTCATTATATGGTTTCAACAAATTTTGATCGATTATATTCAAAATTTGAAGTACGTTGTTTTTTTCACAACAAATTAATATAAAAATAAAAAATATTGTAAATACAATCAGTATACTAATTATTGTAGTTACATTTAAATAATTCAAGTTATTATAAATTAGAATTAAAATAATTATTCAACGTTTTTATTATCTACTATTATTATTTTTTGCATTTATTCGTTTTTAATTATTGCAGAAATTTATAAAGAATTATCTAAATATTGTAAATATTCTATAAATAAATATTTTTCTGAAATAAATAAATAATATCTTTATTAAAATCTACTTTCAGACAACAGGATTGACCGGGTTGTTAGTGGCCCAAGAGCCTCATCGTCAGCTAAATATATTATACGGAAAGATTCTTCGTGCTCTAGATAAATTACCCCAAGATAGTTTCTACCGAATTTCGACAGAAAAAATTGTCAAAGAGCGAGCTGCAGTCATTAAAGATGTAATTAATCATTTATCAATATTTATATTTAAGAATGAAAAATACTGTAAGTTCTTAAAAAACAAAATAAATCGAAAAAAATTTATGTTCCAATATAAAAAAGAAAATCACTTATTTTGTTTTTTTAATTAAAGAAACTTTGTTAATAAGAACTCGTTATAATCGAGCGCCGATTCCAAGAAGAAAAGTTATTGCGCAATCAGGTCGAGAGCGAAAGCGAAATCGTCCCAATTCTTGATATTTAAAAATCGAGTCAAGATTTTATTTTTTAAAAATGTATTAATTCAAAACTATATTCAAGAATTTTAATGAGACTTGTTTTCTTTAACGAAGAAATTTTCTTTTTATCTAGAATGCCTGTGTGGAAACAATCGAAAATAAAATTGGAAGTGGTCAAGTTGAAGAATTAATGATTCAGGCGCAAAATGAGTTGATATTTGCGCGAAAAATGTTGGAATTTAAAGCATGGCAGCCTCTAGTTCAAGAGGAACCAAAACATCAGTGGGACTGGCCCCCTCACAAGTAAATACACGAAACTGTTGTTAGTTATCTTCTGTATAATTTGTTATATTTAATAATATGTAATTAAACTTTCCTTTCAATCAGAGACAATCCAGTGTATAAAATTTATTGTCTAATGATTAATTTTTGAAAATTTTCAGATGCGATTTGTCACATTGAAATATTTGTATTAAATTAAATTATGGTAAATTAAATTTTACATAAATAAGTTTTAAGTTCATCGAATTGTTATACAAGTTAATTTTAAGGAAGTTGAATTTATTTATTTATTGAGATACAAGTTCCTAAAGTTAGGCAGCTCACGAGAAACAGAAATATGTATATACATAATTAGAGATAATAACTAAAGAAAATGAAAAATATTGTAAGGAGAAAAAACGTTTAAAAATTCAAAGATAAACGAATAATAATAGAATAAGAATAGTAAGACTGAGTTTGCAGTTATTTTAAACAGCAGTTAAAAAACCTAATTAACCGAATTTTTATTTATACCGAATTTATTTCAAAGAATTTCTAATTGTATCGGAATTTTTTTTTGTAATGGGGGCAGGAGTTTTGCATTCTTTCTTATAATGTATTTCTTTCAAAATCTCTTACCTTTTTATAAATTTTCTCCAATTAAACACTTTTTTTCGTCAATTAAAAATCTTTCTTAATTCTTTTTTTAAATACTCTGAACTTTTAATAAAAGTTTTCTAATTAATTCATCAGTTCTCGGAAATTTGTTTCTCTCAAAACTGCGTTTAACTACTGACATTAAAATCTTTCTTTTTTACAGTATTTACTCTTTCTAACATTTTTTCTTGATTTCTTTATTTTTAAAAATTTTTAAAGATTTTTTCATTCACTCTCATTTTTATATATATAGTTTTTTTAAAATCTTTTCTACAATTTTCACAAAATTTCGATAATAGCTAAAATAATTAGTTTTTTAAAAAGTTTAAAAAATCAACTTTTTTAAAAAGCAAAACTTTTTAGAAATTATTTATAAAAAAGTTATTAAAGCTATTTGTAAAAAATTGGAAACTTGACCGGGAAACCGAAAAAAAACCGGGAAATAACCGGAAATTTTGTTATTCTAAATAGGGAAATTTGTTACTAAACCGGAAATTTCTTCTTAAAACTAAAAATTTTAATAAATTTTATCAAAAATTAATTTTTTTCCATTTTTTATTCTCTTTAAATTTTATAAATATTCTTGATTTTTTAAAATTATTTTATTCTGTTCTCGATTATTTTTGCCAATTTTTGAATTTTTCTTTCGTTTGTCAATTATTTTCCTCATTTCTCAATTATTTTCTTTCTTATTTAATTATTTTGTCCTTTTGTAATTTTTCTTTCAATTATCAACTATTTTCTTAAAACTTCAATTTAATTCTTCAATCTTCAATTAATTTCTCTAATTTTTAATTATTTTTTTCAATTTGTAATTGCATTCTTCGTTTTTCAATTATTTTATTCAATATTAAAAAATTCTCGGATTTTCTCAATTATCAATTATCTTCTTGAAATTTCAACAATTGTTAAATTTCCAATTGATTTCTTCAATTTTCATTTATTTCGTACAATTTTTTCCATAATTTTCATCAGTTTTCAATTGACAATTTATTATTCTCCTTCAATAATTCCTTTCAATTCCATTCTTCAATTTTCAATTGCTTTCTTTAGTTTTTAATTATTTATTTCAATTTCAATTATTTTTTATCCAGTTATTAAAGGTGCAATTATTTTCAACAATTATTCCTATAATTTTCTTAATTTTCCAATTATTTTTCTAAAATTTAAAATTTCTTGTTTGATTTTTCACATTTTGTTTTCAGTTTACAATTATTTTTGTCATTTTTTACATATTTTCTTGAATTTTTCAATTATTCTCGTCATTTTTCAACTATTTCCTTCATTTTTTAATCCTCAATTTTTAATTATTTCCTACAATTTTTGCAATTTTCAATTATTATATTAAAATTATTACTGGGTTGTGTATTAATCTAGCCATTTTTTAAATTTTGTTTTAATTTGTCAATTATTTTCGTCTTTGTAATTTTTTTTTTCAACTATCAATTATTTTTTTAAATTTTAATTTAATTCTTAAATTTTCAATTGATTTATTAAATTTGCAGTTTATTTCCAAAAATTTCAATTTGTTTCCTCTATTTTTTAGTTTTTTCAATTTTAATTATTTTTTTCGATTTTTACTCCACTTTGTTAAATGTGCAATTATTTCCAACAATTATTCCTATAATTTTCTTAATTTTTCAATTTTCAATTATTTTAGATAAATTTAATTTTTTGAATTATTTCTTTCAGTTGTTTACTAATCTAGTTATTTTTTGGAATTTTGTTTTCAATTATCAATTATTTTTGTCATTTTTTACATATTTTCTTTAATATTACAATTATTCTCGTCATTTTTAAACTATTTTCTTAATTTTTTAATCCTCATTTTTTAATTGTTACCTACAATTTTTGCAATTTTCAATTATTATCTTAAAATTTCAATTTAATTCTTCAATGTTCAATTTATTTATTTAATTTTTAACTATCTTCAATTTGTAATTATTTTCATCAATTCCAATAGAATTCTACAATTTCCATTTTATTTCTACAATTATTTCCATACTTTTCATCATTTTTCAATTGACAATTTATTATTCTCCTTCAATTTTATGATTATTCATTAATTAAAATTTTTTTTGTTCAAATGCCGATTATTGTCACCATTGTTCGTATTTTTTTTCAATTGTTAATTCTTTTGTTTTAATAGTTAATTATTTTCGTCACATTGTAATTTTTCTTTTAATCATCAATTATTCTCTTAAAATTTCCATTTAATTCTTTAATTACCAATTTAATTCTTCAATTTTTAATTATTTTTAACTATTTTCTTTAATTTTCAATTATTTCTATCGATTTTTAATTATTTTTTCAATATTCAATAATTTTCGTATTTTTTCAATTATTTTTTTCACTCATAAAAATTGTATTAAAATTTTATTTTATTTATTTAATTCTAGAACTATTTTCTTCTATTTTCAGTTATTTTCTTCAAATTTAAATTCCAATTTTCAATTATTTTCTTTAATATTAAAAAATTATCACCTTTTTTTCTTCTTTTTTTTACGATTATCATTAAGTTCCATTAATTTGAAATACAATTGTTCAATTATTTTCTTTAATTATTAATTTCATTCTTCAATTTTTATTTCCATTCTTCAATTTTCAATTGTGTTCTTCTATATTCATTAATACTCTGCTTTTTTCAATTAATTTTTTCAATTTTTAAGTATATTCTTTAAATTAAATTCCATTCTTCAATTTTCATTTCTTTTTTTTTTTTCAATTTTAATTATTTTTTACGATTTTCAATCCAGTTGTCAGATGTGCAATTATTTCCAACAATTATTCCTATTACTTTCTTAATTTTCTAATTTGCAACTACTTTCTTTAAATTCAATATTTCTTAATCAATGTTTTTAATTATTTTTTCCAGTTGTCTATTAATCGACTCATTTTTCGAATTTTGTTTTCAATTAACAATTATTTTTGTCATTTTTTTTTTACAAATTTCTTCAATTTTTTAATTATTCTCGTAATTTTTTATTATTTTGCTATTTCTAACAGTTTTTCCTAAAATTTTCTTATTTTTTCAATTTGCAATTATTTCCTTTAATTTTTTCAATTTTCAATTCTTATCTTAAAATTTTATAATTATTCCTTGATTTTTTATATTTTATTTTGTTCGGTTGTGTATTAATCTAGCCATTTTTTGAAATTTGTTTTCAATTGTCAATTACTTACATCATTTTGTAATTTTTTTGTTCCCATTATTAATTATTTTTTCAAATTTTAATTTAATTCTTAAATTTTCCATTTATTTCTTAAAATTTTAATTTATTTCTTCAATTTTTTATTATTTTCTTCAACTTAAATTATTTTTTTCGATTTCCAATCCAGTTCTTCAATTTGCAATTATTTCCAACATTTATTCCTATAAATTTTCAACTATTTTGTTTGCATTAAATAATTTATTGTTTAATTTTCTAAACTATTCTTTTCAATTGTGTAATTATAATAATCAATTTTTCGAATTTTGTTTTCAACTGGCAATTATTTTTGTCATTTTTCAGATATATTCTTCAATTTCGTAATTTTCATAATTTAAATTTGCAAACATTTTTATAAATTATAAGAATGTGTAAATTTTAAATTTAAGTACAAAGTTATATTTTAAATATAAAGGCAAATTTCGCAAAAGTAAAAATACTGATTTTAATTTTTCGAAACTTTGTGACCGGGAATTTAATTTCAGAAAAAAAGTGTCCACCCTGGAAACGTTCAAAATTAAACATATTTTTAATTTAATTAATACTTTCTTAATCGTTACGGAATTTGCATATTTTTAAAGATTAATTAGAAAAAAAAAGTGGTCCACTCAAGATGCGGCAGCTTCTGGCGAATTCCGTGATGTGTTCTCGGAACCGTAATAAGTTGAATCGTGGCTTTGGTATGAAGAGTTGAGGAACTGGTTGTTAGTGAATGGACTTATGGTGGATTTATGGTTGCCTACACATTGGCCATGGTCACTGTAAACTACCAGTCTACCTTTACCTGCGCAGTTTGTTACAGTTTGTTTGTTTCTCTCCCGTCTTCTTCACATTATCGCGTGATAAATATTGATCAATTTCGACTATAATAAAAGGTTTTTACACTATTTCTTTTACAATTTCTCCAATTTCCCTTCAAAATTTAAATCGCAAATTTTTCAAAAACCTATTTCAAAAAATCAGTAAACTGTTCTCCAGATATTAATATTTTACTATAAAACCAGAAGAAGGTCGATTTGTGAAAGTGCGATCCGTTAATTGTCTTATGGAATTCGCGATTTTTATTTAATTAATTATTATTATTTATCAATTATTAATATCCCAGTGAAAATAATTTAACATTAATATTCATTGTTTATTACAAATATAACAATTAATTGTAATCTTATTTAAAATTTAAAAAAGAAAAAAACAATCTTTATTCCCGAGATAAATATAAGATATTTTCGTTTAAAGTGGTATAAAAAGTGGAAAAATAAAGTGAATAAAAATGTAAGTTGAGATAAAATTTAAATTAATTTTAAAATATAATTAAAAATTAAATCTCAAAACTTAAATTTAATTAAAAAACAGATTAAATTAAATAAATTTAATTTAATTTAATTTAAATAAACTAAAAATGAAAAGATAAATTGAATAAAAACTAGAAATGCAAATTTAGTCAAATAAAAACTTAGAATCTAAATTGAGTTAGAACTTGAAATGTAAATTGAATAAAAATGCAAAAATTACATAAAATTTTTGATTAGAATGTAAATATCTTTCCTAACATGGCGCATAGCTTTCTAAACTGGTTATAGTTTTCCTTAGAGTTTTCTTTTACTGTCAGTGACGGAGAAATTGTAAACGTTAACATAATAATCAAGCGAATGAAAAAATAATTACTAATAATTACGACACAAGTGTGTTTAGAATGTAAAAATAGCCAGGAATTTTTTTTTTATTTACATCGATGCATTGGGTCAAGAACGGCGGCATTTTACAGTTTAACAAATTTCAAGTTTCCAGTAAACGTTCCGAGTATATACATATAGTAAATATATTTTGTATGTAGTAAATTCTTGCATCATGGTGGTGGAATGACTGGAGAGCTCTCTCTAAAATAGAGAAAATCCGCCTGCGGTTGGGAAAGGAAAGGCATGTACATATAAGTACGTATGTATTTTAACCAGAAACATATATGTGGAACGTTTGAAATTCGATCGGAATTTTCATTAAATATTGTCAATTTTCTATTAATTTTTTTATATTTACAAATTTTTTTTTTTTTGTTCAGCGCCAACATTTAGCGAAAAAGATGAATTTCAATAAAATATTAATATAAAAACTATTAATAATAAATTATTATTAAAAAAATATAATTACAAAATTTTCAAATTAATAATAAAAAAAAAGGAAAATAACAACAAATTGTAGAGAGTAATTGAAAACTGAAAAATAATAAAAATAATTGATAATTGAAAAACATAATTGAGAAATGTGAAACGTAATTTAAAAGAGTACAAAAAAAAATTGAAAACTTAGGAAATTAATTAAAAAAATGATTAATATAATTAAAAATTGAAAAAAATACAATTAAAAAAGATTATAAAACTAATCAAAATTAAAAGAAAGAGTTCACATTTGAGATAAATAATTGAAGATTTAATAAATAAATTTAAAAATAATTTAAAAAATTAGAATTGTTTTTAAAATTGCAAAATTATAGAAACAACTGAAAATTGAAGATAATAATTAAAAAATTGAGAAAATGTTTGAAAATTTAAAAAATTAATTAAAAAATGATGAGAATAATTTGAACAAAAATGCAAAATTGTTGAAAACAATCGAGAATTGAGAAAAAGAATTAAAATTTAGAAAATTAATTTAAAAACGAAGAAATCAATAAAAAGGTTATACAACAAATTGAACATTAAAAAAAAGAATTAAAATTTGAGATTAATAATTGAAGAATCAAATGGAAAATAATTTTAAGAATTAAAAATTAGAGAAAAAAAATTGCAAAATTATAGAAATAATTGAAATTTAAGAAAATATTTAAGAATTGAAGAAAACAATCGAGAATTGAGAAGAATAATAGAAAAAAATAACAGAATATATTTAAAGGATATAATTGAAAAATAGCAAAAATAATGGAAAATTTTTAAAAATAATTGAAATTTTTAGAAAATCAGTTACAAAATACCGAGTGTAATTGTAAATTTGAAAAAAATAATTGAAAAATTATAAAATTTATTTAAACATTTTTTTTTTTAATTGAAATTTTGAAATAAATAATTATAAAGATTTAGTATAAATCAGTTAAAAATAATTTTAAACATTATAATTTGGAGAAAAAAAATAAAAAATTAAAGAAATCAACTTACAAATGACAGAAATAATTGAAAAATAATACAAATAACTGAAATTTGAGATAAATAAACTAAAAACGTAGAAAGTGTATGAAAAAATACTTTTTCAAAACTAAAAATTAAAGAAAATATTTTCAAAATTATAGAAATAATTGAAAATTAAAGAAAATAAATAAAATTTATGGAAAATAAGTGGTATAATTTCAAAAAACATTTTTGAAATTGAATAAAATAACTGAAAAATGATAAACACAATGAAAAAATGATGGAAAAAATTAGAAAGTAAAAAAATAATAAACTGCAAGTTTTGGAAATTAATTGAAAAATAATGAAAATATTTAATAAGTAGAAAAATAACTACAAATTGTAGAGAGTAATTGAAAACTGAAAAATAATAAAAATAATTGATAATTGAAAAACATAATTGAGAAATGTGTAACGTAATTTAAAAGAGTACAAAAAAAAATTGAAAACTTAGGAAATTAATTAAAAAAATGATTAATATAATTAAAAATTGAGAAAAATACAATTAAAAAAGATTATAAAACTAATCAAAATTAAAAGAAAGAGTTGACATTTGAGATAAATAATTGAAGATTTAATAAATAAATTTAAAAATAATTTAAAAAATTAGAATTGTTTTTTAAATTGCAAAATTATAGAAAAAACTGAAAATTGAAGATAATAATTAAAAAATTGAGAAAATGTTTGAAAATTTAAAAAATTAATTAAAAAATGATGAGAATAATTGAACAAAAATTAAAAATTGTTGAAAACAATCGAGAATTGAGAAAAATAATTGAAAATTTAGAAAATTAATTTAAAATCAAAGAAATCAATAAAAAGGTTATAAAACAAATTGAACATTAAAAAAAAAAGAATTGAAATTTGAGTTTAATAATTGAAACACCAAATTGAAAATAATTTTAAGAATTAAAGATTGGGGGAAAAAAATTGCAAAATTATAGAAATTGAAGAAAAGAATCGAGAATTGAGAAGAATAGAAAAAAATAACAGAATATATTTAATGGATATTTATTTATTTATTTATTTATTTATTCAAACATAAACGGGTAGAAAAACCCTTTATTACAATCAAAAAGATTTAAGTAAAAAATTAAGTATACAAGAGATTAGACATAATAGCGTCAAAAAAACTAATTATTGAGATGTCAAAAAATACCTTTCAAAGAGTTTCGTAATTGATTTTTAAAAACAGAGTAAGAAGAATTAAAAAAGTCAATTTGCTGGTATTTGTTGGCCTCTCTACAAATACGCGAAATTGGGCAATTTTCCCCGTAATTAGTTCGATGTGACGGAACTCTAAAGATGGTGAACCCTCTTGTAATCATCGTAAGTTCAGATAGTGTAATGTTAGCAGAAATTTCATGAGAATCTATTCTATCGTTAAGAATAAGATACAAAAATTTTAATTCCAAGAAAAGATGTCTGTATTGCATCGAAGGAATATTAAGAGCAATCCTTAGGTTCTGATAGTCATGTGAAAATCTATCGTAAGGTAAATTGAAAAATGGCAAAAATAATGGTAAATTTTTAAAAATAATTGAAATTTTTAGAAAATCAATTACAAAATACCGAGTGTAATTGTAAATTTGAGAAAAGGAGTTGAAAAATTATAAAATTCATTAAAAAATTTTTTTAATTAATTGAAATTTTGAAATAAATAATTATACAGGTTTATTATAAATCAGTTAAAAATAATTTTAAACATAATTTGGGGAAAAAATTGCAAAATTAAAGAAATCAACTTAAAAATGATGAAAATAATTGAAAAATAATACAAATAACTGAAATTTGAGATAAGTAAACTAAAAACGTAGAAAGTGTATGAAAAAATACTTTTTCAAAACTAAAAATTAAAGAAAATATTTTCAAAATTATAGAAATAATTGAAAATTAAAGAAAATAAATAAAATTTATGGAAAATAAGTGGTAAAATTTCAAAAAACATTTTTGAAATTTAATAAAATAACTGAAAAATGATAAACACAATAAAAAAATTATGAATAAAATTTGAATGTAAAAAAATAATTTAAATTGAAGAAAATAATTGAAATTTGATGAAAATAATTGACAGTTTATGAAATTAATAAAATAATAATACAAATAATTATTAATCGGTGAAAAAAAATTAGAAAATGATAAAAATAATTATAAATTGAACAAAATAATTGAAATCTGAGATAAAGGACTGGAAATTCAGAAAATCTATTGAAATATAATTTAATAAATTAAAAATTGGAGAAAATAATTTCAAAATGATAGAAATATTTGAGGATTGGAAAACTAATAAAAATTTAAAGACTGAAAATAAATAAAAATCTCTAGATTTTTTTGTTTGTTTTCTATTGATTAGAATTGCGATAAAATAAAATTTAGATAAATTCAAGTTTGAATGGATTAAATTTTTGATAAATTAAGATTTACTTACATTAAAAATAGGACTGATTTAAGTTTTGATCAATTAAAATCCGGATAAATTAAATTTTAGGATTAGAATTTGTATTAATTGAGATTATTATTATTCTAATTAAATTATCTACATTAACTGTAAATTCAATGTAACGTGTATTAATTAAAATTTATTATACAGTAGTTTATATTTATAATATAAAAAAATGGTAATATAATTATTATTACATTCCTTAAAAAAAAGTCCTGTAAGGATCAAGAGACGTATGACTTTTTTTTATTTTTATTTAAAAAAGTATTAGAATTCGTCGACAAATAAGTTCTCAGTCCTTGAAATTAACATTTTTGATACGCTTCCATAATTCTGCTCAAGTTGATCGAGTAGACTTCTATCTCTACGTCAACTCTTGTCAGTCGTCTACCTCTAGCTAGCGGTAAATCGTGTTCAGTTGGAAATTTCAGCATAACTTCAACGCTGTCTATTTTTCGCAGTTTTCCCTTTTCATTCCAACTCTTCTTTTTTCCTTTTTCTCGTCTGCAGTTTCACTCCCAATTGTAATGCGAATTCTGAAAAAAAAATTAGGTTAAATTATAATTCAGTATAATAAGAAACTATATATATTAAATTATTCACTCAATAAATACTTGATTAATTATTATTTACTAATTGACATAAATCTCAAATTAGAAAACGGTTTTTCACATAAAAGAAAATATTGTTAACATTGATTTCACCCAATTTTTAAGGATACAGTTGTATATTTTTTAAAAAAATTAGTTTCATACAAAATTGGTTATGAAACAATAATTTTTTAACATTTTGTGTTTTTTCTTTAAAGTTTGTGGACAATTAAAATTGCCTTTTAATTTTAACAAATAATAGCTCATTTTATTCATTGAAACATTCTCTACAAATAAGTTCGTTGGATTTTGTTTATGATATTTTGTTAAAAAAATTATTTATTATTTATTTTTTACCCAGATAGCACCGATATTTCCAGGAAGTTTCCTGGAAGTTACCCGTGGCAAACTGGGAAGTTACCCGTGGAAACTTCCTGGAAACTTCCGTTATATACGACAATGTCCGCGCTTGGAAAGTACCCGTGGTAATTTCCTGGTAACTTCCTGAAAACTTCCCTGCAGATTTCCTGGAAACTTCCGGTGGAAACTTCCTGGAAATTTCCCGTGGTAACTTCCAGGAATTTTCCGTGGAAACAGTCAGGAAGTTAGCCTGAAGTTTCCAAAAATTATTCAATACTTTTGCAAATAAAATTATTGTTTAAAAAGGTTCGACAAATAAAGGGAAGTGCATATTTTGCTTTGTCGTGCAATGAAAAATTAAATTAAAATAAAAAAAAAAATCCTAGATAGCTTGTGGTACAGCGGACTCGAACCCCTGTCCACCCAGCGGTAGGGTAAACTCGAGGTCTCGAGCAGCTGCTGGGAAAGTGCGCCTTAACGCGTTCGACCAAATCGCCACTGACAACAGCTTACATGAAACCAATTGATACCCAGAACCAAGAAATCTATTTTTCTGAGCGGCATAGTACAAAAGATAAATATACGAGGTTTAATGATTCGTATAATATATAATTCCTTATACGGAATAAATACAGAATTACATGAGTCGTTGCAGATGAATGGGATAATAAACTTTCTTATAAATATGAGTTTTGTAGGGATTTTAACAAATAAATACTACTCTAATTGGCAAAAAAACGAGTAATAATTCATTTTTCAATTAAAAGAAGTGGTTTTTCGTAAAAGAAATTCACATTTACAGGAAAAAACAATGATTTTTTGCCTAAAGTTTGGAAGTGCCCTACATTACCGACATTGCATATTGATTGAATCCGGTAAATTTGAATATCGTTTTTCAATATATATTAATATTACCTAATTAATAAGTAATATTAATTATTATTAATGCAAATAATAATTTTACTCTAAATTTTATAATAAAAAATTCTAAAAATTAATTATTTACAATTCTTGATATGAAAAATGCGAAAAGTTTAAAAGAGCAGAAAAATTGTATATTTAATTATAATAAAAAGGATTAATAAATAATAAATTAAATGGAGAGAAGGTATAGGAAAATGAACTCCGTATTATTTTAATTGAACGATTTTCTGTTTTTTATGATTTATTATAATTATAAAGCAGGTACTCAATAATAGTACCCAAGTAATGTTTATTATTTTCCTCAACGGTAATTACTTAAAATATATTTCTTAAAGACACAATTTTATAAAATTTTTAAAATGTAATAGGTATATTGAAAATGATTTTTATTACTTAAATATGATACAGATGTTCCAGTTTCAGATTATACTCCACTTTTTTCAAGTTTTTAATCATTTTCTATTTCATTAATTATTATAATTAATTAATTATTTAATAATATCTTGTATGATAATAATAAAGTAATATAAATATTTAAATCTTTTCCGACAATTTAAAAACCAATAATCTTTAAAATAAGAAATTAAATAAGTCTTAAGTATGTGGCAAATGTACTAAAGAAGCTGAAGAATAGCTAAACAAGCTAAAGAATACAAAACCAAAACTTATACCACAATTATTGCAATGAAATTTTATTAATAAAAGAAACTTGAATTTTTACTGCTCATAAACAAGTATAAATAAAATTAACTTAGAATATAAAAAATATTTCGCATTCAAATTTCAATTTAAGGTGAAAAACATACGTGTCTGACACGAAACCTTAAATTGAAATTTGAATGCGAAATATTTTTTATATTCTAAGTTAATTTTATTTATACTTGTTTATGAGCAGTAAAAATTCAAGTTTCTTTTATTAATAAAATTTCATTGCAATAATTGTGGTATAAGTTTTGGTTTTGTATTCTTTAGCTTGTTTAGCTATTCTTCAGCTTCTTTAGTACATTTGCCACATACTTAAGACTTATTTAATTTCTTATTTTAAAGATTATTGGTTTTTAAATTGTCGGAAAAGATTTAAATATTTATATTACTTTATTATTATCATACAAGATATTATTAAATAATTAATTAATTATAATAATTAATGAAATAGAAAATGATTAAAAACTTGAAAAAAGTGGAGTATAATCTGAAACTGGAACATCTGTATCATATTTAAGTAATAAAAATCATTTTCAATATACCTATTACATTTTAAAAATTTTATAAAATTGTGTCTTTAAGAAATATATTTTAAGTAATTACCGTTGAGGAAAATAATAAACATTACTTGGGTACTATTATTGAGTACCTGCTTTATAATTATAATAAATCATAAAAAACAGAAAATCGTTCAATTAAAATAATACGGAGTTCATTTTCCTATACCTTCTCTCCATTTAATTTATTATTTATTAATCCTTTTTATTATAATTAAATATACAATTTTTCTGCTCTTTTAAACTTTTCGCATTTTTCATATCAAGAATTGTAAATAATTAATTTTTAGAATTTTTTATTATAAAATTTAGAGTAAAATTATTATTTGCATTAATAATAATTAATATTACTTATTAATTAGGTAATATTAATATATATTGAAAAACGATATTCAAATTTACCGGATTCAATCAATATGCAATGTCGGTAATGTAGGGCACTTCCAAACTTTAGGCAAAAAATCATTGTTTTTTCCTGTAAATGTGAATTTCTTTTACGAAAAACCACTTCTTTTAATTGAAAAATGAATTATTACTCGTTTTTTTGCCAATTAGAGTAGTATTTATTTGTTAAAATCCCTACAAAACTCATATTTATAAGAAAGTTTATTATCCCATTCATCTGCAACGACTCATGTAATTCTGTATTTATTCCGTATAAGGAATTATATATTATACGAATCATTAAACCTCGTATATTTATCTTTTGTACTATGCCGCTCAGAAAAATAGATTTCTTGGTTCTGGGTATCAATTGGTTTCATGTAAGCTGTTGTCAGTGGCGATTTGGTCGAACGCGTTAAGGCGCACTTTCCCAGCAGCTGCTCGAGACCTCGAGTTTACCCTACCGCTGGGTGGACAGGGGTTCGAGTCCGCTGTACCACAAGCTATCTAGGATTTTTTTTTTTATTTTAATTTAATTTTTCATTGCACGACAAAGCAAAATATGCACTTCCCTTTATTTGTCGAACCTTTTTAAACAATAATTTTATTTGCAAAAGTATTGAATAATTTTTGGAAACTTCAGGCTAACTTCCTGACTGATTCCACGGAAAATTCCTGGAAGTTACCACGGGAAATTTCCAGGAAGTTTCCACCGGAAGTTTCCAGGAAATCTGCAGGGAAGTTTTCAGGAAGTTACCAGGAAATTACCACGGGTACTTTCCAAGCGCGGACATTGTCGTATATAACGGAAGTTTCCAGGAAGTTTCCACGGGTAACTTCCCAGTTTGCCACGGGTAACTTCCAGGAAACTTCCTGGAAATATCGGTGCTATCTGGGTAAACAGAAAAATATTAACAATATCTAATAAACAGGCCTTGTAGAGAATATTTTAAAGATTAAAATTAGCTATTATTTTTCAAAATTGGATGAAAATTATAATTGTTGACAAACTTTAAAGAAAAAACACAAAATGTTAAAATAATTATTATTTAAATAACAAAATAACAAATTTTGTATTAATTTAACTTTTTTTAAAAAATGTCCAACTGAATCTTTCAAAATTGGGCAAGATCGATTTTAATAATATTTCGATTTTATGTGAAACACTATTATCATGACTATTATTTAGTTTGAGGTTATGTCAATGGGTTGAAAATTTTTAATATAATCAACAAATTAATTCGTAACTCAATAAAAAAATGATCTCAAATTTGTAAAAGGAAGAAAAATAAAAAAATAAATAGATGATAAATTAATTAGTAACTTAATCAAAAATAGATAAATTGTCTCCCAAAATGTATAAATTACACAGGCCTGCAAAAATTCGTTCATGTCTGTTAAAAAAAAAAAATAGGAGGTGATTCTTGTAGATTTTTTGACGCAGAATTAGAATCTGACCTTAAAAATGTCCCATCATGTCAGGATTTTTTGTAATATTAGCTTAAATGGACAAAAAAAGGAAATTTTAGAAATTTTCATGACTTTTATGGGTTACCAAATTTTTTCTCATTTTCCTAAATAATTGTATCGTATAGTACTACTCTTAAGCTTCAAAACACATTTTTGCAAATTATTTTACGATTTTTTAAACAAAAGTTATGCAGATTTGAATTTTTTTTATTTAGAGCTATAGGGGTCAATACATAAAAAAATTGCACTGTTATGAGGAGGGGGGGAAGGGTTGAAAAATGCAACGATTTGTAATCAGGTGGGGGGGGGGGGTTGTTTAAATTTAGAACGTTCGTATTTTTATGTTCTTATTCCAATATTCCTTCTCATCTTTGAGACTTTAGCTTAAAAAGGCAGCAATAGAAACATTTCTGAAAATTAATAATAAATAATAAATATTTTAAAAAATCATTTGAATATTATTATAAAATACAATTTTATAAGTGTGTTTGTTACTACTAATTATAAATATATATGATAAATAAAAAAAATTTAATTTAATTAATGTATAACAAAAAAAGTTTGATTTATGAGGGGGGGGGTAAACATAATTTTTTAACATTCTATTTGGGGGGGGGGGGGTCAAAAATCTCGAAAATTGGTGGAACGTTCTTTATGGATGACCCCATATAGTCTCTCTAAATTTCTGGGAGTGAGTTTTCACTCCACAAAGAGTGCTAATTGGACCACTTTAATCAGAATGAGAAACCCACTCTTCGTGGAGTAAAAACTCACTTCCAGAAACTTAGAGAGACTATTGCTCTAAATAAAAAAATTTCAAACCTGCATAACTTTTTTTTAAAAAATCGTAAAATAATTTGCAAAAATGCGTTTTGAAGCTTAAGAGTAGTACTATACGATACAATTTAGGAAAATGAGAAAAAATTTTGGTAAGCTACAAAAAAGTCAAAAATGGCTATTTTTTGTCCACTTAAGACGTAATGGGACATTTTTTAAGGTTAGATTCTGATTCTGCGTTAAAAAATCTACAAGATTCATCTCCCATTTTTGTTGTAACAGACATGAATGAAATTTTGCAGGCCTGTGTTATCATTCTTAACCAAATATTCAGATGTTTGAACGTATTTACTTATATGTGTGTGTGCATTTGTGAGTGTGCCTTTTTTTTGCCGCCACGATTTCTCGAGAACAGTTTGTCCAATTTAAATCATATTTGACAGTCTTAATAGACTCATTAATCCCTAAATTTTGACACAGGGGTTTTGAAAAATATCCAATCAATTTTCTCTATCAGTTCTTTTTTGTCAAAATTATGTTTTTTGACAATAATTTCAATTCCCAGTGAGAAAAACGATGCTGTCCAGTTCGAGTAGAAAAAGAAAGCCTGTTTGAGAATGATAAAATGGGAAATAGTGGTAGTTCCTATCAGTATCCACAGGAGGCTAATGGTCCTTCCAAGTTTAAGAAAATGGGTCGAGGATGGACGACACATTCTTACCCGCGAGAGCTTCATTCATCGAGTCGTTACTCCAAATCGCCTCCAGGACAAAAGGTTTTACCGGATCTACCCAATCAAATGACCCGTGGGAACAATCGGAGCAAAATTCACGACGAAGACTCTTCTCCGAGTAGTTTTCGACCTCTGGCTTTAACCCTTCCACACGATCTTAACAAGGTATGTAAATTAAAATAAACTAAATTAATTTTCCGGAAAGATTTAAACATAACTAATCGTCAATTCAAAGTGTTTAATTGATTTTCTTTTTTCGTAGAATCAAATCACGAACCACTATCAACAAATTCTTCACCATCATCGAACGCATCATCAGCAAGAAAATCCTCGCAGTATTTCCCACTGTAGTCACTGTCGACTAACATTTGAAGATCATACGAGTCCAGTCAAAGATAATTGCACCGACCTGAAGAAATTTAGAAGCGAGCCAGATTTAAGGTAAATTTTTCGCATCGACTTTTTATCATCTAGCAATTTTGACTATGTATTTCCTCTTGCAGATATTCAATGAGACACCAGTCCTCCCGAGGGCTCAATTCTCAATATTACCCCGCCAACCGAGAAGCTCAAGATTTCCGCTACCGCTCCAAGAAAAAGTACAAGGCCCCAATGCCACCTCCCCAATTTCTGCAATCTGGAAAAAAGACCCCAGAAGACGTTTCTGGATTTCGAATCGACTGTTTCAAGCGAAAGGGTCACGATGATGGTTTAAGAAACGATTCCCTAATGCACTTTTTGTCCCTACAGTCACCTCCTCCTCCACCTCCACCGAGAAAATCGCGTCTCTTCAAAACTCGCGCCCAGTCCAAAATGTCCCAAACTAATTTAAATTACTCCCCGTGTGATGTCGCTCGAACTGCCTACGACCCGAATAAAAATGGACGTCATTACGCATCGATTGATGATGATTCAAAATGGCAGAATCACGAGCAGGAGGAAAACGACAAGAATTTAACCTCGTCTCGACAGGAGAGTATTAAGAACAGCAGAAGGAGGAGATTCGCCAACTGGAAGAACAAAAACACTCTTCAGAGAAGCATGAGTAGTCCGGATTTTCAAGCGGAGCTGATCCAAGCCCCGAAAAAGGTGCGAACCAAATTTGAACCTTGCGAAAAAGACGTGGAAGAAGTTATCACTTGTTGCTCAATGGAAAGACGAAGAAAAAAGTCCATTTACGAGATCAGTAAAATGGCGCCGAAAGAATTACCGAAACGAAAAAGCGACGACGGCAGTAAAGGGCGGAATGTACTTTCCGCGGATCTGGAGAATCTTGACTCTAATCCAATAACCAAGAGTCAACAAAAAGTGCACAATCGAAACTTGTACTACGTGAATAATCTGAAATTTGAAAACCCGAAGAGCAAGTCATCATACAGGGAAATAAATTATTTGAATAGCCGATTGAATACGGAGGACAAGTTTCAGGAGAAAGTTGTTTCGAGTCCTTTGGACATGTCTAAATTCCGTGTGGATTTAAAAGTTCAGAATAATATGGTGGAGAAGGAAAATAAAGGGGATTTGGAAAGTGCGGCTTTGGTGGCTAGGAAAGAAAAATTGGGAAGTGATGAAGAAAGGGGTTTGAACGAATTCTTGAGAAGCAGGAGGACAAAAGAGGACTTGAGGATTGATAAAGAAAATTCACTTTCCAGGAGTAGACGTCGTAAGGAGAATTCAAGAGGTGGTAATAATAAAGAAGGTCTGGAACCACTTGCAAAAATGGAGAGAAAAGAAACGAAGAAGGAATTGGATGTGGAAGAAGAGGCAAGATCGGACAAAGTAACAGAAACGGAACAACTAGAGAAGCCAATAGAGAGCTGTTTTTTCAACCGAAACATACCTAATTTGGATTTTTCTAAGCCAAAAACATTCTACTTTGGTATGGATGATTTTCCAAAAGCCACTGAATTCAATCACTGTGTACCGTATCAGGAAACGAACGGAGAAATTCAGGCAAATTTGGTGAAAATGAATATTAGTAATTTGGTTCTCGACACTGATGAGGTGAGTGTACTTTTTTGTATCTAAAATTTGTGATGGTAGTGAGCCTATATGGAAATTTATGACAGAAAACTAATTAAAGATATGTCACTTTTTGGCGTTGATAACCAACCAAACCTTTAATAAGGCCTATTTTTGTGCATATTCAGTGGCATAGGTTTGTCTTACTCTTTAGTTTCCGGTTTTTTATACAAGAGGCCATTAAACAAAAAAAAAAGATGTTTATGTTTTGCATTTAAGGATGAATTCCGTAGTCATGCTTATAAGAAGCCTTAGCATTATGAGGGTTTATGCAATGGAACAAGATTATTGGTTTTAGCTTTATCAAATTATGTTATTAAATGCCAAATATTAACGGGAGATAAGCGTGGAAATATTGTATTCATACATCGAATATTACTCTATTATGAAAATGTTTAAATGGCACGGGTAAACCCAATATTTTGTGAACTGTTCGACCCATAGGAAGTAAGGTTGCAGCTATTCTTGTGAATGCCATATTTCAAACAGTTTTACCTTTACTCCTTAATAAAGTCGACTATGTAACATACATAAATGATTTCCCTGATCATCCAAGACCATCGACATATACACATCGACGAGTATTTTCGCTATTATCATTCACTGCATTTAATATAAAATCAACCATATCTTTTTGTTTCACGTTCAGTTTATCATACCTTTGTTTTCCTAACTCTTTTTTCTTTTTAATATTTATAGAATAGGTAATTTGAATTTTTTTAATGGAGTATTACATGAGACATTTACGTCAGTTTGTTTAGCATTAGGATTCATAGAGAATGATAATGAATGGAAGGCAACGTTAGAAGTGTTTTATGGATGATGCCTCAATCACTTCAACAATTATTTGTCAGAATTTTAATTCACTGTCGTCCAATAAATGCTGATGATCTTTGAGCGTTCCAAATACAGCTTCCACGACGATTCACAATTTTGCAGATCAATACGGATTCTTGAAAACAAAAGATTAAGATTAAATGATTTAATTTCGAATTAAAAATAACATTAAGTAGGGATAATTTTTAAGTCAAAGGGTTAAGTTTCAACTTAGGATGGTCAGTTTATGTATCAAAAAGGATTAAGTTTACACAGAGAGAAACTGAGAGTTCGCACGTAATGCAAATGATTGTTTCCTGTTATCGTATGCGCTCTTGCGGACAAAATTCGAAGCTTAGGTGGTTAGCTATACATATTGCCTAAATAGGTGAGGCAATCCACACACGCAAAACCTAATGGCTAAGCCGAATCTCGTTCCAAATCGATCGGGCGTCTTCGTGCTTCTTCGCATAAATTCATGAAACGTAAGGAATAGAACCATAGCTTGTAAAATAATTGCAATTACTGTGTTTCCAGTTTCTTGATATATTATGTTTTAAAACATAACCTAATTAATCAACTTTTACTAATCATCAGTCTAAGTAATTGTTAATATATTTTTAAGCAAATTATTCCTGTTATAATTAACTAATTTTGTTAACATAAAGATAAAAGTGCAGTCTTTTTTAAAGTCTGTAAAAATTTATGTCATGTTTTGAAGAACGAAAAAAAAGTTTACAAATTTTTAGATTTTAGCTAAAATCTCACAATTTCTTAGACTTTTGAATTAATTTAAGAAAAAAATTATTCTTTAATAAATTCAAGAACAATTAATACTATAAAATAGACTCCAAACAATTTTGAATTTATTATAATACATACTAACATAATAAATTCCAGAATATCTAGAATTTTCTATTGAATTTTATCCAATCAAAATAAATTCTAGATCATTTTAGATTTTTTCTATAGGTAATAGAATAAATCCCAAATACTTATTTATTTATTATTAAGTTCTAAAGTATTTTATATTTTCTCTATAATTTTTAGTTTCTAAAGTGGATTCTAGAACATTATTCCAAAAAGAAATCTAGAAAATTTATGATTATACTGTAAATTATAGAACATTTAATATTTTTGTACAATTTTGGACTCTGAATAAAAAATTGCAGAATTTTCTTGAGAGTTTGGAACAAAAAACAGAATATTTAAGATTTTAGAGTACAGAAAACTTTAAAATTTATAATTAATTTCAGAACATTTAAGACTTTTTTATATTTAAATTTTGGATTAAAATCCAAAATCTTTTAGACTCTAAAATAAATTCCAGGTGACTTAATAGTTTAGAATAAATTTTACTGAATTAAAAATTGTATAGTAAATTCTGGAATATTAAAATTTTTTTTTCTTATTATTTAGATTTTAAAGTTATTTCAGAATTATCAAGATTTTAATATAAATTACAGAAAATTTATGATTATATTATTAATTATAGAACACCTTAGATTTTTTTACAATTTTGGACTCTAAATAAAAAATTGTAGAATTTTCTTGAGAGTTTGGAACAAAAAACAGAATATTTAATATTCTAGAGTGCAGAAAACTCTAAAAGTTATAATTAATTTCAAAACATTTTAGACTTTTTTATACGTGTTTAAATTCTGGATTAAAATCTAAAATCTTTTAGACTCTAATATAAATTCCAGGTGACTTAATATTTTAGAATACATTTTACTGAATTAAAAATTTTATAATAAATTCTGGAATATTTAGATTTTTTTTCTTATTATTTAGATTCTAAAGTAATTTCAGAAATTTCGAGATTTTAATATAAATTACAGAAAATTTTAGGTTTAAAAATAAATTGAAGAAGATTTGATATTTTCTTTTAATTTTTAGATTTTTGATAAACTTGTAGAATTTTTTAAGACACTAATGAAAATTCGAGAATATTCAAGATTCTAAAATAAATTAAAGAAAATTCTTGTTTATTCATTAAGTTTTAAATCTGTTTAGATTTTAATTCTGTAAGATTGTTTTTGTTAGATTGTATTTCTTTTTTTAGAATTTTAATAAAAATTCTAAAATAAATTTCAGATAATTGTGGGTTTTATAAAAAATATCTGAACATTTCAATTTTATTTTTAATTATTAGATTTTCCATAAGAGTCTAATTAGTCTAAAATTAATAGATTTTAATATTTTTAGAATGTTACAGGTTATATATAAATTGCAGAAAAGATTAGTTTGAAAAATAAATTCTACAAAATTATAGAAGTAACAAATTCTAGAACACTAAAGAGCTTATACAACATTCCGCATTTTTAAAATTCTGGATGAAATTTCAAACTTTTTTAGATTCTAGAATAAACACCTACAACTTCATATTTGTTTTTTTCATTTCAACATTTTTTTTTCAGAAAAATTATCGAATTCGTTATAGATTCTTAATAATTAATTTAGAAATTCTAAAACTGAAATGTTTAGAAAACTTATTTTAAAAACTTAAAAAGTTTGTATAAATTTGAAAAAAGAAAAACTTTTGGGTATTTATTCTAGAATCTAAGAAGGTTTTGACAATTCATTCAGAATTTAAAAAAAGTGCAATTTTAATTAATATCTTAAATGTTTTGGAATTTATTACTTCTACAACTTTATAAAATTTATTTTTCAAACTAAACTTTTCTACATTTTATTTATAACTTTAAACATTCTAAAAATATTAGAATCTATTAATTTTAGACTTTTAATTTTCTTTTGGTAAATCTAATAAAAATAAAATCGAAATATTTAGATATTTATTATAAAATCTACAATTTTCTAAAATTTATTGTAGAATGTAAAATTTGAAGTTGTTTATCAAAATTGTAAAAATAAAAATAAAATCTTAACAAAGACAATCTTACAGAATTAAAATCTAAACAATCTTGGAACTTAATAAATAATTTAGAATATTCTGAAACTTATTTTAGAATCTTCGATGTTCTCCAATTTTCATTAGTGTCTCAAAAAATTCTACAAGATTATCAAAAATCTAAAAAGTAAAAGAAAATATCAAATCTTCTTCAATTTATTCTTAAATCTAAAATTTTCTGTAATTTATATTAAAATCTCGAAATTTCTGAAATTACTTTAGAATCTAAATAATAAGAAAAAAAATCTAAATATTCCAGAATTTATTATAAAATTTTTAATTCTGTAAAATGTATTCTAAAATATTAAGTCACCTGGAATTTATATTAGAGTCTAAAAGATTTTAGATTTTAATCCAGAATTTAAACACGTATAAAAAAGTCTAAAATGTTTTGAAATTAATTATAACTTTTAGAGTTTTCTGCACTCTAGAATATTAAATATTCTGTTTTTTGTTCCAAACTCTCAAGAAAATTCTACAATTTTTTATTTAGAGTCCAAAATTGTAAAAAAATCTAAGGTGTTCTATAATTAATAATATAATCATAAATTTTCTGTAATTTATATTAAAATCTTGAAAATTCTGAAATTACTTTAAAATCTAAATAATAAGAAAAAAAAATTTAAATATTTCAGAATTTACTATACAATTTTTAATTCAGTAAAATTTATTCTAAACTATTAAGTCACCTGGAATTTATTTTAGAGTCTAAAAGATTTTGGATTTTAATCCAAAATTTAAATATAAAAAAGTCTAAAATGTTTTGAAATTAATTATAACTTTTAGAGTTTTCTGCACTCTAGAATATTTAATATTTTGTTTTTTGTTCCAAACTCTTAAGAAAATTCTGAAATTTTTTATTTAGAGTCCAAAATTGTAAAAAAATATTAAATGTTCTATAATTTACAGTATAATCATAAATTTTCTAGAATTCTTTTTGGAATAATGTTCTAGAATCCACTTCAGAAACTAAAAATTATAGAGAAAATATAAAATACTTTAGAACTTAATAATAAATAAATAAGTATTTGGGATTTATTCTATTACCTATAGAAAAAATCTAAAATGATCTAGAATTTATTTTGATTGGATAAAATTAAATAGAAAATTCAAGATATTCTAGAATTTATTATGTTAGTATGTATTATAATAAATTCAAAATTGTTTGGAGTCTATTTTATAGTATTAATTGTTCTTGAATTTATTAAAGAATAATTTTTTTTTTAAATTAATTCAAAAGTCTAAGAAATTGTGAGATTTTAGCTAAAATCAAAAAATTTGTAAACTTTTTTTTCGTTCTTCAAAGCATGACATAAATTTTTACAGACTTTAAAAAAGACTGCACTTTTACCTTTACGTTAACAAAATTAGTTAATTATAACAGGAATAATTTGCTTAAAAACATATTAACAATTACTTAGACTGATGATTAGTAAAAGTTGATTAATTAGGTTATGTTTTGAAACATAATATGTCAAGAAGCTGGAAAAACAGTAATTGCAATTATTTTACAAGCTGTGGTTCTATTCCTTACGTTTCATGAATTTATGCGAAGAAGCACGAAGACGCCCGATCGATTTGGAACGAGATTCGGCTTAGCAATTAGGTTTTGCGTGTGTGTATTGCCTCACCGATTTAAGCAATATATATAGCTAACCACCTAAGCTTCGAATTTTGTCCGCAAGAGCCCATACGATAACAGGAAACAATCATTTGCATTACGTGCGAACTCTCAGTTTCTCTCTGGTTTACATCATTAATAATGGTTAAAAAGGTTAACAATAAATTAAAGGATTTAGTATCAATACAGACTTAATGCCAGAAGTTCTTAAAGTTGCAAAATTCACAAACATTTTTGATAATGGTTTTTAAATTTGACCCTCGTAACACACAGAATCCCTCATCCAACACTTTGTCCATGTTAAAATCTTGGTACAATGGTATCCTATTATTTTTTATTATCATTCCCTGTCGTCAAGAAAAATGACTAGTTTCCTGTCATGGATTTTCATCACGGATGTACATTTAATTTTAATTTTATTCCAGAGAGAGAAGGAATCTCAAGACGACATGGACGACATTGCTCTGAAGTTGAGGCCAACTTTGCCGAAAAAACCACCAGAGGTGCCAAGATTTTCACCGTCAACTGCTTGGAAGTTGCTTTCGGCCTTAGAAACATCAGCAAGGAGTACAATCAGTGACGAAGTTCCGGTGCTGATGCTTGAGGAAGAAATAGAGCGTCTCTCATGTCCGCCACCGTTTCTGCTGGCTCTTCAAGATCCTCGAAGTTCCCAGGACAAATCTGGAGACTCGGGAATATCCGGGGACGCAGGGGCCATTAATGACGATTCCTTTGACACTAATAGATCGCCCAGCAGAATAAAACCGTCACCTCTGAGACCGACTTGGACCCCACAACAAGACCTGGACGAAGAATCAAGTAGCAGTGAAGCTATAATAAATTCTCCCTCACCGTACCCACTAAAAAAATCTGTCCAATCAAAGCCCCACGTCTTTTCCCTGTCACTTCCACGAGAAGACAATCGCTCTCTCTTCTTTCAAAATGCCGCGACCGGATCCAAGACAAAGCAAGACCTCTTCTTTCACGATTCTCTTCAGAAACTGAAACGCTCGGTTTCTGGTGCTCTGGGATTTACCTGGGAATTTGACAAGAAACGACTGCCAGTAGAGTCTTTCGATGATAACTGGCTTCTGTCAACAAGTGCGCCGACTTCCCTACAACATTACTACATTGATAAACATTCTCCCATGAGGAAGCAAAATGATCAATCAGGATTAACTACCATGGAAATCGAGAAAGAGGATGAAAATCTAAAAATCGAGGATGAAAAGAGTTTATCCGAGTTTGTTACCAAGCCCTCGTCACCTCCATTTTTGTCTTATCTAGTTTCCAGAGGTCACGTCATGTATCTTCCGGACCCAGATTCAAAAAAGCCGGAAGCAGGAATAATGAGCAATTCCTTGGAGAAAGATTCAAAATCGAGAAAGTATGGATTTGCGGAAAGAGACGATGTGCCACTACTGAACACGATTCGACAATTTTCTAAATCCTGTGAGAATATTTCGTACGATAATCGACTGATTGAATCGCCTCGACATGATCGGGAGAATGAGGAGTTGATGTGGAAAAAAAATGGAGGTGCAAATATTGACAGAAGTGATTACGAAGCGATAAGGGATGTAAATAATAAAATATTTAATTTAAATAGGCCGAAGAAGTTTACATTTCAGTCGACAGTGAGACAAATTGAACGACGACGATTGGCTGACAAACTCTCGAAAGAGGCCGAGGCCAAGGAGAAGCAGAGAAAGAATGAGCTTGAAGCGATGAACAAAGTTGAGGAGGAATTTCAAAGGAAACGAAGCAGAGAAAAGGCAAATATAAGACAGCAATTGAGGCTTTACAGTATGGACGAGAATAGAAGATAACGATTATTAAAAAAGTGTTTTATAACTAATGAGTCTATTTTTATTAACAAATCAAGATATGTAAAAACAAAAAATTAAAACAAAATGTATATTGTATTTTTTAATTTATTATTTACTTTGAAATAAATGATTTAATACTAGTTTGTTCTTTTTTTCTACTTCTTTGTATCTCGTCACTTAATTGATATTTAAAAAACTAGGTGAAAATTATGTCCATTTCATATAGACATTTCGCTTCTAAGTAAGCAAAATAATTTGCTTCTTCATAGAGGAAGCAATAAATTAATAATATAAGAGTTACTTGGAGAAGTTATAACGAAAAAAAAAAAAATTTTAAATGCAAAAAATAAAAATAAAAACATGAATTATTTTTCGAATTTTTTAAAACTTATATACTTTATATAGTTCAATCGATTCGTTTTGAAATAAGAAATATGATTTTTGTATTCATTAAGTTATATTTTCAGCATGGAAAAAAATTTTGTCAGAAACGATTTTTTCGATGAAAAAAGGTGCTCAAAAAAATTTGATTGGGTAGTTTCAAAAATCCCTGTGTCAAAATTAATAAGTCATCCAAATTTTATTGAAATCCGTTAAAGCGTTCTCGAGATATCCTAGGGTCAAAAAACGCTACACACACATACATTTATTACTATTCTTTAATTTTTTTTAATTATTTTGTTCTGTTGGCGATTATTATTTTTTCAAGTTTTCGAATTTTTCATTCAATTGTCAAATACTTTCTTCATTTCTCAATTGTTTTCTTTATTATTTAATTAGTTTACTCATTTTGTAATTTTTATTTCAATTATCAACTATTATTTAAAATTTTAATTTTTAATTTATTTCTCTAGTTTTCAATTATTTTATTCAATGTTCAATAATACTCGCATTTTATCATTTATTATTATTTCCTTGGAATTTCTATTTCTTTAATTTTCATTTATTTTCTATAATTCTTTCCATAAATCACTATTTCTCGATTTTTTTTCAAGTGTTAATTATTTTTTTTAATAGTTAATTATTTTCGTCATATTGTAATTTTTTTCTTAATTATCAATTATTTTCATGAATCTTCCATTTAATTAATTAATTTCCAATTTATTTCTTCAATTTTTAATTATTTTCTTAAATGCTCAAATTTTTTTTTATTTACAATTCTTTTTATCAATTTTTAAATAATTCCTCAACATGCAATAATTCTTGGATTTTTTAAATTATTTTTTCCCTCATAAAAATTGGTTTAAAATTTCAAGTTAATGATTCAATTCCATAACTATTCTCTCTTCGATTCTCAGTTATTGTTTTCAAATTTAAATTCCACTTTTCAATTTTTAATTATTTTCTTCAATATTAAAAAATTATCGCCTTTTTTCTATTTTTTGTTCTATTATCATTAAATTTCTTTAATTTTAAATGCAATTGTTCAACTATTTTCTCTAATTTTTAATTCCATTCTTCAATTTGTATAATTCCATTCTTCAGTTTTCAATTGTTTTTTTTTATATTCATTAATTCTCGGCTTTTTTTAAATACTTTTTTTTTAATTTTTAAATATATTCTTTAAATTTTAATCCCATTCTTCAATTTTTAGATGCTTTATTCAATTTTAAATTTTTGTTTTCGATTTTTAATCTTGTTAAATGTGCAATTATTTTTAACAATTATTCCTATAATTTTCTTAATTTTTCAATTTACAATTATTTTCTTGAAATTTTAAATTTCTTGTTTGATTTTTCTAGTTTTGTTTTCAATTTACAATTATTTTCGTCATTTTTTACATATTTTCTTCAATTTTTCAATTATTCTCGTCATTTTTTATAACTATTTCCTTCATTTTCCAATCCTCAATTTTTAATTATTTCCTACCATTTTTGCCAATTTCAATTATTATCTTAAAATTATTATTGGGTTGTGTATTAATCTTTTTTAATCCATTTTTTAAATTATGTTTGAAATTGTCAATTATTTTCGTCATTTTGTAATTTTTTTTCCAATTATCAATTATTTTTTCAAGTTTTAATTTAATTCTTAACTTTTCAGTTTATTTAAAAAATTTTCAATTTATTTCCTCTATTTTTTAGTTTCTTCAATTTCATTTTTTTTCGATTTTTACTCCAGTTTGTTAAATGTGCAATTTATTATCAAATTATTTTTTTCAGTTGTTTACTAATAGTCATTTTTTGGAATTTTGTTTTCAATTGTCAATTATTTTTGTCATTTTTCACATATTTTCTTTAATATTACAATTATTCTCGTCATTTTTCAAGTATTTCCTTCATTTTTTAATCCTCAATTTTTAATTATTTCCTACAATTTTTGCTATTTTCAATTATTATCGTAAAATTTCAATTGAATTCTTTAATCTTAAATTTATTTATTTAATTTTTAATTATCTTCAATTCGTAATTATGTTTATCAATTTAAAATTGATTTCTACAATTTCCATTTATTTTCTACAATTATTTCCATACTTTTCATCATTTTTCAATTGACAATTTATTATTCTCCTTCAATTTTATGATTATTCATTAATTACAATTTTTTTTTGTTCAAATGCCGATTATTTTCACCATTGTTCGTATTTTTTTTCAATTGTTAATTCTTTTTTTTTAATAGTTAATTATTTTCGTCATATTGTAATTTTTCTTTTAATCATCAATTATTCTCTTAAAATTTACATTTAATTCTTTAATTTCCAATTTATTTCTTCAATTTTTAATTATTTTCTTCAATTCTTAAATATTTTCTTTAATTTTCAATTAATTTTTTAATATTCAATAATTCTCGTATTTTTTCAATTGTTTTTTTTTCACTCATAAAAATTGTATTAAAATTCCATTTTATTTATTCAATTCTAGAACTATTTTCTTCAATTTTCAGTTATTTTCTTTAAATTTAAATTCCACTTTTCAATTATTTTCTTTAATATTAAAAAATTATCGCCTTTTTTCTTATTTTTTTACGATTATCATTAAGTTTCATTAATTTGAAATACAATTGTTCAACAATAATTATTCCTACTACTTTCTTAATTTTTCTATTTGCAATTATTTTCTTTTAATTTAATATTTCATGTTTAATTTTTTCAATTATTCTTTTCAGTTGTCTGTTAATCTAGTAATTTTTCGAATTTTGTTTTCAATTGACAATTACTTTTGTCATTTTTTACATATATGTTCTTTAATTTTTTAGTTATTTTCGTCATTTTTCACCTACTTTCTTTTCATTATTAATAAATAGTTTCCGTAATTTTCAATTATTTCCTACAATTTTTCCAATTTTTAATTATTATCTTAAAATTTTATAATTATTCTTTGATTTTTAAATTGTTTTTTTCGGTTGTGTATTAATCTCGCTGTTTTTTGACTTTTGTTTTCAATTGTCAATTATTTACGTAATTTTGGTATTTTTTTTCAATCATCAATTATTTTTTCTAATTTTTATTTAATTCTTAAATTTTCGATTTATTTCTTAAATTTTTTATTATTTTCAGTTGTTCAATTTGCAATTGTTTTTAACAGTTATTCCTATAATTTTTTAACTATTTTGTTTAACAACGGAAAGTTGTTCTCGCGCTTGGGCGCGCGTTAATTTTGCTAGTGGAATTATAATACATAATTCTTTTTAAATGTTTAAGATAAATTATTGTCCAAAAAAAAGCTTTAATTATAATTAATAGGACTATAAGAATGTGTAAATATTAAATTTAAGTATAAACTTATATTTTAAATATAAAGTCGAATTTCGCAAAATTAAAAATACTGTAAATTAATACTAATAAATAATTCTATACTTACGCTATAAAACAAAATATTAACTCGTCACATTTTGAATGTGACGATAATCACAATGCTAGACGGAAGTTTCACTATTCTCTAAAGATAAAACTGTTAGTGTATTGGGCCGCGAACCACATAGAATTTGCTCCTCAGGAGGTCGCAATCTTGGTTCTAGTGCGCTTCTTTTAACATCTAAGTTTTTCTTAATTGGTGTTCGACTTGGACTAGATTTTCTACTGCTTGGATAAGATTTCAACAGTCTTGCTCTGAAATAAATAAAGTCAATAAATATTAACAATATTTTGTAATTTAATTAAATTAATTTATATTCATAATTTAATTCCTAGACAATGACTTCTTTTTTTTTAACTTACGCATCTGTTAGTTTAAGTAATAAACGCGTATAAACTTGGTATTCCTCGTCGCCAAATTCTGTCGGATCGTGACGAGCTTGCTCATAAAGGTCACAAAATTGATGGACTAGTCTCTGACTACTTCCGTTTAAAGGGGCAGCTAATGTAGACAATAAATAGGCCCTCAAATTTTCCGTTGGGTGCCTTTTTAAGCCATTATCATAACGGGTAATTTCCGTTTCTAGAAAAGAAGAAAAGTTAATATTATATATTTGACACGAAAATGACATTTTTTCTTAAAACAAGTTTATTTATACAACATTAATTAATTGAAACTGACTTTTTATAAACATAATTATAAATATAAAAGTTATAGAAAAATTGTTTAAATGTGAAAAAATACATAAAGTAAGTTTTTTTTAATAACCTAAAGTTTTAATGTCGTCAACAGCTTTCAATCTGTAATAATGTGGAGGAACTTGACTTCCTGGAACCATTATATATCTAGGGTCACTAATTAATTGAGGCTCGTATTGAATTTTAGGAATTACTTCAATTCGTCTCTCAATCTCTTTCTTTAGCGACTGAAAAATTTTAAATATAAGAAATTAAACGTTTTTAAATGTTTATGATAATAAAAATAATAATAATAATAAATAATAAAAATAATAATAATAATAATAAATAATAAATAAAAAAACATAACAAAATTACTAAAATTATTAATTTTAATTAAAGTTTATTATTAGCAATGTTTAAATATACTGCATTGATGAACAATTGCAAAATGCTTTTTAAATAGAAAATAAAATCGTTTTATGTAAATAAAAATACATTTTTTCTTACTTTTTTCGCATCGTGACCAATCGGAACGTGAGGACCTCTTCGAGATCGAAGTGCAAATCGCATAATTTGTCGTTTTGCAAAAATAAATAGTAATAATATTGTTTGCACACCAGCCGCAATAAATATTACAATAGTAACTCCTGATAATTGTTCCGACATGTCTTAAAAAATATATCTACCATAACGAATAAACAATAAAAATTTAACGAAAAATCTCGGTCATTTTTAGTTTTGTTGTTATTGTTTTGACAGATTTGACATTTGTAAGGGGGCAAAAAATTAGGTTATTCTCCAAAATTGATACAAATGTATTAAAGTAATTTTACTGTCAGATGGAAACTTTTACAAAAATACAAAGATGTTTGTAGAATAATAATAATAATTTCGCCTACATTCCCTTATTTCTATTGCACAAAGCAAATTAAAAATCTGTAATTAATAATTAATTCTAAGATTCTAATGGTACAATCACACCTTCGGTTAAACGCTGACGGTGTGAATGCACCTTAAGAGCAGAGATCGGAAATTGAAAGCGTAAAGCCCAAAGCACAACGATACATACGGTTAGGGTAAAATCTCATGTGAGCAGAAATCGTAAAACCGAAAGCAGAAAGTATGAGAGTGATATGGCGAACAACTGGTTCTTAACTTTTATTGCTGTTCATAGTCCTATTTCCTTTTTTTTAGTACAAAGGAGAGTTTTTACCACTAAAAGTTCATTGGTCTTTCGTTTCTTGGTATTTTTAGAATAGTTTTCACAAACCGGAAATTATGAAATAAGGTATATTTGTTTACTTAAATACACATTGCCGCCATCTTGAAATGGTAAATTACGTTTTGTAAAGAATTAAGCATGTAAAAAACTACACTGAAAAAAAATGATTCGGTAATTTTACCATTATGGAAGTAGGAGCGTTTATTACCTACTTCTATAGTAACAGTTTTACATATTTTACGGATTTTACGCGCAGAGATGGGAATAATACTTTAATCTTATGTAAAATTCCTAATGCTTTTGTAAAATTACAGAAAAGAAAATTCGCCAGTTATGAAATAAATATAAGTATTAGAAATTCTAATATAAAAATAAATTATGAATTTTATTGTGAAATTATAAAAAAGCAATGTAAAATAAATAAATTATATAATTTCACAAATTTTTGTATTTATCGTTTTAAACTTTGGCACTGCACCTGAACTTAACCTCAACCTTATGAAAATTCTCGAAAGATTTTGTTATTTTTTTCGTAACAAAAGGGAGAAAAAATGTTTAATTTATTAAATCAACAGAAGTTGAATTTCTTTTTTCAATCAAATGTCCGTTGACGGTCAAAATGGATACATAACCAATTCGTTTTCAAGATATATCTTAACAACTAAAATGTGAAACTTTTTTAAGACGTAGCACAATTAGGTTTCTATAATTAATCATTTTGCTAGGAATTTTACATAAGAGGATTATGGATAAATACATCAAACTATAATATTTTACTTCAAGATGATAACATTGAGATTATAAACAGGATTTTTACATGCTTTTGTAACTTTACAGTTACTGGTGAATTTAATACTATGAAGGTAGGTGCTTTTATTACCTACTACCAAAGTAGTACATTCACAACCCTGAATGTACATTTACTGAAAAATGTAATATTACATTACTGAAAGCTGTAAAAATTCAAGTTGATTGGTATTATTGCTACTTTCCAAAGAGTAATATTACAGAAAGTTTCTAAAGTAACATTACAATACGGACGTAATTTTCCTGAAGTATTTTTTACAGTGTATGTAATTTACGTTAGGTAAATTACCTTTACATCCCTGCCCCCTATCTACATGGGAGTTGATTCTCTGTTCAGCGTCAAAACGCGAAATAAAGGCAATGAGAGAGAAAAGGACGGCAATAATAACAAACATTGTCTGTCCTTGCCCCCTATCTACATGGAAGCTGATTCTGCGTCAAGCGTCAAAACGTGCAATAAAGCCAATGAGAGAGAAAAGGACGGCAACAATAACAAACACTGTCTGTCCTTGTCTCTCTCACAATTCTGCGTTTATACGTTTCGCGTATTTACGCATAACCGCTGAATCCGCTTCCATGGTTCCATGTGGATAGGGGCTTAGGGTGCAGTCCCACGAGGTGGAAGTTTACGCTTTCTGCTCACATGATCACTACGCGTAACTTCCCAACTCTGTGCTTACGTCATTCTAATTGTAGATTCTCCATAAAACAACAAAAGAAGAAAAAGAAAAGAAGTTTACAAACACGCAACACGCATGTGGAATTTTTTGCTTGGAAATACGTTATGTTACAGATTTTCTGTAAATTTACAGCTCAGATTATAAGGAGGAAATACGGAATAAACAAATTGTTTCTCAGTGTACCGAGAACAAATTTAATGGAGTGGCAAATTGCAAATTTTGGGGTGCCGCCGCGGGTTTACGATGATTCAGAGGAGGAAGCAGGAAAACTTGCAGATGATAATTTAATTGAGTTTTCAGTTATAAAAGGAAAAATTGAAAATACAGCTCTTCTTTATTTTTTCCACGGCTCTGGTAACATTTATTAAATTGAGATTAATTATTGTCAATCTAATGAAATCATTTTTACAGGATGTAGCGGATTGAATTTGCAATATTGGTTGGAGAACCTTAGCAAATCAACATTTTCATTTCCACATATGAAAGTTGTTTTTCCTACTGCACCACTTCAAGTGTATCAATTAAATGCGAATAGGGTATGTATGCAAACAAAATATACTTTTCGTTGGAAAACAAATTTTTCAGAGCTTTCAAAAATGTCCACGTGGTAAATGGACGATCTATTCGAAAAAAAAAATTGTTTTTAATAAACGTATGTATTTTCTGTTTGAGAATACAACAATGATAATTTAAATGAATTTAACTTACCTATTATGTAACAAGAGACGTTAAAAATGTCCCCTAAAAATGGGCTTTAGTCGTTTCAAAAATTAAATTGCTTTTTTTTTTTTTTGCAGAAATCGCGTGTTTGGTTCAATCGAAAAGATTTATCTGAAACCTCTAATGAACAAAAGGAATCTGTTAATGAAATGTGCAAAAGAATGTTGTCATACATAGAAAAAGAAGTCGTTGAAGGCATTCCCTATGAGAAAATAATTGTAGGTGGCTTTTCCATGGGTGGAGCTCTTGCTTTGCATTTAGCTTACAGGTTTAATAAACCCTTTGCAGGATGTTTTGCAATCTCCTCGTTCTTAAATCACGATTCTCAAGTTTATGAGGTAAAATTCTTCAATTGAATCTTTGTAATTTTTATAATTTCTTTTCATTCCTTTCACAATTTCATATACAGTCGAACGGGACTAGTCTGGTACAAGCTAGTTTTTTATTTGTAAAATACTTATGTTTAAAATTGGACTTTTAGTTGTAGGTATAATACGATAATTTGCAAAAAAAGAAACAGTATTGTTTCTAATCAATTATTTGCGAGGGGTCGACAACTCCATTTTAAAGCGCACGAAGAATATATTCTCAAAGGATTACGTGAGAATACTTGTGAATATGTGCTTAGGAATAGGGAATATTCTGAACAGAATGCAAAATATAAGAATATACTTGAAAATCCGAGAATATTAGCTAATATTTAGGAGAATCTATCTATAATAATAATTCACAAGATTAATTCATTCTTTCATTCTGTCCACACCTGAAGTTTGGCACTTAGATATTTCTTTCTTTTAAATCAGTTATGTTTGAAAAAATGTGTCTTCAAATTAAAATTAGAGTCTACTTTGATAAGAATCAATTTAACTGCATTGGCAGAAAATAAATTAATTCAAATATAGTTTACTCTAAAATATTGAACTGAAATTTCCATACACTAAAATTTTTAGTAAATTAAAATTTAGTTCTATCAATATAAATTAACTTGAATTCGTGCGATTAAATTAATTCATATTTAGATCATTGGAAATTGAGATCATTAAAATTTTGAAATAATTATTTTTAATAAAAATCTAAATTAGTAGTTAAGAATCAATATATATTTAAGTTTTAATTTTTTGAAGTTTCAATTCATCTAAATTTTTATTGGTTGTAAGGCTTTAAATTATCTAAATTTTAATTAATCCTTGAGTTTTTATTATCCTGAATATTAATAACTAAACATCTGAACTTTTCACAATTTTAATTTTTTTTTTTAATATATAAATTTCACTTAATTTCAAATTCCAATAGGCCCAATTTTCATTGATTCACATTATAGTCTAAATTATTATTTTCAAAATTTGGACTAATTGAAGCTTTAATACATAATGACAATTTTTTATGTAATTAGAAGTTTTTAAATAATGGTTAATATTTAAAATAATTCAAATATGCATTGTTAGATTTTAAAAATCTGTAAACTTTATAATAAATCAAATTTGAATTTATTAAAAGTTTGAATAATTAAAAATTAACAAATTAAAAGTTTAAAATAAAGTTTAAAACAATTTAAAATCGTAAAAATAAAATTAAGTTTATATATGTTAGTTTGTATTTACAAACAATTTGTAGGAGATGACAATAATTAAGTATTACAAAAAAATTAAATATAAATCTTAAGAATTTAATATATAAAAATTGGAACTAATCCAAGTTAAAATAAATTTAATTCAACATTTCGTTAAAACTGTTTTAAGTTTGCAATTATTTTAAATTTGAAAAAATTAAAATTTCAGTTGTTCGAGTCAATTTTCCTTATTTCTAAATTATTTTCGTCAATACTTAATTACTTTCGTCATTTTGTAATTTTTCTTTCAATTATAAATTATTTTGTTGAAATTTCGATACAATTCATCAATCTTCATTTATTTTCTACAATTTTATCTATAATTTTTAACAGTTTTCAATTGACAATTTATTATTCACCTTCATTTTTATGATTATTTATTAATTTAAAAATTTTTTTTGATCGAATGCCGATTATTCTCTCTAATTTTCGAATTTTGTTTTCAATTGTTAATTTTTCTTTTTAGTAGTTGATTATTATCGTCAATATTTAATTATTTTCGTGATATTGTAATTTTTCTTTTAATTACCAATTATTTTCTTCAAATTTCCATTAAATTCTATAATTTCCAAGTTATTTTTTCATTTTTTAATTATTTTTTTCAATTCTCAAATATTTTCCTTAATTTTAAATTATTTTTATCGATTTTTAATTAGTTTCTCAATACTCAATAATTCTCGGATTTTTTTAAATATTTTTTTAACTCATAAAACTTGTTTTAAAATGTCAATTCAATTATTCAATTCTGGAACTACTCTCTTCAAAATTAAATTCCACTTTTCAATTTTCAATTATTTTTTTTAATATTAAAAAATAATCGCCTTTTTTCTATTATTTTTTTTATTATCATTCACTTTTTTTAATTTTAAATACAATTGTTAAATTATTCTATTCAATTATTAATTCCATTCATCAATTTTTATTTCCATTCTTTAGTTTTCAATTGTTTTTTTCTATATTCATCAATTTTCGGCATTTTGCAATTACTTTTTTTCAATTTTTAAGTATATTCTTTAAATTTTAATTCCATTCTTTATTTTTTAGATGCTTTATTCAATTTTCAATTTTAATTTTTTGTTTTCGATTTTTAATCTAGTTGTTAAATGTGCAATTATTTTCAACAAATATTCCTAGAATTTGCTTAATTTTTCAATTTCCAATTCTTTTTTTTTTAATTTAATATTTCTTGTTTAATTTTTTCAATTATTATTTTTCAGTTGTCTAGTAATTTTTCGAATTTTGTTTTCAATTGAGAATTATTATTTTCGTAATTTTTCACATATTTTCTTCAATTTTTCAATTATTCTCGTCATTTTTAACTATTTTCCGCAATTTGTAATTATTTTATTTAATTTTTTAAATTTTTAATTATTATCTTAAAATTTTATAATTATTTTTTGATTTTTAAATTATTTTGTTCAGTTGTGTATTAATCTAGCCATTTTTTGAATTTTTTTTTCAATTATCAATTATTTTCGTCATGATGTAATTTTTTTTCAATTATTAATTTTTTTTTGAAAATTTTAATTTAATTCTAAAATTTTCTATTATTTCCTCAATTTTTTATTATTTTCTTCAATTTTAATTATTTTATTTTTAATCTAGTTGCTCAATTTGCAATTATTTCTATAATGTTTCCAATATTTTGTTTAAATTTATTATTTAATTATTTTAACAATATTCTTTTCAATTGCGAAATTATGTAACCATTTTTCAAATTTTTTTTCCAACTATCAATTTATTATTTTCGTCATTTCTCAATTATTTTCTTTAATATTCAATTATTTTCGTCATTTTGTAATATTTCTTTCAATTATCAATTACCTATTTTCTTAATATTTAAATTTAAATCTTTAATCTTCAGTTTATTTTAAAAAATTTTTTTCGGCAATTCTCAATTATTTTCTTGAAATTTCAATGTATTTTTAAAATTTCCAATTGATTTCTTTAATTTTGATTTATTTCCTACATTTTTTTCTTTTATTTCTCTCAATTTTATAGTTGTTCTTTGATCTTTAAAATTATTTCTTTCTAATGCCTTTTAATCTCGCTATTCATCAAATTTTTTATCAATTGACAATTATTTTCCATAATATTTCATTATTTTTGTCATTTTGTAATTTTTCCTGTAATAATGAATTATTATCATACAGTTTTAATTTTATTATTATTTATAATTTTCAATTTATTTCTACAATTTTAATTATTTTTCTGAATTTTAAATTATTTCGTTTTTTTTTTCAATTATTTTCTTCGATTATTATCAATTAATTCAAAAATATTTAATAATTCTCTGATGTTTTCTATTATTTTCTACACTCGTAAAAATTGTTTTAAAATTTCAATTCAATTGTTCAATTCTACAACAATTTTCTTCAATTCTCAATTACTTTCTTCAAATTTTCATTTCGTTTTTTAATTTTTAATTATTATTTTAATGTTAAAAAAAATTCCGCATTTGGTCAATTATTTTTTTCCAATTATCAATAAGATTATTTAATTTTAAATTCAATTGTTCAAATAGTTCCTTTAATTCTCAATTTTTTTATAAAATTTAATTCCATTTTTCAGTTTTCAACTTTTTTGTGTATATTAAATAATTCTCAGATTTTATCAATAACTTTTTCAATTTTTAATTATTTTCTTCAATTCTCAAGTATTTTCTCTAATTTTTAATTATTTTTATCGATTTTCAATTAATTGTTTAATATTCAATAATTCTCGGATTTTTTCAATTATTTTTTTCACTCATAAATATTGTTTTAAAATTTCAATTCAATTATTCAATTCTAGAACTACTCTCTTCAAATTTAAATTCCACTTTGCAGTTTTCAGTTATTTTCTTTAATAATACAAATTTGTTGCCTTTTTAAATTTTTTTTTTCGTTTATCAATAAGTTTCTTTAATTTTAAATACAATTGTTCAATTATTCTCTACTATATTCAACAATTATCTGTTTTTTTCTATTACTTTTTTCAATTTTTCAATTCTTTAAATTGCAATTCTATTCTTAAATTTGTAATTATTTTCTTAAAATTTTAATTGTTTTCTTTAATTTTCAATTATTTTCTTTAATTTCAGTTTTTTTCTGCTTTCAATCCAGTTGTTTAATTTACATTTATTTCCAACAATTATTCCTATAATTTTCTTAATTTTTAAAATTTTTTGTTTGATTTTAATATTTATTGTTTAATTTATTTTTTTCAATTGTGTAATTTTCTAGCAATTTTTCGATTTTCGTTTACAAATTGTCAATTTTCTTTTATTTTATAAACAAAAAGAAATTTTGCACCATAATAGCCCCGATCGCTGAATTGACATAAAAAATGTTTATAATCATACAAAAGCTTTAAAATTTATGTATATATCGCAAAATGATTAATTATAAAATTATAACAAAATTACAAATTATAGAGTTTGGATGCAAGCAGGGATAGTGAAAAGCCACCATTACTTCTGATGCATGGAAATAAAGACGCTTTAATCCCACATGAGTTTAGTACTGTCTTAAAGAAAAATCTTGAAGAGAGAGGTGTAAATATTGTTTCACAAAGATTTAATGACACGGATCATGAAATTACCAAAGAAGAGCTAGCAGTTTTAAAAAAATGGCTCTTAGAACGTTTACCATCTCCCTTAATTGAAAATTAAGAAAATGAGGATTTTTTCTGTAAAAAATCAAAAATTGTTCTCAAAAAACTAAAGATTCTTAAATGTATATATCTTCTGATTGTTATGTTATATAAAATGTACTATTTTTCTAAAATTTTGTAATTAACGAAAACAATTGTTAATTCCGTGAAATTAACAATTATTTGATTAAACTTGACCTAAATAAAGTTCTCTATTAAATGGATCTGTACATAATGTTAAACTAATTTAATCAAGTTTAATTAAATTCTTCCCTTAGGAAAAAATATCATTATTTTTAAAAATCAGATATTTAGTAAATTATTTTTTGTTTCACGATTGTTTGTTAATGATTTTGAAGAGAATTACGTTATTTTTTAACTCAAGACATGAGTGTACTGTAGCCTAGAATAATAAAAGAAGTATAAGGGATTGAATGGTATTGCGCCTGCGAAATGAAAACCAAACGTTGCGCACAAGTCAATCGAAAACTGTACATGATCAGCAAATGTTTCGCGATTCTAGTTCGTAACTTCGTAATAATTTATCAATCACTGTAATGTATAATACAAGAAAAAGACTAGTTTTCGCATACATGTGTAGTTGAGAAAATTAACAAAAATTGCCACAATTGACATATATTATATTTTAATCATTTTGCAATTGTTGACAGTGAATTAACGATAAATAAACTGATAGTGAGGAAAAAAATAAATAAAGTGAAAGTGAATAAAAATAAATAATGAAATTATCAAAATTGAAAAAAAATTAGTTTTTAGTTAAATTAAAATTGGGTTATAATTTTTAAGTAGAATGAGAATTTTGAGAATGGAATGAATGAAATTTTTGAAATGTAAATTGTAAATAAAGTGATGTAATTTTGAAAAATGAATTTTCAGAAAAGGAAAAAAAAATTGAATTGTTAACTTTCGAAATTGTATTAAAATGTATTGTACTTTTATTTTTTGAAATAAATAACAGAATTGAGAAAATGTAACACCTACACGTTTAGACGTTCTAAACTTGTTAGAAAATAGTCGATGCTCTAATTTTTATCCATGTCATCAATAATCTGGATAATGACGATTTTCCAGTAAATATTACCAAGAGATCGAGTAAAAACAATTATTAAAATATCTGTGATGAAAGTAAATAATTAACGAATTTATTGTGAAATAGAATATTAATTTTAATAAAAGAGATACAATATTAAAAAGCCAAATTTTAATTGAAAATTAAGAATGTAAAATAGCTAAAAAAAAAAAGAGTATTAACGGAAAATATAAAAAAAAAATTTTAAAAAATAAAGAAAATAATAGAGGACTTATTTCTTTGTATGTATGTATATATTGATGGAGGTGGACAAATACGTTTGTACCTTGACAGAAAGTGTTTTAAAAGAATCGGACACTGAAAGAGAAATCGTGTTTAAAAAGTGATGTCAAGTGTAGTCGCAATAAAAAAAAAAATATAACAAAATTTTGAACAAACTATGTGAATATAAAAGTTTAATATTACAAATTTTCATTGAATTATTTTTTTTTCCAACAATGACCGAGAGTGAAAGTGTTTTTTTGAACGTGAGATGAATTTCGGAATTTGACACGATGTTTGAATCAAAAAGGATAATAGAAAAATCCACCGGCGACGTTTCAACTTCAAATCGGTTCTTCAATATCACAGAAGGTTAAAAAAAATTTACTTTTTTAGTATAAATTGTATTTTTTAATATTGTAATTTTTTAAACAAATTTTGCTCCGAGTTCCTTTCGCTTCTTTAATTTTTGAAATATCGATTAGAATAATTTTTTTATTTACAAATATTTAAATTTTCTTTATAAAAAAAAGTTAATTTAAACTTTCGATTGGCTTTTATTAAAATGTTTAATTTTAAATTTAAATTTTTAATGTGAAATAAAAATAAAATTTTGTTATTGAAATAAATTAAAATGTCATCTAAAAGTGATCGATTGAAAAATAAAAATTAAAAATAATAACTGTCATTTTTTGCAAATTTTCATATTCATAAAATAAAGAAGCGTCTCATTTAAACCAATAATTTTTTATAATGTTTATGAAATGAGTGAGAAAATGAATCAGAATACAAACTTTCGATTTTTGGTGATTATGCAAGACGATTTAAAATTATTATTCATGCGAGATGTCACATACGTTCTAAAACTTTCACTCATAGAAAAAAATTGCCAAACATTCTACATTTGAATCATCTCTCTAAAAAAATTTTGCAATCATTGACAACAATAATTTGTTTAAACAATAGTTAATATTTTAATTTTTTTTTAATTTAGCGCAAAATTGAACAAATTAAATGCATTTTTATATCAAAAGTTTATTGCCCATTTGAATTTCATTAAAGTTTATAGAAATTAGATTGGACTGACATAAAATTTTATTTATTTGATTGAATTTGAGATTAATTGAAATTATAATGAATTAAAATTAAAGTGAATTAAAAATTGGATAAATTTCAGTAACAAATACAGAACAAAATTTTTGAGTCAATTTTTAACATAAAAACAGATTGAAATTGTAGGAAATAATAAAAAATTGAGGAAATTCATTGAAAATTTAAGAAATAAATTAATACACAACCGAACAAAATAATTTAAAAAATTAAAAAATAATTTAAAAATTTTAAGATAATAATTGAAAAAATTATAGGAAATAATTGAAAATTGCGGAAAATAATTAATAATTGAAGGAAATAGTTGAAAAATGACGAGAATAGTTGAAAAATAAATTGAAAAATTAATTGATAATTGATAATTAAAAGAAATATTACAAAATGACGAAAATAATAGAATATTAAAGAAAATAATTGAGAAATGACAAAAATAATTGACAGTTGGAAACAAAATTCGAAAAATGGCTAGATTAATACACAACCGTACAAAATAATTTAAAAAATCAAAGAGTAATTATAAAATTTAAAGATATAATAATTAAAAATTTAAAAAATTGTAGAAAATAATTAAAAATTGCGGAAAATATGACAAGAATAATTGAATAATTAAAGAAAATTTGTGAAAAATTACGAAAATAATACTTCTCAATTGAAACAAAATTCGAAAAATTACTAGACAACTGAAAAATAATAATTGAAAAAATTAAACAAGAAATATTAAATTTAAGAAAAAGAATTGGAAATTGAAAAATTACGCAAATTCTACGAATAATTGTTAAAAATAATTGCACATTTAACTACTAGATTAAAAATCGAGAACAAAAATTAAAATTGAATAAAGCATCTAAAAATTGAAGAATGGAATTAAAATTTAAAGAATATACTTAAAAATTGAAAAAAACGTAATTGAAAAATGCCGAAAACTGATAAATATAGAAGAAAACAATTGAAAACTAAAGAATGGAATTAATAATTTAATAGAATAATTTAACAATGTATTTAAAATTAAAAAAAATTAATGATAGTAAAAAAAAATAGTAGAAAAAAGGCGATTATTTTTTAATATTAAAAAAAATAATTGAAAATTGAAAAGTGGAATTTTATTTTGAAGAAAATATCTGAGAATTGAAGAATTGAATTGAAGTTTTAAAACAATTTTTATGAGTGAAAAAAATATTTTAAAAAATCCGAGAATTATTGAGTATTGAGAAACCAATTAAAAATCGATAAAAATAATTGGAAATTAAAGAAATCATTAGAGAATTGAAAAAATAATAATTAAAAATTGAAGAAATCATTTGGAAATTTAAGAATTTAATGGAAATTTTAACAGATTTCAAGAAAATTATTGATAATTAAAAGAAAAATTTATATGACGAAAATAATTAAATAAAAAAAAAAATAATAATAATTGAAAACAAAATTTGAAAAATGGAGAGAATTATCGGCATTCAAATTTTTTTTTTCAATTAGTGAATAATCATGAAAATGAAGGAAAATAATAAATTGTCAATTGAAAACTGTTGAAAACAACTGAAATTTTAATTTTTTTTAAATTTAAAATAGTTCCAAACTTAAAACACTTTTAACGAAATGTTGAATCAAATTTATTTTAACTTGGATTAATTCAAATTTTTACATATTAAATTCTTAAGATATATATTTAATTTTTTTGAAATACTTAATTATTGTAATCTCCTACAAATTGTTTGTAAATACAAACTAACATATATAAACTTAATTTTATTTATACGATTTTAAATTGTTTTAAAATTTATTTTAAACCTTTAATTCGTTAATTTTTAATTAATAAAACTTTTAAATCAAATTTGAATTATTATAAAGTTTACAGATTTTTAAAATCTAACAATGCATATTTGAATTATTTTAAATATTAACAGAGAATCTTCTAATTATACAAAAAATTGTCATTATATATGAAAGCTTCAATTAGTCCAAATTTTGAAAATAATAATTTAGTCTATAATTTGAATCAATGAAAATTGGGCCTAATGGAATATGAAATTAAGTGAAATTTATATATTAAAAAAAAAAAAAAATTAAAATTGTGAAAAGTTCAGATGTTTAGTTATTAATATTCAGAATAATAAAAATGCAAGGATTGATTAAAATTTAGAAAATTTAAAGCCTTGTAACCAATAAAAATTTAGATGAATTCAAACTTAAAAAAAATTAAATCTTAAATATATATTCTTAATTACTAATTTAGATTTTCATTAAAAATAAATATTTCAAAATTTTAATGATTTCAATTTCCAATGATCTAAATATCAATTAATTTAATCACAAAAGAACATTTCGATGGCTCCTAAATGAAAACACGTTATTCGCGAAAACAAATAGAAAACACGTAGCTCATCTGAAAATTTTGTAACCTAATTTTCTTAACTTTTGCTATTTAATTTCAGCCAATATCAAATATCAAAATAAAATATTTTAATAATACAATGTTAATATAACATATTATGAACAATTAAATTAATTAAAATTTTCATAACTTGCTAATGCATTAAAAATAATCATTAATAAAAATTGTGACATAGCCTTCAAACAACTGTCATTTTGAATAAGACGTTTTCTATTTGTTTTTGTGAATAACGTGTTTTCTATCTGCACTCGCGAATAACGTGTTTTCATTTAGGAGCCATCGATTTCAAGTTAATTCATGTTGATAGAATTAAATTTTAATTTATTAACAATGTTAGTGTATGGAAATTTTAGTTCAATATTTTAGGGTAAACTATATTTTAATTAATTTATTTTCTATCAATGCAGTTAAATTGATTCTTATCAAAGTAGACTCTAATTTTAATTTAAAGACATTTTTTTTTTCAAACTTAACTGATTTATTAAAACAAAAAAAATATCTAAGTGCCAAACTTCAGGTGTGGACATTAAAAATGAATGAATGAATCCTGCGGATTATTATTATAGATTTATTTGTAATATATGAAAAAAATTGATTTTCGATAAAAATTTTTAGAACTTTTAGATCTACGAAGAAATTAAATAGATTTTTATGAAAAATAAGAGATATTAGGAGAAAATTTTACAAATAGGGGATTTTTAGGGAAAGAAGTGAAGAAATAATAAAATTATCTGACCCAGTAGTTTGTTTATTTTGCAAAAATTAATATAAATAATTAATTTTATTTAAATTATTCTTTCAAAGGTGATATGATGAATCGGCATCCAGGATTCGACATTGGCCTGGGAATAGAAATCGCCAGCAGTTCAAGCCAAGCAGCAAATCAGCAAAATCAGGGAGTTGCTGCCCTCCTGGTGATGTTGGCCGTTCTCTGTTTTATTTTCGCCTATTGTTGTTGGGGTGCTCCTTATTGCAGAAATCTCTGCAAAAAATACTGCTGCTGTCGCTTGGAGGATCCTGAATCCGCAGACATTAGTCGCTTTGGAAGTAACGAACGAACAGCAATGGTTGCTACGCCAACAATAATTCTTTTGCCACATGGAAGAATGCTTGTGGTAGACGGAACTGTTTTTAATCAATTCCAGGCTGACAATACAGGCAAATATAAAATAAAAAATTATTTAGTATAAATTAATCCAGATAATTCTGGGCTGTAAATAAAAGGAAAATTATATAATTCCTTGGAATAGAATATAAAATATGTTTCTAATTGTTTTCTCACAATTAGGATTAGATTTAGTTCAACTGGGCGAACATGCTATTCGAGGCCATATGAATAATCCAAGGACTTTGACTCGTCATCAGCTACATTGTAGTCAAGGAAGTGGTTTGACAACTGATGGAGAATCTTTGAGTAAAGACAGTCTAGAGGACAAAAATTTTCCACCAACGTACGAAAGTATCTATGGAAAAGGAGAAGGATCTGTTCCTCCTTCGTATTCGGATATCTTGCTTCACAGGTTAAGTATTAACGAAAAGTATTTTCTTATTTATGGAACTTAATATGACGAAAAAATCAGTTTTTATTTTTAATTTAGAACAGCTGTTTAATAAAATGGTGTTGGCCGTCGGGAAAAGAACTTTCAAAGTTTGATTTCCCTTATTTATTGGAACTTTCTGAGATTTATTTCTTTTAAAAAACCTGAAAAGAGGCTTTAAGGAGTATTAAAACCACTAACGTGACGAATATTTATCAATTATTGTCTCCAGAGAGAAACTGAGAGTACGCACGTAATGCAAATGATTGTTTCCTGTTATCGTATGCGCTCTTGCGGACAAAATACGAAGCTTAGGTGGTTAGCTATACATATTGCCTAAATCGGTGAGGCAATACACACACGCAAAACCTAATGGCTAAGCCGAATCTCGTTCCAAATCGATCAAGCGTCTTCGTGCTTCTTCGCATAAATTCATGAAACGTAAGGAATAGAACCATAGCTTGTAAAATAATTGCAATTTGCAATTACTGTTTTTCCAGCTTCTAGACATATTATGTTTCAAAACATAACCTAATTAATCAACTTTTACTAATCATCAGTCTAAGTAATTGTTAATATGTTTTTAAGCAAATTATTCCTGTTATACTAATTAACTAATTTTATTAACGTAAAGCTAAAAGTGCAGTCTTTTTTAAAGTCTGTAGAAATTTATGTCATGCTTTGAAGAACGAAAAAAAAGTTTACGAATTTTTAGATTTTAGCTAAAATCACACAATTTCTTAGACTTTTGAATTAATTTTAAAAAAATTATTCTTCAATAAATTCAAGAACAATTAATATTACAAAATAAACTCCAAACAATTTTGAATTTTCTATTGAATTTTATCCAATCAAAATAAATTCTAGATTATTTTTAGATTTTTTCTATAATAGAATAAATTCCAAATACTTATTTATTTATTAATAAGTTGTAAAGTATTTTATATTTTCTCTATTATTTTTTAGTTTCTAAAGTGAATTCTAGAACATTATTCCAAAAAGAATTCTAGAAAATTTATGATTATACTATAAATTATAGAACATTTAATATTTTTTTTACAATTTTGGACTCTAAATAAAATATTGCATAATTTTCTTGAGAGTTTGGAACAAAAAACAGAATATTTAAGATTTTAGAGCGCAGAAAACTTTAAAAGTTATAATTAATTTCAAAACATTTTAGACTTTTTTATATTTAAATTCTTGATTAAAATCCAAAATCTTTTAGACTCTAAAATAAATTCCAGGTGACTTAATACTTTAGAATACATTTTACAGAATTAAAAATTTTATAATAAATTCTGTAATATTAAGGATTTTTTTCTTATTATTTAGATTCTAAAGTAATTTCAGAAATTTCGAGATTTTAATATAAATTACAGAAAATTTTAGATTTAAAAATAAATTGAAGAAGATTTGAGATTTTCTTTTGATTTTTAGATTTTTTATCTACTTGTAGAATTTTTTGAGACACTAATGAAAATTCGAGAATATTCAAGATTCTAAAATAAATTAAAGACAATTCTTGTTTATTTATTAAGTTCCAAAACTGTTTAGATTTTAATTCTGTAAGATTGTTTTTGTTAGATTTTATCTTTATTTTTAGAACTTTAATAAGAACCTCAAATTTTACATTCTAATATAAATTTCAGAAAATTGTAGATTTTATAAAAATTATCTGAACATTTCAATTTTATTTTTAATTATTAGATTTTCCATAAGAGTCTGAAATTAATAGATTTTAATATTTTTAGAATGTTACATGTTATAAATAAATTGCAGAAAAGTTTAGTTTGAAAAATAAATGCTACAAAATTATAGAAGTAACAAATTCCAGAACACTAAAGATCTTATACAAAATTCCGGATTTTTAAAATTCTGGATGAAATTTCAAACTTTTTTAGATTCTAGAATAAACACCTACAACTTCATATTTGTTTTTTTCATTTCAACATTTTTTTTTCAAAAAAAATATCGAATTCGTTATAGATTCTAAATAATTAATTTAGAAATTCTAAAACTGAAATGTTTAGAAGCTTATTTTGAAAACTTAAAAAGTTTGTATTTTTTTTTAGAATTTCAAATGTTTGAGAATTTTTTCTAGAATGAAATGAATTCTAGAATTTTATTTAGAATTTGAAAATTTCCAAATAATGTCTAAAAAGATTAGAAATATGATATTTTTACGGAGAAAAAATTTAAATTTGAAAAAAGAAAAAAAAACTTTTGGGTATTTACTCTAGAATCTAAGAAGGTTTTGACAATTCATCCAAAATTTAAAAAAACTGAAATTTTATTTAATATCTTTAATGTTCTGGAATTTATTACTTCTACAACTTTATAGAATTTATTTTTCAAACTAAACTTTTCTGCATTTTATTTATAACTTGAAACATTCTAAAAATATTAGAATCTATTAATTTCAGACTTTTATGGGAAATCTAATAAAAATAAAATCGAAATATTTAGATATTTATTATAAAATCTACAATGTTCTAAAATTTATTGTAGAATGTAAAATTTGAGGTTGTTTATCAAAATTGTAAAAATAAAAATAAAATCATAACAAAAATAAATCTAAACAATTTTGGAACTTAATAAATAATCTAGAATTTCCTGAAAATTATTTTAGAATCTTCATTGTTCTCTAATTTTCATTAGTGTCTCAAAAAATTCTACAAGTAGATCAAAAATCTAAAAATTTAAAGAAAATCTCAAATCTTCTTCAATTTATTTTTAAATCTAAAATTTTCTGTAATTTATATTAAAATCTCGAAAATTCTGAAATTACTTTAGAATCTAAATAATAAGAAAAAAATCCTTAATATTACAGAATTTATTATAAAATTTTTACTTGTGTAAAATGTATTCTAAAGTATTAAGTTACCTGGAATTTATTTTAGCGTCTAAAAGATTTTGGATTTTAATCAAGAATTTAAATATAAAAAAGTCTAAAATGTTTTGAAATTAATTATAACTTTTAAAGTTATAATTTCTGCGCTCTAAAATCTTAAATAATCTGTTTTTTGTTCCAAACTCTCAAGAAAATTATGCAATATTTTATTTGGAGTCCAAAATTGTAAAAAAAATATTAAATGTTCTATAATTTATAGTATAATCATAAATTTTCTAGAATTCTTTTTGGAATAATGTTCTAGAATTCACTTTAGAAACTAAAAAATAATAGAGAAAATATAAAATACTTTACAAATTATTAATAAATAAATAAGTATTTGGAATTTATTCCATTATAGAAAAAATCTAAAAATAATCTAGAATTTATTTTGATTGGATAAAATTCAATAGAAAATTTAAGATATTCTGGAATTTATTATGTTAGTATGTATTATAATTAATTCAAAATTGTTTGGAGTTTATTTTATAATATTAATTGTTCTTGAATTTATTAAAGAATAATTTTTTTAAAATTAATTCAAAAGTCTAAGAAATTGTGTGATTTTAGCTAAAATCTAAAAATTCGTAAACTTTTTTTTCGTTCTTCAAAGCATGACATAAATTTCTACAGACTTTAATAAAGACTGCACTTTTAGCTTTACGTTAACAAAATTAGTTAATTAGTATAACAGGAATAATTTGCTTAAAAACATATTAACAATTACTTAGACTGATGATTAGGAAAAGTTGATTAATTAGGTTATGTTTTGAAACATAATATGTCAAGAAACTGGAAAAACAGTAATTGCAATTATTTTGCAAGCTACGGTTCTATTCTTTACGTTTCACGCATTCATGCGAAGAAGCACGAAGACGCCCGATCGATTTGGAACGAGATTCGGCTTAGCCACTAGGTTTTGCGTGTGTATTGCCTCACCGATTTAAGCAATATATATAGCTAACCACCTAAGCTTCGAATTTTGTCCGCAAAAGCGCATACGATAACAGGAAACAATCATTTGCATATTGCATTACGTGCGTACTCTCAGTTTCTCTCTGTTGTCTCTGAAATGCAATAGGTAATCGATGCCTTTTTTTACGAAAAAACAAGTTTTTAGTTTAATGATGAGTCCAGAATCTTCTCAGATAACAGTGTTTAATAGTAGAAAAACCATTTACCGACACTCGATTAACTTTAGCGGCAAGAATTCCTTGTTTAAATATTAATTTTTTAAAAATAAAATTATTATCGTTTTAAGTAATAATTGAATTATCAGGGGCCACTTTTGTTTATTAAATTAAATTCCCGGTCAATTTTTTGGATTTTCCGGTCACAAATTTTTGAACAATTAAAACAGTATTTTTAATTTTGCGAAATTCGCCTTTATATTTAAAATATAACTTTATACTTAAATTTAGAATTTACACATTCTTGAATAATTGCAAATTGAACAACTAGATTAAAAATCGAAAAACATAATTGAAATAGAAGAAAATAATAAAAAATTGAGAAAATAAATTGAAATTTAAGAATTAAATTAAAGTTTGAAAAAATAATTGATAATTGAAAAAAAATTGCAAAATGACGAAAATAATTGACAATTAAAAAATTAAAGGAATAATTTTTGAAAATAATTAAAGGGCCTGCGGTCTCAACAAGCACCACTTTTTCCGAAATTTATTTTTTTATATTTTTCGATACTTCTGAAATACGCTGTTAATATCCCGCAGAGAAAACTCGAAAATACCGTTTAGTTTTTTTTAATGAATTTTTGAAAATTGCATTTCCCTATGAGCGTCATAGGCCTGAGGTTTATTTTTTCTCCGTCCTGTAAAATTTGTGAAATGTCGCTTAACAGGTTTATTTGCACTTCATTTGCACATTCAACAACTGGATTAAAAGTCGAAAAAAATAATTGAAATTGGAAAAAATTAATTGAAAATTGAAGAAAAGCAATTAAAAATTGAAGAATGTAATTGAAATTTAAAGAATATATTTAAAAATTTTAAAAAAGTCGAGAATTAATGAATATAAAAGAAAAAAATTGGAAACTGAAGAATGGAAATAGAAATTGAAGAATGGAATTAAAAATGAAAGAGAATAATTGAACAATTGTATTCAAAATTAAAGAAACGTAACGATAATCGAAAAAAATAATAGAAAAAAGCAACAATTTTTTAACATTAAAGAAAATAGTTGAAAATTGAAAAGTCGAATTTAAATTTGAAGAAAATAACTGAAAATTGAAGAGAATAGTTCTAGATTATAATAATTGAATAATTGAAATTTTAAAACAATTTTGCTTCCTCACAGAGGAAGCTTTATGATCGTTAAGATTTTCGATTTTCCAAAAATAGTCTAAATCGACTCATTTTCATCTGAAAAGCGTAAATTTTCATTCCTAAGCAAATGTCCAGATGTATGTATGTATGTGTGTGTGTATAGCGTTTTTTGTGTACATATTGAATATTGAGGAATAAATTGAAAATCGATAAAAATAATTTAAAATTAAAGAAATGATTGAAGAATTGAAAAAAATAATTAACTATAAAAAATAATAATTAGCAATTAAAAAAAATTTTTAAAAATGGTAAAAATAATCTGCATTTGAACAAAAATTTTTTTTAAATTAATGAATAATCATAAAATTGAAGGAGAATAATAAATTGTCAATTAAAAACTGAGGAAGATTATGGAAATAATTGTAAAAACTAATTGGAAATTGAAGAAATCAATTGGAAAATAAAGGATTGTATTGAAATGTTACGAAAATAATTGATAATTGAGAAAATTATTGATTATTGAAAAAAATAATCTAAAAACGAAGAATGCAATTGAAACTTGAAGAAAATAATTGAGAATTAAAGAAAACAATTTAAAATTAAAGAAATAAATTGAAGATTAAAGAATTAAATTGAAATTATAAGAAAATAGTTGATAATTGAAAAAAATTAGAAAATGACTAAAATAATTTAATATTAAATGTAATTATTAAGTGTCTTTAATAATTAATGTAGAATAATAAGAAATAAAATATTAATAATAAATAAGGAAATATCATCAATTATTATATAATTGAAAACAAAACAAGCACCATTTTTAAATATTTTATAAAAGTGCTTTAAACACTTTTCTAAAATTTTTTGTTTTTTTTTTCAGTTTTTTGTTTCAAAACTTTCAACGTTACTTCAACAAAACTACTAAATTAAATTCCTTTAAATAAATGTTATATTCTAGATCTCAAAATGCTTCTTTTTTATTGCATGAGGAAATTATTATTAAACTTATTTAACTCCTAATTAAAAATTAGATAAAACAAATCAATTAAAATTAGAGTCTATTTTGATGAAAAGCAATTTAATTTATAAGATTAATGAAAAATTTAGTTTACTCTAAAATATTGGAGTGACATTTCGATATTTTTCAATTCTCAATTATTTTTTTAAATTTTCAATTGCATTCTTCGTTTTTCAATTATTTTATTCAATATTCAATAATTCTCGCATTTTCTCAATTATTAATTATTTTATTGAAATTTAAATACAATTCTTCAATTCCCAACTGATTTCATCAATTTTCATTTATTTTCTACAATTTTTTCCACAATTTTCACCAGTTTTCAATTGACAATTTATTATTCTCCTTCAATTTTATGATTATTCATTTTAATTAAAAACATTTTTGTTCAAATGCCGATTATTCTCACCATTTTCGAATTTTTTTTCAATTGTTAATTTTTTTTTTTTTTTTTTTTTTGATACTGAATTATTTTTGTCTTTTTGTAATTTTTCTTTTAATTATCAATTATTTTCTTGAACTTTCCATTTAATTCTTTAATTTCCAATTCATTTTTTCAATTTTTAATTATTTTCTTCAGTTCTCAAATATTTTCATTAAGTTTCAATTATTTTTATCGACTTTCAATTAATTCCTCAATATTAAATAATTTTCGGATTTTTTAAATTACTTTTTGTTCTTTATAAAAATTGTTTTAAAATATCAATTCAATTATTCCATTATAGAACTATTGTCTTCAATTCTCAGTTATTTTGTTCTATTTAAATTCCACTTTTTAATTTCCAAGTATTTTTTTTAATATTAAAAAATTATCGACTGTTTTCTATTATTTTATTATATTATCATTATTATACTTTTATTATCATTAAGTTTCTTTAATTTTAAATACAATTGTTCAATTATTTTCTTTAATTATTAATTCCATTTATCAAATTTTAGTTCAATTCTTCAGTTTTTAAATATCTTCTTCTATATTCATTACTTCTCGGCATTTTTCAATTTTTAAGTTGATTCTTTAAATTTAAATTTTTAATTGCTTAATTCAATTTTCAATTTTAATTTTTTGTTTTCGATTTTCAATCCAGTTCTTAAATGTGCCATTATTTCCATCAATTACTCACATATTTTCTTCAAATTTTCAACTATTTCCTTCAATTATTAATTATTTTCCGCAATTTTCAAATATTTCCTACAATTATTTCAATTTTCATATATTATCTTAAAATTTTATAATTATTCTTTTATTTTTTAAATTCTTTTTTCGATTGTGTATTAATCTAGCCTTTTTTTTAACTTTGTTTTCAATTGTCAATTACTATTTTCGTCATTTTGTAATTTTTTTTTCAATTATCAATTATTTTTTCAAATGTTAATTTAATTCTTTAATTTTAAACTTATTTCCAGAATTTTTTAATATTTCCTTCAATTTGAAATTATTTCCAACAGTTATTCCTATAATTTTTTAACTATTTTGTTTAAATTTAATATTTATTGTTTAATTTTTAAACTATTCTTTTCATTTGTGTAATTATGTAGCCATTTTTCGAATTTTGTTTTAAATTGTCTATTAATTGAAAGAAAAATTATAAAATAACCAAAGTAATTAAATATTCATGAAAATAATAAATTGAGAAATGAGGAAAATAATTGATAATCGAAAGAAAAATTCGAAAACTGGCAAGAATAATCGACAACAGAACAAAATAATTTTAAAAAAATTGAAAAATAATTATAAAATTTAAAGAGAATAATTGTGTGTTGAAAACTGTTGAATATTATAGAAGAAATTATAGATTTATTTATTAATGAAATTAAATTTATTTGAACTGTTTTTAAAATAAACAAATCTCGTTCCAATTCAAAATTTATTTTCTTTTACTGGATAAATTTACTTAATTTCTTTGAATAATTGTTAATAAAATAAATTTCAGATTCGCCACTTTGCCTTATGACATAGACGTCATAGAAACTTACAACGGGAGCAAAGAAGAGCTTGAGATGCGTTCTTTCGGAAGTGCTGGAAGTTGTCGTCACATAATTCAGAATCCAATAAACAATCCTTACACAATGATCAATAATCGCTCTAGTCATAGCATCGCTTGCGCCAATTTATCTCGAAATTCGTCCTTAATCAGCAATCCTCTCGATGGTTATTATTTAAGCAATGAAATGGGATGTTTCCGATTCGAGCAAGATATAGTGAATAGTCAAAGTTATCTAAATATTAATAACATCTCGTCGTTTTATAATCAAATTAATTCCAATTCAAGGGAACAATTAGAAAGAAATGAGAGAGTCTGTTCAATAGGCTCTCTCCCTGGAGAAAGTAATGTTCCAAGTGAGCCAAGAAATTCGAGAAATATCGCTCGAGACGAACCCGAGTCAAATTTCAAATTGGAGGTTGATTCGACTTTTCGAAATTTGGAAAAAGAGGATCAAAATCTACAAGATTGTCACCTCAGTTCTGATGATAGCATAGCATTGCCAGTAGAAGAAAATTGTGTAGATAGATCTCAAATGGCAGATTCTGAAGAGTCGAGTGATTTTCAAGTTCTGCCTGACATTCGTGAAAGTCGAGTTTAAAATTTTTTTTTAATTTAAACGCATTTTTGGCTTAAAATTTTCTAAAATTTCCGTCCATTCAATTAATGTTTATTATTAATTTTTTTTTCTCATACCTCGATTGTTATCAAAAAGTTCTTCTTTCTGTAGAAAACTGAAGCTTCGTTAAAAGTCTATTTAATTCTGAAAAACACACTTAGATATTTTTTAGTTAGACAATTAATATTGTTTGTAAATAAAATACAAATTCTATTAATTTATTCCTAGGGTAAAATATAAAATCTTGAACAAATATTCTAAATGTATAAAGCTGAAATAAATAAAACTCGAATTGTTAATTGTTTCTTCTAGTTTTGTTTAAGAACATAAACAAATTATAGAAATGTGAAAATTAATTATAAATTCTTTATTGCAATTAATGTACAGAACAAGCAAATAATGCAACTGCCTTAAAAAAAAAACTTTAACATTTTATGAAATATATATGTATATATAAATAAGAATTGTACAACTTTGTCAATTTACCCGTCACTGTCAATTTCTTCTGGAGCGGAGGAATTGTCTTCATCTGGAATCTTTTTATCCCAATCCTTCAACGATGCACCCATTACAAAATCGTCCCTTAAGACTTTCCAAACGTTTTTTTCTTCCTGCAAAATAATTTTCATTTATTCTTTCATTTTGCCCACACCTGAAGTTTGTCACTTATAGATATTTTTTTTTTTTTGAATCAGTTATTTTTTAGAAAATGCATTTAAATTGATTAAAATTTGAATTTATAAATATCAGTTCAAATAATTTTAATTTTATTAATAAGTAAATCTGTAATTTTTTCTATAATTTTCAACAGTTTTCAATATACAATTATTCTTTTTAAATTTTATAACCTGTTTTTTAATTTTTTTGTTCTTTTGTCGATTATTCTCGCCAGAATTCGAATTTTTCTTTCGATTGTCAATTATTTTCCTCATTTCTCAGTTATTTCCTTTAATATTTAATTATTTTATTTATTTATTTCAACAATACAGAGTTATTAAATTTTATTCAATAATTTTAGTCATTTTGAATTTTTCTTTCAATTATTCTTAATTAAAATTATTCTTTCTTAAAATTTTAATTTAATTCTTGAATTTTTAATTATTATCTTCAATTCTCATTTATTTACTTCAATTTTCAATTGCATTCTTCGTTTTTCAATTATTTTTTTTTTTGATATTTCAATACAATTCTCAAATTTTCAATTGATTTCTTCAATTTTCATTTATTTTCTACAATTTTTTCCATAATTTTAATGTGTTTTAAATTGGCAATTTATTATTCTCATTCAATTTTATGATTATTCATTAATTTAAAAAAATGTATTGTTGGAATGCCGATTATTCTCACCATTCTTTGAATTTTTTTTTCAATTGTTATTAATTTTTTGTTTATAGTTAATTATTTTAGTCATTTTGTTATTATTCTTTTAATTATCAATTAATTTCTTGAAATTTCCATTTAATTTGTTAATTTCCAATTTATTTCTTCAATTCTTAATTATTTTCTTTTATTTTCAATTATTTTCCTCGATTTTTAATTAATTCCTCAATATTCAATAATTCTCCGATTTTTTAAATTATTTTTTTCAGTCATAAAATTTTCTGGGAAATTTTAATTTAATTATTTAATTCTAGAACTATTTCTTCAATTCTCAGTTATTTTCATCAAAAATAAATTCCACTTTTGTTTTCAATATTAATTAAATTTCTTTAATCTAAAATACAATTATTTAATTATTTTCCTTTATTTTTAATCTCAGTTTTCAGTTTCAAATGTTTTTCTTTTTTATTCATTAATTCTCGCCTTTTTTAAATTACTTTTTTCAATTATTAAGTAGATATATTCTTTAAATTTTAATTTAATTCTTTAATTTTTAATTATTATCTTCAATTCTCAAATATTTTCATTAATTATCAATTTTTTTTATCGATTTTCAATTATTTCCTAAATATTCAATTCTCGGATTTTTCAATTACTTTTTTTCACTCATAAAAATTGTTTTAAAATGTAAATTCAATTATTCAATTCTGGAACTACTTTCTTCAATTCTCAGATATTTTGTTCAAATTTAAATTCCACATTTCAATTTTCAATTATTTTTTTTAATATTAAAAAATTATCTCCTTTTTTCTACTATTTTTTTCGATTATCATTAAGTTTCTTTAATTTTAAATACAATTGTTGAATTATTTTCTTCAATTTAAATGTACATTCTTCAGTTTGCCTTTTTTTGTTCTATATTCAATAATTCTCGGCTTTTTTCAATGACTTTTTTTCAGTTTTTAAGTAGAATCTTTCAATTTCAATTCCACTCTTCAAGTCTTAATTATTTTCTTCAATTTTCAATTGCATCCATAGTTTTTTAATTATTTTCTTGAAACTTCAATTCAATTCTGCAATTTTCATTTATTTTCTACAATTTTTTCCATAATTTTTATCCGTTTTCAATTGACAATATTCAATAATTCTCGGATTTTTTCAATTATTTTTTTCACTCATAAAAATGTTTTGAAATTTCATTTCAATTATTTAATTTTCTAGAACTATTCACTTCAATTCTCAGTTATTTTCTTGAAATTTCAATTTCAATTTTCAATTAGTTTTTTTTATTTCCAACAATTTTTCCTATCATTTTCCTAATTTTTCAATTTTCAATTATTTTCTTTAAATTTAGTATTTTTTATTTAATCTTTTCAATTGTCTTTTAATTTAGTCATTTTTCGAATTTTGTTTTCAATTGAAAATTATTTTCGTTATTTTTCACATATTTTCTTTCATTTTTCACTTATGTGCTTCAATTATTAATTATTTTCCGCAATTTTCAATTTTCAATTAGAATTCTAATTATTCTTTGATTTTTTAAATTATTTTATTAAGTTATTTTGTTTTTTTTTTTTTCAATTATAAATTATTTTTCAAATTTTAATTTAATTCTTAAATGTCCAATTTATTTCCTTAATTTTTTATTTTTTCCTTTAATGTCAATTATTTTTTTCGTTTTTTAATCTAGTTGTTTAAATTGCAATTATTTCCAACAGTTATTCCTATAATTTTTCAACTATTTTGTTTAAATTAAATAATTTATTTTTTAATTTTTGAGAAATTAAAACTTTTTAAGAAAAAAAAAAACAAACCTTTGATGTTTCATTTTTCTCGGTTTTCTCGTTTGTGGTTTCATCCACCCTAATGCTTTTAGTTCCTCCCATTAAAACATCAAGAAACGCTTTTTTGTCAATGTTTTTCAAAACTTTGTCACGTTTTCTTTCTAAAGTTCCGGCTTCCACTAATTTTTTCTCTATTTCCACTTGTTGATTCCTCACTGCGTTAAATAACTGCAAAACGCCTCTAAAATTAAATAAAACATATAAAATTTTAAATCATCAATTTGTAATTATATTAGATTTTTATCATTTTATTGTAAATTAAACTTTACTTGGTGGCGATTTTCTGTAGAGTTCTCTCCCGTTCTCTGTCTAAAATTGAAGGCTTTACTCTGATTCCGGTTTTTAATTCTTTCTTCTTCGAAATTTTGTCCCCAGTTTCTTTCTCTTGGACACTCTCTTTTATAATTTCAGTTTTCTTATCAGCACTGTCGCTTGGATCTTGAACTTCAAACGACAATGATTCCTTTTTTTCAACTGATTCGCTGTTACAGTACTTTTTAGCTTTTGACAAAACAATAGTTTTTTTCCTCTTTGGTCTTTTGTTACTTAAAACTTTCCGCATAGCATCCGCCCAACCGGGATTTGCTTTAGTTTTATTGACACTATTTTCTGAAATGTCATTTTTTTCTTCATCTTCCTCTTCTTTTGTTGAATCGTCACCTTCTTCTCCAGAACTAGAAACATTTTGATCATTTTCAGCTACACCTTCGCTTGCACTTTCCACATCAGCTTCGTTATCATTAGAATAAAATTCTTCGGATTCACTGTCACTTCCAGATTCATCGTCAATCACCTCCACTGCAAAAAAGACTAAAAATGATTGACTGAACAAATTGAGAAGCACTTTATTAAAACTTGATAAATTAATTGGAACTAGTTTTTCAGAAAAGCAAAAAACGTTGTATCTTTATAACCAGAAGTGGTAAAAAAAGAGTTGAAAATTATTTTGCATCGCAGCGATCGTCTATATAAATAATCAGTATACCAAAAAAATTTATATTATTTATTAATCCCGTTATTTAAGAAACAAAAATGGATTTATTCAGTTTTGTTTCAGCATACCTGATTTTCAAATATTGAAATATATTAATAGAAAAAATATAAATGCGTTGAAATGTTTTTGAACTACTAAAATCTATCAGATAATCTTCTATTTTTATTAGATATAATTTTGTACATTCATAAATATAATAATTGCTCTTTGAAAAAATTTAGATTTTAGTGGATTTTAGGATTTATCAACTTTTGTTCATGTATGGTGGAATTGTCACAGATTTAGAAGAGATTTTATGCAGTTTTTATAACAAATTGAGAAATTTTGCGAAATTCTGAATCGAAGCTAAATAATCATATTTCTAGAGTCCGAAATATATGAAAATCATATGTATAATATCTCATTTTTTTAAAAAAATGATTTTCTCAAGTTTTGAAAAACTACTCCTCAATTAGTATTGTTATTTTTAAACAAATTAGCATCGAAATAAAAGTCTGAAAATAAGTTAATGATTTTAACAAGCGATAACGAGAAATTGACAATTTAAAAAATCAAGTAATTTTAAATTAAGTACTGTAAAAAATTAAAAAACTCATTTAAAAAGGAGTTTTAATTTTTTAGGTTATGTTATCAAACAACTTCTAGATTGCAATTAAATTAAATAAACTTGAATTATGCAAAAAAAGTAGGAATAATTAATTTTGTTATAAATAATTCGATTGCAATTACTGTCAATTTATTTAGAAACAATTCAAAGAATTTAAAGATGTTAAACAATTTTTTTAAATTATAAAAAATATGAGTGAAATACACTTACTTGGAGGCTTTTTGGGAGATTTTCCAACTTTAATGGACGTTTCTAACGTAATCATTTTTCTAGAATGTGGTATTCTCTTTATAATGATTTATTTTTATAAAAAAAATAATACGAGAGAAGAATAGTTAAAATCTACATAACATAGATTTAAAACCATGTGCTGTAGGCACAGGGTTGGGAAACATGTCAATCAAAAACAGCTTTTGGTTTCGATTCACATGGGACCAGAGTTGGGAATTTACGCGTAACTTTGAATTTTTGACGTATATTATGTGAGTTTTTTACTTTTGTAATATACGTCATTTACCCCCTTCCAACAGAAAATGCATTTATAATAAAATTCAGGACGTAATATACGTACGTAAAATACGTGAAAAATCCCACGTATTTTACGTGAGGTACATTATGTGCACAACCCTGCATAGAACTGTACCCTACAGCCCAACGCACAATGAATACGGTTACGGGAGTAGGACATGAAATAATAAAAGACATAGAATATTTTTCTCTGTCCTCTGTCTATTTTTTTTTCTGTCTTATGCTCTGGTCCCGTGTCTGTATTCAATCTGCTTAGGCCCTAATACATGGTTTTCTAAATTATGTAAAATACGTGTTATACGTAAAAAAAAACCCCACTTCTTCTTATTTTCGAAATTTTCATGTATAAGGGTGAAATTATATTAATGCGTTAAACGTTGCGTCGTAATGAGAAAGAAAAAGACGTAGATATGTTTCTATCTCATTACTACGCACCGTTTGACGCATCCATGTGATTTAACCCTAATACGTATTATACTGTAGAAAACCATGTATTATACGTATAATACATCACGTATAATACGCACCCATCCCTGGTTGTAAGGGTGAAGTCCAGGGTTGTGCACATAATATAACTCACGTAAATTACATGGCGTTTTTGACGTATTTTACGTCCTGAATTTTATACACTGCGATACATAATAACATAGTGCATTTTCTGTTGGTGGGGTTTAGATTACGTATTTTACAACTCTGGTGAAGTCAGATATGGAGGATTAGAGGTTCAGAAGAATAGAATAGGCTAATCAGAAAATGCTTTCCAATGTGACCAATTATCTGATTCATCTATTCCATTTACTTGATCCTCTAACCCTCCGCATCTGGGTTTACCCTAAAAGCCTAATGGCCTGTTTACACCTTCGAAAAAAAAAATTTTTTCACATTGCAGGGAAAAGGACAGACTATGTGTCTGTTCTCTTTACTCTCATGCAAAAAAAAAAATTTCGAAGGTGTAAACAGGCCATAAGGGCGCAGTCTGTTTACAGTATAATAATTACGTATTATACGTGAAAATTTCGAAGATAAAAGGGAGTGAGGGTTTTCTACGTATTTTACATAATGTAGAAAACGACGTATTAAACGTAGAAAACCTCGAGTTTTGTACATTTACCCATCCCTGAATATATGTATAAAAATCAGATCATGTCGGTAAAATAAATTTCTGCGCAAAATTATCTTCTGATGTCCTTTTCTAGACCCGCTGATCAGTGGCGGGAATTTTGAATTATTTTTATAAACTTTTTTTTCCGCAAGTTTATTTTTTGTACTGGTTGTTTTAACTAATAACATTTTATTTTACCTAGTGATAACTAAATATACAAAATATTCTGAAAATATAAATAATTTTAGAACAGTCAATGAAAAATATTTTAAATTATTAATCTTGCTTAAAAAATCATAATCAATTTGACAATAATTCTTCAAGAAAACTATGTGTAAAAATAAATAGAACATACAAAAAAGTTAAAAATAAAAGTTTCACTCAATTAAAAAATTGTATTATTGAAACTGCGAGTATAATAAATTATTATTCCCAGTATTATGGTCCTATTTTCAGACATAAGAGATACACATTATACTTGTGGATTCATCAAACTTGCTTTCATAAAATTAATTTTTATATAAATTACTAATACCTTATTAAAAAAATAAAAAACTCACACACACACACATGGAAAATATAATAAATTTCTTTCAATCTAAATAGAATATTCCAATTTATTAAATGCGACAAATATCTGAAATTAAAGCTTAAAAGTGTATAACATTAAATTACATTTCTTATGTTTTATTTTCTCATCTATCAGTCTCTCTCCCTTCGCAGGAAAATGATAATAATAATTCATTAACTTTCATTTAAAACCTCAGTTAAGTAAATAGCATATTTGTGAAAATTTATATAATCTTTGTTTTCGTTCAGACAGTCAAGACTTGTATAAAACAATTATTTTTAAATTGAATATAAAATATCAATTTTTATGTATCAATTTATATATTTATATATAGGTATATATCAATTTAAATGCTTTCTTAAAATGTACTTTTGTCATAAACAATTAACACAGCCGTGTACAACGAATTATGCTTGGAGAAAGGTAGACAGAAAACCGTGAGTAAAAGAGAAAGTTGGTCGAGAAAATTGTGCGCGTTTAAAATTACATTTTGCACTTGTGTGTCAAAAAAGAAAGTATATAGTATAAAAAAAAACTGCTCTCTTAGGAAAAATATTTTTGTGTTCACATTTCACATTTCGATTTTTCAATAAATTCATTACAATTTTTAATATATCGTTTAGAATTTGCCACTCCTCATCATTACTATTTTTTTTACATAAAAAATCCTTAAACGTGATATATAAAATTACTAATCAGGCAACAAAAAAATTAATAAATTATTGATACCGATTGCCAAGTTTCTAAAATACATATAGTAAACAACTAATTCTTTAAGCATTCACTTAAATCATTAATTATAAATAATAAAGAGTACTTATTTTAAGATAAATATATTATTTACAAAAAAAAATATTCCGGGGAATTTATTTAGTTAACTAAATTTAAAAATTCAGATTTCGCTAATAAAAGTAATTTTGATAATATTAGAACACTTAGTATCCCCTTCAAAAAAAAAATCTATATATATATTTATATCAAATAGCTTGCAATTTCAAATTGCAAGTTTCGAGTGTTTTTAAAAATATCATTTAGTACATTGCCTAGAAATGATTTAAAATCTCGCAATTTCATACATCACGTTTTGATGGAGGAATCAAATGTTCCGGAAGTTCAGATGGGAGATCGTAACCCTCTAATTTAACATTAATTAAATGCATCGCGAGAGCGAATTCATCTCCGTCAAGATAACCATCCTTATCAATATCCGAGAGTTTCCAAATTTTTCCCAATACGCTGTTCGGGAGTTTAGATTTAACCATTTCCAATTTGGCGGCTGAAATTCATTAATTTATTTATTTATTCACTTACTAAATGTAGAATTATTAAAAATAAAAATAAAATTTTACCTGCTCCGGTGATTTTACCATCCGAAGGGCCAAGGGATTCAAATTTCGCATCATATTTATATCTCTCTTTGTTAACAATCCATTCCGATTCGCCTGCACCAGCGTCAATTCCTTCTCCTCTTTTATATCCAAATGGACTCACTTGATCCTCAACTCCCTCAAAAGCACCACCTGAAATTGACAATTCTATTTCTTTCTTTGTTTATTGTCTCTTTAATTATTCATTCTTTGAAAATTTTCCAAATTTGAATCGTATAAAAATCAGACTAAAAAATACCAATAAAAGAACTAGCAAATAAAAAAAGATTAATAAAATTTAACTAATAAACTACTTAAGATTTAAGATTGCCTTCAATTTAATTTTACTTTTAAAACAATTCAAATCTGGAAAATATACATTGTAATGATAATAATTAATTTTCTTCAGTCATAATAAGAAGAAAAAAATACCTTTGATAAGAGGTTCCGAAACAGAGTTTGATTCCTCGTGAGGAATCATGGCCATTAATTTTGCAATATCCTCGGCTAGCATTTTGTCGACAACTTCCAGGAGTCTTGGTTTAATAGGATTAAATTTTGTGAAGTCGTGATGTGCAAGATTCTCTTGCATTTTCTTCAAATCGGGAAAATCACCGGGTGAGATTTGTTGCTCACGTTGAATTTGATCATAAATTTGACCAAGATTTTTAATCAGTTCCTTTTTTTTCGAGTCTTTGCCGAAAACAGTGGGCATATCTCTTCTTAAGGCGCTAATTATATAGGCATGAACCTATCAAAAATATTAAAAACTAATTATTTACAAGAATTGTAATAATTGATAAAATTTTTAACATTTAATATTAAAACTTAACAATGATAATTTATTCTTTTATTGATTAAAATTGATTTATTGCTCATTTAAATGAATGTAAATAAGACAAATGAATTATTATGTAACATTTACCTTCGCCAAACGTGCTCTTTTGATTAAATCATTCAATTTTCTAAGAGCAGCATTTCTAGGAAGTGATTGCATGTCTTTAAAAAGATCTTGCTCTTCATCTTCGAATAATCTGGAAAATAAATAAAGATCAAGAATTTTCATTCCATGCCTAAAGTTTTTTGTTAAGAGTATCTTGTCGAGTAATTTGGTAAGAAATGTATTTATAAATATTATTTAAGCGTTGCGTGGATTGTTAAAAACCACTTTTTGTGTAGTAAATATTTATAGTTGAAAAAGATTAAATATTATTTTAATCATATTTCAGTTTCTGTCGAGACAGCAATACGATCAAAACAAATATTAAATAAAACTGACTTCTTTATATTGACTCAAAGTGCTCGATGATTCTTTCTGCATACGATATATTTTATTTATCTAATTACTAATCGTCAACTAGTCAATTAATTGAAGACTTTTAATTTTAATTCTTATTAATAGGAATATTAATTTTAATAATACATTAAACATTTTTTAAACAATATTTTGCAGTTGTTAATAAAAATTCATTTAAACATAATAAATTAATGTAAAAATGTAGATAATTTATTGTATTGAAATTTTTGAATTTTTACTTTTAAGAAATTCAATTAAGTCAACAAATAATCCTTACTTTTTATTGCGTGGGTGAATTAATAAAGTTATATTTATTTCTAAAAGTTTTTTTAAAAGTTAAATCGGGACTTTACTTATTTTTATATCATCTCGAATGTTTATAAAGTCTTTCATGTTTTGAATGCAGATTTTTATTTACTTTATCTACCGGGTCTGTCAGACCCAGTCTAGCAGTTGAGGGTTAAAAAAACATTTTAAATATTAATAAATTACCTTCTATTAACATCGTATCTCAATGGTTGGTCCCAAAACGATCCAATATAAACTCTAGCAACTTCCGGAGTTTGTAAGACTTTGCCTAATGACCACATCAGTGCACCATAAACTCTCATTAATTGCTGGTGATCAATCATATCAGCTTTATTCAAAACAATTCGAATCTTGTCGTCGTGTCCCCTCAGTGCTTCGATGGAACGACGAAATTCATCAGATATGTCTAATTTGTGGGCGTCGAAAAGTAAAATAATTCTGTCTACTCTTTCCGCGAACCATTCTAAAACACCGGTAAAATCGTATCCTCTATCGACCTAGAAAACAAGAATTAATTATAATTAATTAAATTAACTATACAAAAACAGGGTGGCCACTTTTTTTATAAAATTAAATTCCCGGCTATTTCCCGGTCACTTTTTTGAATTTCCCAGTCACAAATTTTCGAATAATTAAAACAGTATTTTTAATTTTGCGAAATTCGATTTTATATTTAAAATATAACTTTATACTTGAATTTAATATTTACACATTCTTAAAACCTTATTAATTATCATTATTAAAGCTTAAAAAGTTTTAGTATCACAAAATATTAAAATCTAAATTTTTGGACAAGAATTTATCATAAACATTTACAAAAATCACGAAATTACTTGAAAACTAAATTTGAAAATGGATACATAATTACACAATTGAAAAGAATAGTATAAACAATTAAACAATAAATATTAAATTTAAAGAAAAAAGGTGAAAACTTATAGAAATAACTGTTGGAAATAATTGTAAATTGAACAACTGGATTGACAATCGAAAAAAATAATTTAAATTGAAGAAAATAATAAAAAATTGAGGAAATAAATTAAAAATTTAAGAAATAAGTTGAAAATTTAACAATTATATTAAAATTTGAGAAAATAATTGATCATTAAAAAAAATTACAAAATAGTAAGAATAATCGGCATTTTAACAAATACATTTTTAAAATTAACAAATAATCATAAAATTGAAGGAGAATAATAAATAAACAATTGAAAACTGATAAAATTATGGGAAAAATTGTAGAAAATAAATAAAAATCGAAGAATTGTATTTAAATTTTAAGAAAATAATTAATAATAAATTGAAAATTAAAGTAAATGGAAATTTCAAGAAAATAAATGATAATTAAAAGAAAAATTACAATATAACAAAAATAATTAAATATTAAAAAAAATAATTAACAATTGGAAAAAAATCGAAAAATGGTGAGAATAATCGGTATTCGAACAAAAAAATTTTTTTTTTAATTGAAGAATAATCATAACATTGAAGGAGAATAATAAATTATTAATTGAAAACTGATGAAAATTATGGAAAAAATTGTAGAAAATAAATGAAAATTGCAGAATTAAATTGAAATCTCAAGAAAATAGCTGATAATTGAGAAAATTAAGAAATTATTGAATATTGAATAAAATAATTGAAAAATGAAGAATGCAATTGATAATTGACGTAATTAAGAATTGAAGAATGGAATTGAAGTTTTAAGATTATTTATTTATTTAATATGTATTATAATTTATATTTTATTATCTTAAAAAATTGAAAAAAAGCGAGAATTAATGAACATACATACCAGAAAAAACTTGAAAACTTAAAATTGGAAATAGAAATTGAAGAATTATTTATGACATTATTCAATTAGTTTTTTCACATTATAATTACATACCAGCAAAATAAATCGCGCGCAAGCGCGCGATTAGTTTTTCATACGTTTTACAAATTATAAAATACAATAATAAATAAAACAAATCGTAAATAATATTCATCTAATAAAAAGAAATAAATATTTTAAATATAATATTTAAAAATCAATTAATATAAATAAAATAAATATTTATTTAGGACAAAATTTATAATATTTTAGAATTAAAAAGAATTCCAAAAAATAATTGAGTTAAACAAAACAATTGCAAATTTTGCAAATTCATTGAAAAAAATAATGAAATCAATTTAAAATTGGGGAAAGTAATTTAAACAATCATAAAAATGTTTTCAACATAAAGAAAATAATTTAAATTTGAGAAAAATACTTGAGAATCTTAAAAGTAAATTAAAACAAAATTGAATAATGAAAAATTAGAGAAAATAATTGAAAATTGAAAAAACATTATTAAAAATTGAGATAAATAAATTAAAATTAAAAAAAAAAAATAATTAAAATTTGAGAAAATAATTAAACAAATTACATAAAACATTTTAAATAAAAGAAAATAATTAAAAATTAGAGAAAATAAATGAAAAAAAAAATATTTAAAATTGAAACAGAACAAGTTTTAATTAGAGAGAAATAAGTAAAAACTTTTCGGCATTTATGAAAAAGAACGAGAAAAAGAACGAAAGTAATTGAAAATTGAAGAAAATAATAAAAAAAATAATATAAATAATAAAATAATTGAAAAGTCAGATAAATAGTTAAAAATTTTTGAAATTATGAAACAAATGTAAAGAATTGAAAATTGAAGGAAATAAATTTTGTAAAATAATTGAAAAATGTTTTTAAATTTTAAAACTTGACGAAAATAATTAAAATATTATACAAACAATGATAAGTTGTAAAAAATAAATGACATTTAAGTGTGATAATTGAAAAAACTACAGAATTTTTTTTAAATAAAGAAAAAATAATTTAAATTTACGATAATTAAAAAAAAAATTTTGAAATTATGAAAACAAATGAAAATAATTAAAAATTGAAGAAAACAATTGAAATTTTAGAAAAATTCTTAAAAATCTTAAAAAATAATTTCAGAAAATGAGAATAACTAAAAATTTGAGAAAATACTGGAAGAATGCTAAAAATAGTTAAAATTTACGATAATTAATAAAATTTTTTGGAAATTATGAAAACAAATAAAAATAATTAAAAATTGAAGAGAATAATAGAAATTTGAGAAAAATACTTTAAAATTTTAGAAATTAATTTTATAAAATGAGAAAAACTAAAAATTGGAGAAAAGTCTGGAAGAAAGCTTAAAATAATTGAAATTTACGATAATTAATCAAAAACATTTCAAATTCTGATAACAAATGAAAACTAGGTGTGAATTCTGTCCATTTCATGGACACTTCGCTTCCAAGGAAGCAAAACAATTTGCTTCCTCATAGAGGAAGCAATAATTTAATAATATTTTAAATATTTTAAGTTAATAAAAACAAAAATTAGAAAAACATGAATTATTTTGATTAAAAAGATACTAATACAATTTGATTAGTTAATTTCAAAAATCCCTAAGTTCAAATTTAGATATTTATGATTTTAATAAACAATTTAAATTATATGGAAAATCCTCTACAAATAACTTTATGCACGCATACACATTTACCCACACATACGTACGTATACATAAATACACATACACATAAATAAATAAATTGGCAAGCAATAAAGAAAAATTATTAAAAAAATAGAATTATTTGAAATAATTTTTTTTTTATTAGTTAACCTTTATTTAAATAAAAATTTTTTCTTATAATTATATTATTTTTTGGGAGAAATGAAAATCATCAAATTTGGTTCATTAAGTGGAGTCACCTGAGAAATGGGATTATTTTGGATGTAAAAGAATGACAGTCCCAGAAAAAAAATTGGCACCGATAAGTAACATAAATTTCGATGGGTTGAAATTTCTCAGGTGACTCCACTTAATGAACCAAATTTGGTGATTTTCATTTCTCTCAAAAAAATTTTTTTTTTCAGCCAATCAAAAAATGGCTTAAACAGACTTAAGGTACATGTTTAAAGCTTTAAAAATCCACTTAGAAATTTTATTTATGTCTATTTTTGGTGTTACTATAGCTATTTGAAAAAAACGACTTTTTAAAAAAGTATCTTTACATTTCTTGAAATATTTAAAAAAATATTAAGGACACATTAATTTAAGCTAGATATTCTTTTTCTACAGGTTCTGGCAATAAGTTTTAAAAAAAAGACGTCCCGATATGTTTATTAGGCTCTGAGCAATCAGCGTTTGAAAATCGCTCGGGTCCCGTAGACCCAATCTAGCAGTTACGTTAAATCCTGATAGTCTAGCAGTTGAGGGTTAATATTATTAGTAATATTATTATTATTATTTTTATTATTATTATTATTATTATCATTATTTTACTAGGTGAAAATTATGTCCATTTCGTGGATATTTCGTTTCAAAGTTAGCAAACAAATTTGCTTTCTTATAGAAAAAGCAATATATTAATAATATAAAATTTAATTCGAGAAATTCTTTAAAAAAAGGAATTTTAAGTGAAAAAAAAAGAAAAAACATCAATTACTTTACGAATTTTTGATCAATTATAAAAGTTATATAGGTCAATCGATTTGTTTTGAGATAAGGAATATGATTTTTTTATTCATTAAGTTGTATTTTTAGCTTGGAAAAAAATGTTGGCAAAAAACGATTTTTTTCGATGAAAAAGGGTGCTCAATAAAATTTGATTGGGTGTTTTCAAAAATCCCTGTGTCCAAATTTAGATATTCACGAGCTTAAAAAGTCATCCAAATTTTATTGAAATCCGTTGAAGCGTTCTCGAGATATCCTGGCGACAAAAAACGCTATACACACACACGTACACACACACACACACACACACACACACATACATCTGGACATTTGCTTAGGAATGAAAATTTACGCTTTTTAGATGAAAATGAGTCGATTTAGACTATTTTTGGAAAATCGAAAATCTTAACGATCACAAAGCTTCCTCTATGAGGAAGCAATAATTAAAAATTGAAGAAAATATTTGAATTTTCAGGAAAATACTTAAAAATCTTAGAAAATAAGTTTAGAAAATGAGAATAATAATTAACAATCGAGAAAAATAATTGAAAAATGATAAAATTAATTCTATATTGAAAAAAATAATTGAAATATGCTGAAAATAATTTAAGATTAAGTAAGAAAATTGAATTATGATGAAAATAATTTAAATATGACGAATTGAAAACATTCAATAAAATTACAGAGAAATAACTGAAAAAATCATAAAATATATATTTAAAAAAAAATAATAATTACAAAATTACTTAAAAATGTTTAATTAAATACAATAATTAAAAAATCGCAGAAATAACGAAAATTGATGAAAATAATTGCAATATCAGATAAATAATTGAAATTTTTAAAAGTAATGCCAAAATATTGAATATAATTATAAATTGATAAAAATCAAGAAAAATTGCAGAGTTTACTTTTAAGCAAAAGAAAATAATTAAAAAATCATTATGTAATGGAAAATTGATGACAATAATTTAAATTTGAGATAATAACTGAAAATTTAGGAAATTAATTGCATGTGTATATATTTTAAACTTCTTAAAAAACCATAATAAAATTTTAAAGCATTTTTCAAAACTTTTTTTTTACATAAATGACAATTAAAACCAGCACAACTCGACACTAACGAAAAGGTTACCTTATTTTTTCAATTCAAATTTCAAAATATTTCCTGATAAAGAGAGTCAAAATCAATAAAATAACAGGGTCTAACTTCACTTTATTTTTTAAAGCGTGGAAAGAAAAATATGAATAAATATAAATACTAACTATCTTCAGGAGTTTACGGAGATAATTATTATTTAATATCGTTAATTTTTCAAAAATTTTATACAATTTTTAAATTAATGTATTAAATGTTTTATTTTTTTACTTCATTTTTGAATATATTTCTCATTTGTCATTAATTTTTTTTTCTAAATTTCAATTATTTTTGTCATTATTCAACTATTTTCTACGCATATACATTTTTCTGATAATTTTGAATTAGTTTTTACAAGTTTCAATTATTTTCTTGAAAATTCTATTATTTTTTTCAATTTTTCAACTTTTGTCTAAAAAGTGTAATTTTTACACCAGCTTTTATAATTATTTATGTCATTTATATAGAAGGTGATGTTATTTTAGTTTCGACCAAAATTGTATTTATGTCATTATTCAAATAGTTTTTTTTTTACATTTTACTTATTTCTTCAATATCTCAATTATTGTGCGAAAATTTAAATTTTTTCCACCAGTCTCAAACTTTTGTTTCAAATTTTAATTATTTTTTTTATAACTTCAATTACTTTTGAAACTTTTCAATTATTTACTTGCAATTCCAATTATTTCGTTACAATTTTTGTCATCCTTTTTTGCGATTTTTAATCAATTTCTCAATTAGTTTTGTCATTTACAACTTTTTTTTTTCAAATTGAATTATTTTAGTCATTATTTAATTATTTTCTACATATTTCAATTAGTTTTGCGATTTTCGAATTGTTTTTTTCAAATTTGAATAGCTTTTCCTGCTGGCGTCCCCCAATTTAATTTCAGTAATATTAAACTCTATATTGCTTATTCACTTTTTTTATTTAAAAACTTACTATGTAACCACTTTTTTTTTATTTAAAAGCTCACTATTTACTCACTTTTTTAAATTAAAAAGTATTTTTTTTCACTATTTTCAATCTGCATGCACATTGCACACTGGCAGCCCTCCTTATTGGATAAATATTATTTATCGTTTTGTTTTATTATTAGTTTAATTTCTAAAATGTATGGAAAACAAATTTTCTGGTCATTTCCCAGTTTCCCAGTCAAGTGACCACCCTGAAAAATACAGAATTTAAGATACGACAAATTTAATACAAACCCGTTGTTTTTCCCCGGAAAGAATTCCAGGAGTATCAACGATGGAGATGCCCTTAAGAACAGGAGACATTACAGTTGAGCATTGAAAACGATTGAGGAATGCGTTTCCAAATTTCGAAAGGGGCCTGAATTGTTTATTTGGATCGACAACAAGGGCATTTCCAGGTATAACACCCTCTTTCTCATCGTACATAACAGCGATAAATCTGTCTGTCGTTGGTTCCGGTCCAATTCGAATTCCAGGAAATTCTCTCTCGAGCAGATATTTGATAAAAGTCGTTTTTCCGGTGGAATATTGACCCACTAATAAAATCATCGGCTTAGCATCGAAATCAGGATCGTCTAATTGGGGTGAGTGAAAGTCATGAAACTGGTAAAATTGTTCTAAAGGCAGTAATTTGGATCTGTAAATTTTTTTCAAGCCTTCCGTCACATTGTCAAAAAGATCCTGCTTTCCGCTGTCTTCTCGACTTAACCAGCTGAACATTTTTGAAGCTTTGATAAATCAGCCTGAAACAATAAAAAAAGATTAAAATGGAGTTTTTAAAAAATTCATTGTTTTAAATTGTAAATAGCTAATTTTAAAAAATACAAAATTTTATGTATTTTGTACTTTGGATTTTATTTCAGTATAAAGTTTAGATTAAGCGTTATCAGTGAAAATCGGAGGTTATTCGAGATAATCGATAATCAAACATTTATGAGAAATTATTGATTAATAATTTACTGTATCGTATTATATATAACCCAATTGCTTTCAGTGGAAATAAAATTAATATAAAAAATGAAATTTCCTAGCTGACTAATTTTCTTATTCAATCTAATTGATCTGTTACACAAAACTGACAATGTATGAGTTTCACTGTCCTAGTTAAACCATACATATGCATTGAATTGAAACAAGAAGATCTGTGAATCAAGGACATTTACGCACTATTGTTTCTTCTGTAAACTTTTTTATCGTCTTGTCTCTTCTATTTTTAATGTGTTTGGTAATTGACATTAACATAACTTTAATAAAAATTGTTTATAACAATTGATTAAAAAATTATTCATTTGTACTTTCAATTCAAATAATTTTAATTCTTTATTAACTACTAATTTATAATAGCTTATTTAAATTAACGATCTACATTAAAAGAATCATTAAAAATAAATTTTTTTTTAAAATGAATCTTAAAGATTAAGATTAAAAAATATTATCTTGAGCATTTTTTAAAATTAATGTATTTGTCTGAAGGTTACATGTTAATTATTTTGAAATTGTTTGTATAATTAACGCAGACATTAAATAAATAAAATTGTTATATTATTAAAATTCTATAAATTTTCCCGATATTTTTGTTCATAAAAAATCGAACTTACTTGATGAAATGAATTAATTACATATTAAATAAATAAAAATGAATTAAATTAATAAATATATAATCACGTTGATTAATTAAAATCTATAAATATTTAAAATTCTAAATTTTTCATTTAAAAATTAATTAGACAGTAAATAGTGATCTTACATAGTAAAAAGTGGACTTTTATCACCTCTATCATAATGCTATCATTAACAATTCTTTGTCTGATAAAAACTATTTAAACTTAAATTTGATTATCAAATGAGCTAAATTTAACAAACGTAGCTATTAAAAAAAAACCAAGTGATCAAAAGTCACGTGCAGATAATAAGTATGTACAAATACACAGATCTAGATAATAGAAAAAAGTACTAAAATTACGTACTTTTATTACTAAATGGAAAGTTTTTTTTTTCCCGAAAAAAGATGTAATAAATTTTAAGTTTTGAGAAAACTCGAGTCTAACAGATAATTTAGTTCAGAGAAATCTATAATATAGTATAACAAAGTCACGGTGACTGAAAAATAAAATATTACAATAATCAGAATGTTTTACGTAATTTGTTGATGATTTGTTTGAAAAAATTAATTTAAAAAACATTTTGAGTTACTTACTGTTTTTGATTATAATCCCAATGTAACTGTTATTTAACAATAGTTAAATTTTTTGAAGGCGGATACACTGATATCTCTGACAAGGAAGTTAGCCTTGCACTACTATGCTACAATCTAACAATCTTTTACTGGCGTTGACTTATTCACTGACGGTACACACACTTGACTCATTCGCTTTGTTCATTCATCATTAATCTAAATTGGTTGATGGTTTAGAGAAAAAAAAATAAACTAAGCCTTTTAACACATTCAACAATGTATTCAAGGATTACATACGAGTGTTTTGCATATAGGAGAATTTATGTTTTCAATATGATGACAGGACAACTTTCAACGAATTAACGTGACTTTAGGAATTCCTTGGAAGGTCGAAGGTGTGGAGAAAACTGAAAGCAAGGATGAGAAACTCTAGTTCTAGTCAGGGTTGTGCTAGTAAAATACCTTAGGTAAATTACATGGTACTTTACAGTAAAATACCTAGTAAATTACCTCAAAAATATTTTTCATAATGTATTTTTCGGGAGTGGGGGGAAAAATACGGTATTTTACTTATGTAAAATACCTGTAAATTACGTAAAAAACCTCGAGTGACGCGTCACTGCACAACCCTGGTTCTAGTTGTTACTTTTATGTTAAGCCCAAAGCACAACGAATACGGTTTCGGGGCAGGGCATGAGATAATAAAGGACAGAGACTGTATAGGCCTAAGCAGATAGAAATACGGTTACGGGACCAGAGCATGAGACAGAAAAGGACAGAAACAGTCTCTGTCCTTTATTATCTCATGCCCTGCTCCCGTAACCGTATTCGTTGTGCTTTGGGCTTTTCTGTCCTTTTCTGTCTCATGCTCTGGTCCCGTAACCGTATAGCCTAAAGCACAATGAATCGTAATCGCTAAGGGGCCATACTTAAATTACGTAACGCTCAAGAGGGGGGGGGGGGTTCTGGAAAGTTGTTATGACCTGTTTACAACTTCGAAAAAAAAAAAAATTTCGCATTGGAGGGAAGAGGACAGAATGTGTATCTGTCCTCTTTACTCTCATGCAAAAAATTTTTTTTTTTCGAAGGTGTAAATAGGCCATTACACATGTGTAAACTGTCAAATGTTTACATTATAAAAACTGTTACAGGGGGGAGGGGGGGGGGTCTAAAAATTCCTGAAAAAAGCGTTACGTAATTTAAGTATGGCCCCTAATCCTTAATCGTAAGAATGAGAGGAAGGAGGACAGACATATATCTCTGTCCTGCTTATTCTCATTATTACGATTAATGATTAGCGATTGCGATTCATTGTGCGTTAGGCTTATTTCTATCTCCTTAAGGCCTAAGCAGATAGAAATACGGATACGGGACTAGAGCATGAGACAGAAAAGGATAGAAACAGTCTCTGTCCTTTATTATCTCATGCCCTGCTCCCGTAACCGTATTCGTTATGCTTTGGGCTTTAGGCCGGCGTCCCATGACTCCGCCTTTCGTTGCGTTGTAATGAGAAAGAATAGGACACACATATACTTTGTCCTTTTCTATCTCATTACAACACAACGCAGAACGGACTCATGGGACTTTGCCCTTAGGCCTTAAAGGCCTACAGGATGTAAAGTTGCGCGTAACCAGAGATGGGTCAGAATTTTACCTCAGGTAATCAGGGTTGTGCATCTGTTATACATACAACATGATGTAACAAACGTAGTGATATGCTGTGCTCGGTATTACCCAGAAATACCGAGTCTTTTACCAGTAAACGTTTACCAGAACGAGAATTTAGTGAGTAATTACTGGTAATTTCAGGTAATTACCGGTAACGTATTACTTTACGACTGGGTAAGAGTCACAAACCCATCGCTAATCAAACGTTGCGTCGTAATGAGAGAGAGAGAGAGAGAGAGGGGGGGGGGGCAAAGATATCGGGTGCAGGAAATTTCTCAAAAACCCAAAAGGTCGAATGTCTAAATGGTCGAATTTCAAAAAGTCGAATCTCCAAACGGTCGAAAATCCAAATGTTCGAATATCCATTTTGTCGAATTTCTAAATGATCGAATATCCAAATTATCGATTTTCCAAATTGTCGAATCTCCAAATGTTCGAATGTCCAAAAGGTCGAATTATTTTTTTCATGTGAGTTTCCTATCTATGAAATGTGTTGGTATACGATATTTTACTGCCGTCCAATCAAGAAAAGCAGTATCTGCATTTCGGATTAGTCACCTACAGAGCATTGTGAACAATAAAAGACAGGTGACTCATCTGAAATGCAGATACGGCGTTTCTGGTTTGGACGGTAGTTTAATATGATGTCCCTAGTCAAGAAGATTAGGTCATTTTGTCAAAAAGGTTAGGCTCGGACCCAAATTTACATTACGTTATAATGAGATTTTTAATAAAAAGTGATTTTTATGACAATTCAATAAAAAACTTTTAGAATTATTAAAGGCAAAAGATAAAACATGTTTTTTTTACGTTTTTGTGGTATAATCATACTTCTTATCGGTTATCTGCTTTATTTTTAAATGCAAAAAAAAAAACAGTGAAAAATTCAAACTAGGTTAGAAAGTTCTGTCAGTTTGATTGTTTGTTTGGCTTCTAAATACAAACTTAAGTAATTGACAGTGAATATGAATGCATTATAAAAATGTAAACAACCATATTCTGTCTTCTAATAGCAACAATTTATGCAATTTTTAAAAAAATTTGTTTAAAGTACCTTTTATATTAGAAATTTCTTTATAGATCAATGTAAATTTTGTAAATTTAATTGGACAAGTGCGCAAAATTCAAAATTTCCATAATGATTTTAAATTTTGCGCACTTGTCCAATCTACAATTATCAACACATTTCATAGATGGGAAACTCACATGAAAAAAATAATTCGACCTTTTGGACATTCGAACATTTGGAGATTCGATCATTTGGAAATTTGACAAAACGGATATTCCACAAAATGGATATTCGACAATTTAGAAATTCGACATAATGAATATTCGACAATTTAAAAATTCGACAATTTGGAAATTCGTCAATTTGAAAATTCGATAAAATGGATATTTGACAATTTAGAAATTCGACAAATTGGACATTCGATCATTTGGAAATTCGACTTAATTGAAATTCGACAATTTGTAAATTTGACAAAATGGAAATTCGACAATTTAGAAATTCGAAAAAAATGAATATTCGACAATTTGTAAATTTGATCATTTGGAAATTCGGCAAAATGGATATTCGACCATTTGGAGATTCGACTTTTTGAAATTCTACCATTTGGATATTCGACCTTTTGAGTTTTTGGGAAATTTCCTGCACCCGAAAGATATATTTACGTCTTTCTCTTTCTTATTACGATACAACGTTTGACGGTCCCAGTGATTTCACCCTAAGAGGGAGTAAGGGATATTCTACGTAAAATACGTAATTTACACAATGTAGAAAATCATATACATACCTCGAGTTACGCATAATTTTACATCTCTGCAGGTAATTTACTTAGTTTTCTACGTTTCCTACAGTCATTTGCGTGCACAATCTTAACCTTAAATTTTTGTATTTTTGTCTTCTAGAAAAGGTTTATGTCCCAAAATTTTTTTTAATTTTTTGACACATCAAATTTCAGATATTATTTTTTCCCACTTTTTTTAACATATATTAAAGGGGTAAAGTAATACCTTGCCCGATATTACCATTAATTTCACCCAAGTTGTAAATTTAATATTATTAACAACTAAATAACTTTTGAACTGTTTAGTGTAATTTTCTTGCCGTGTAGGAAGAAGACTAAAATATTTTTTTCAAGTATCTGTTTTTAAAAGCACCAAATAGTGTTAGAAACTAATTATTTGTCAGTATCATACCAAGCAGAAAAAGAAATTCGTTTGTTGACAGAAAACATAACCTAACTTTTCGACTTACATTTATAATATATTTGAACGTTTAACATTTTGATACCTTAAAATTGCAAATTTACTTGTTGTAAATTCTAAAAACATTCATAATAAAAAAAAAACTAAAAAAATCCTTGTTATTATAGGCTTGCTTTTCGATTTTATATATTTTTATTGAACTTTTGGGGTGAAGTACCATGATTGCGTTTTAACGTCCGTTTTGTAACTAGACCATGAGTGGAAAAGAGATGCAGATATACTGTTGTTACTTTCGCACATATGGTCTAGTTACAAAACAAAAATATATATTTTATCCCAAAGTTACTAGATTCTAGTGCCGAAGACCTAGAATTTGGTAAGGTTCTATCCGAAAGTTACTAGAATCTGGAGAGATTTTAAAGTGTCGTCACTAGAATCTAGTAACTTTGGGATAAAATATATATATATTGGGACAAAATTTCTAAGCAGAATAATTCTATTTTCGTCAAATTCTACTTCACAATAGTAACATCAGTTGGTCTCGTTCCTGAAAAAAAAAGATGAAAATGTGCAAGAACGAGACAAATTTATACTGCTACTGTGTAGTAGAATGAGACAAAGAATTACTTCTAAAAAAAGTATGAAAGCGGTGAGGGAGACAAACGAACTTTTATATATTTTGACTTTAAAGTTACTAAATTATTACTATATTCTAGAGTTAAACCTAGTAACTTTCGGATAAGTTCTAAAACACGGATACGGAAAAAGAACATGAGGCAGAAAAGGACAAAAGCAGTCTATGTCTTTTTCTGTTTGATGCCCAGGTTCCCCTATCCGTATTCATGCGTTGGCCATTATCCAAAAGTTACTAGATTCAACTCTAAAATTTAGTAACTTTCTGATAAAGTTCGTCTCGCTCTATATTATCCGTTTGTTTCTGGCAAAAAATTTGACAGAATAATTATACTTAGCAACCCAAAGATATTATACACCTAGATGCGGCGATAACACTAGCGACAACTACATTTGTCTTACGCAACTACAAAAATTCTATTGGATAGAAAGAGACATCGATATCTCCATCTCTCTCTAGCCAAAGAGATTTTTGTAGTTGCGTAAGATAAATGTAGTTGTCGCTAGTGTTATCGCCGCATCTAGGTAATATCTTTGAGCAACCTAACCCCAAATTTTACGGAAAAAACTTCAAGTCGCGCGTAACTACTCAACCCTGGTTGTTACTAACAAAAAAATGTCAACGCTGCCAACTTGTGTCACTCACTGTCCATGACTAAATAAAAAAATCCTCTAAAACAAATTAATTCAAATATTTATTAATTTCGCTAAAAGCAAATTCGTATTTATTAATTAATAAATGAAATAAAACACTTATGTAAACAATTTCAACCAAATTACTTTACATTAATTAAATAAATAACTTTTATTCCCAAAATACGAAAATTGAATTGCGAATTTCGCGGTTTTTTTTATGTTGACAGTTCGTGCCACAGGAAAAACCTTGGGAAAAACCGGAAAAACTCAAGAACTTAAAAAAAATGTTTCTCTTTTCCCGTAAAAAATGAAATTTTACAAAAATCGTAAATTCCGGTTGAAAATGATCTTTTCTTAGATAACTTTATCTAGTTTCCTTCTCAGGTCTACTATATTCCAATAGATCAGCTGTTATCAATAAATATATATGCTTATGAAAATACATATTATCAGTTATGTATTGTTAAAATGTATACATGCATGATTCACAAAAAAGCGCCTTAATGTTATTATGTTACAGCTTCTTTTAGAGTTGAACTGTCTGTTAATCAGTAAGCAATAAACATTGATGTCTGTGAAAAAATATCTGTCTCTCTCTGTTTTTTATTTCTCTTTATTATCGTCAGCTGTTTGCATACAAAGAAAATGAAATTACAATAATCCACCTGTTGATTAGTCGCGCTAAACGGTTTCTCATTGAAAAAAAGAAATAAGGTGCGGCAGTGTTCAACAAATTTTGAAAATTACGTATTAGTGACTGTATTCTCTGTTGAAAATGTCAGTTATTTCGGATGTTGAAGATAAATATGATAATGTACTCACTGTAGACGCAACACCAAGTACCCCGCGAACACCAGCCGAAGATGATCTTCTCGATCTTTTTGATCTAAATGGACCGCCACTTTCGAAAATTTGTGGAAATAGACCTGTTTTTACTTCCAGTGCAGAACCGACTCGACAATCCGAATGCAAATTTGAACCGACCTCGGATATTAAATTTCCGAGTGCTAAAAGCAAGTATCCGGAGGATGACGTAAACAGCGATTCCAGACAAGAGAAAAAAAATACTGGCTACAAAAAGAAACCGAGAACAAAAGGTAAAATTTTGTGTTAAATGTTAAGAAAGTTTTTGAGATCAAAATTAATATCTCTTTCCAATAATATTAAATTGTTGAAATCAAATTTTTAGGAAAGATGAGTAATATGATAAAAAGCAATCAATGCTTGACCTTGATAAATTTCACAACTATATGTTACTATTTTATTGAAACGAAAATATAAAAACAAAGAAAACATATTTTACATAACATTAAATTTACAAATGCACTACTATTTTAATGAAAAGAGGATGAAACGTATAAGTTCTAAAATTCATTAGTCAGAATTTTTATTTCACCGAATTTCATTATAGATAGTTTTTTTATTAGCCGAATTTTTATTTTACAGAATGTTTTCAAACGAATGTGAATTAATTCGAATTCTAACTTAGCAGAATTTTTAGGTCACCGAATTGTTATTTGACATAATTTTAATTTTACAGAATTTTTTAAATGACGGAATATCAATTTGACCGAATTTTCTTTTGTCCTTTGGCGCGTATTTTAAAATCAATCAACCAAAAAAATTATGTTAAATATGTGTTCTGTGACCTAACAATAAATTCTGTTTATTCTGAATAATTTACATTCGATTTTTTTCTGTTCGTTTTCAAATTTTGTTATTTTTATCTTATTCTTTTTTATTCCAGCCAAAAATCCAAGTGCTGTGAATTACAACATAATAAATTCAAATGATGTTAAGATTTGTCCCAAGACGAGTTTTATTTGTAATATAAATCAGCAAATTAATGCACCAAATGGTTTTGGTCAAAAATCAAAAATAGTAAAAACGATGCCTCAGAGCATAAGAAACCTTTGTCAGTGTCAGGAAGAAATCTCTCAAAATGATATACTTTTAATAAAGGAGCACATGGGTTGTGGATGGAGAGATGTTGCGAGAAAATTAAATTATACCGAGGGACAACTTGAACAATTTCAAGAGAATTTCCAAAGTAAAGGTCTAGACGAGGTACCATTACATTTTGATTTAATTAATTTGATGTTAATTTTAACAGTTTGGTTAATCAGAAAATTAGAAAACTCAGCTCACAAAACTATAAAAAAATTAAATAAAAATATTTGTTTGTTGTTTTTTAGATTATTTATCAGTTTCTATTAGATTGGAAACAGGCAAATACAAAGGATGCAAAATTGGGTACTCTCGCGAACGCAATGTGGTCCAGTCAACAGTACGAATGTGTCAAGGAACTTGAAAAAATTCACAGAAAGTCTTCCTAGTTTGTTTTCTGGAAAGTGTACTTTCAATCATAGATCCAAAGAAATTTTCAACATTTTATAAACTGATCATAAATGAGTGCTAGCGTTTTGCAGAAAGTTTTTTTTTTTTATAAAGACACATTTCTTATCTGATAAATATGAATACAATTATAAATTTTTATCTGTGCCGTCCTTCTCTGCAAAAATCAGAATACACTTATTTTTTATCATTCCCATATAGATTGTAATTTTTGAAACTATATCGAGTATAATTTTTCTATACATTCCGTTAATTTAGTGGTGTTCAATAAAATTACTAAACTATAGATTAAAAAAAAAAATTATATTGTCTGGTCGAGAGTTTAATCCTGATTATACAATATAATAAACCACTGGTACTTTAAATACTACTTGAATATGTGTACATATCAATTATATGAGTTCCGAAAAATATTAGGGCTTTCTAAACCAATTTGAAATAGTAACTGATTTTCAAAGAAAATTAATTTACGCTCAATTATTTTATATTTTATGATGGGATTCACAATTAGTTTTTAATTGTAACTGCATATTATACTTTCTTATTTCTAACTGTGAACTAGTTTTTATGCATAATACTATTTTTTACTTGCAACTTGTAACTGTTTTTTATTGTAAGTAAAATATATAATTTCTTTTGATTTTGCTTTGTTATAACTAATTAAAGTTTTATTAACATTTCGACTCAAAAACCGAAATTGCTTTATATTGATGTTTTATAATTATATAGCAATATATTTTAATGAATGATTTTAAATAAAAAGTTTAACAATTTCTATACTAGAAACAAAGTGTAGTTTTTTCTAAAATGTTTTCCTCCTCATCATGAGTGGTTATAATCATATAAATGAAACTGAACTTGGTCAAAAAAACTGCCCACTGTCTGTGCCTTTTCCCCGGATCTTTTCAAAGGTTCTTTGGCTCAATAAATTTGCATACTTGAATACAGTTTCTTCCCCTTGCTAGATGCTATATATTATACAATATAATATGTAACAATAACTACGTACCTACATCTACATATGCAACGTGTGAGTACCTATTCCCAAAATATTATATTTAACTTTAGTTTTTAAACTTCTTTTATAGCAAATTGTCAATTGATACCATGTTTATTTACCCGAATTTTTTGATTTTACTGAGATCTTTTTTCATTTCCAAAAAGAATTTATAAAGATATTCTAAAGTTTAAAATGTTTCTAAACAGTGTTGGACCAGTTTTAAAGAGTTTGAAACAGTTTTGAACTAATAGTTACAAAAGATTTTAAAATAGTTCTAAACAGTTTAGGTACAATTGTAAATAATTATAAGTTGCTGAAAAACAATTCCGAATAATTTAAAACTAGTTTTAAATAGTTTTTAACTAGTCATAAACAGGTTTAAACTAGTTTTAAATAGTTTTTAACTTGTCATAAACAAGTTTAAACTAGTTTTAAATAGTTTTTAACTTGTCATAAACAAGTTTAAACTAGTTTTAAATTGTTTTTAACTAGTCATAAACAGTTTTGGGAAATTTTAAACAGTTTTAAATAATTTTTAAGGAATCGTAAGTAGTTACAAACAAATTTAACCAGTTTTAAACAATATGTGGACAATTTTAAGTTATTTAATAATAATTATCATCCGATTCACAACTTTAATTTTTTCACTATTTTTTTAAAGCAGCACCTACTATAATAGTTTTTTTTAGTCCTGACGAGTTTATGGTATTGAAAAAAGTTGAAAATGATTTTTTTAATAAGTATAATAATTTCTAATAATTATTTCAAATTACTTAATGGCAGACTTTGTTTTGAGTCATAAATTTTAATGGTTGCAAGGAACTATTTTTTTGTCTTACTTCATTTGGTTTCACAAAATTAGAATATTTAAAATTTCAAGAAAAGGAATCTTTATCATGTTTTGGAAAAAAAACATTGGAAGTAAAAAATTCAGATTTTTTAAAAGTTTTTGTTTTGTTTTTTGTTTTGTTTAATCACGAAGATTCTGAAAGTAGTAGAAAAATTATTCTCCAATGTATAAAAAAAGTATCACTTAAAAGGTATTTAATTTTATTAAGATAAAAAGCTTTGTGCTTTGTGCAAAACTCAGTTTCCTAAGTCAATTTGCTTCTTTCAACCCAGAATCATTTTCGAATCATATACTGAATTAATCCGTTTTAATCCAAAAGTTAATTTTAACCCTTTTGAATCCTATTATATCAATTCAAATCAATCCGTTTTAAAATTCGTCAGGGTGTGCCAAAAATGTGTCTTTTCAGGTTATAAAAAGATGGCTATATAAGAACTTATGTTTAAACACAAGAAGTATAAATATCTAACCTTCGTTTGTGTAGAATTAAGAATAAGTTCTCTCATATGGGCCAAAGTATCTTTTTAAATTCAAAAAAACAAATGCTAAGAACTTAAACATACAAATTAATTAAAAAAGCTTGCATGACCTTTGTTTATGGATTGGTAACAATATATATTCATAAAAGTAACTGCTTCTTTCAAGACTCAGTTTTCCAAGTAAATCTGCAACATTGTAGAAAATAAAAAAAAATTTAATTATATCTCTAACAGTTTATAAATAAATCATTGACAATTTCATCCCTCAGACCAATAGTTTTCCCGCGCTATCTGTCGAGTAACAATAAAAAAAAAAATGTCTGACTAGTAAGTTACCCTTACCCTTAAAAAAGAGATCTCTCTGGGATGTTCAGGGGTGCCTCGGCCGAAGGGGTGGTAGTAGTTTTTTATAATTTGGATCGAGAAACACCCAATGCGATAAGGTGCGATGGAAGGGGCGGAATCAAGCTAGCGGAATGGGGGTAGAATGTAGATGGGGGCATGGGCATTTCACTGCGTGAGTTCTGCTAAAGGTGGGGATTGAGGATCAGATCCTCTGAGCAGTATACTATGAACCTCTCTCTACACGACAAACAATGTGCAGCACGCTATCGTGCGGTACACGTCTCGATATTATTATTATTATTAATATTGCTACTGTCATTGTTCATTCTATCAATAATACTAAACAACTGCCAACTAGAATTACAATTTTTACCTCCCGTTTCTAATCAATTACTTCAAATTTGCAACAACATTAAATTTTATTGTCCGAGTGTTATCCTCTTGTTTAACAATAACCAAAAGACACTAATTTATATGTATAAGAAAGAGTGGAAAGAAAAAACGCCGGCCGGCACGACGCGTCGACTGACATTTGACTATCAAAAAAATCTGCTGCATGTTAACCTGAATTTTTAATTTTTCTGTGATAAAATTTTGTGATTCCTTTTTTTTTTGGAACTTGTGCTGCAATTTTGTGCTTTTGTACTTTATTCTTGTTAAAAATCGTGTTTTGTGATTATTGAAACAGTGCATGCTGGTGTTTTTCTGTTTTTTTTTTTGTAAACTTTTAATTTGACTATATTGTTCCTGATTTTGCGCTTGATTTAAGTTTATTTGCTGCTTTGTGAATGAATGTTAATTAATGAATGTTCATTTGAATGTACATTAATTTTGATAATGAAGTAGGCAACTTTTTTATTCGAATGCGAATGGGGTGTTAATGAAAGGTGGTAGTGGAGGTGGCGGTTGGGGATGGATGCAAGAGGACCGGCCTCGGAAGAGGCGCCTCGCGGCGTCGCGACGCCCTCGCCAATACCACCGACCCAGAAGAACGTTATTGCATCAAGTACGAGCGCAATTGCTACGACGCCGACGACCGGCGCCACAGCGCAGAACGTTGTTTTGCTTTCTAGCCCACCACCCGCACCCTCTCAAACGGGAACTGGCCATCAAACTACTCTCCCCAGGATTCTCAGCAGAAACATTAACGGCACATGTGAGTAACTCAAAATCAATTTTATACATTACAATCCTCTTTTGAAACAATTTTACACTTTAAAATCTAATATTGAAACAATTTTGTACATTAAGATGGTCTATTGAATCAATTTCATACAATACAATCATCTATTGAACCAATTGGATAGATCACAAATTCACAATCATCAATAGCGTACATGAAAAACTTGAATTGAATTAATTACATACAACACAATCATCTACTGTATCAAAAAGAGATTATTAATCAATGTTTGATCACTCTGTATTATTGTTATAAATTAAAGTAGAATAATTGATATAGTTATAATGTGTTTTTTACATAAAATTTTCAATGGAACTAATAAGGCAGTTCACCATTAGTACATAGTACCGATTGAAATGTCGCACTTGAAGTAAATGGGGTCTATGAAATTGTGACAGTCTTTGACAATTTGCAATATGAAGTAAAAACTATTACAATTATAAGTATGACCATATAAAAAGTTAGGGATGGGTATAGAGAATCATGAATCCCTTCTTGGTATTCATTTTTTACATATATGGAAAAAAGATGAATGTCGAAGGAAAGGCATTTATGAATCTCGGTGTTAAAAAATGTAAGCAGCTTAGAAATATCTCTTTTTTGTTTTTATAAAGTCCCAATAGTTTTACCACTAATGATACGATTACAATATATAATTGTTGGTATAAAACAAATGTATACCAAAAGTACAAAAATAGTTCATTCAAAGTAAATCATTCAGGGAAAGTAAAAGCTTGAACATTGTTAAACTTTGAGTATAGAAATCTAACAAACTCTTTAAGAAATGAACTCGGAGATGAAGTGAATAAATTAATTCAAGTATTTGGACTCGTATTCTACCATCAAACTAGGGTACTCCGAACTCTAATCTCTTCTCTCCAAAGAGGTCCTGATTTCACTAATAATTAAAATTCTATCAATTAAAAAAGGGGTTTTAACATTATTCTCATCAAACACTAAATAAAAACGAACATTTAAAATCATCCCCGTTTCCTATAAACATATAAATGACGCTGATTGAAGAAAGGTACTACTTAAGTCTATGGTAAAAGCTAATTTCTCAAGACGGATAATTTCGAATTGGCATCAGCAATAATGATTTTTTCAAAGCCTATAAAATTGTTCCCACTCCAACTTTTTCTTTCATTTCCACCAATTTGAATTGCATGTCATCATAATAAAAAATAACAAAATTTTTGTTAGAAAACCAAAATCCCAAATTTTTTATACCGTAACAAGTGAAGCATTCAAGATACAAAAAAAAATTGAGTAATTTTTTTACTATGACTTTTTCTCAACGTGTATACATTTTCGTTTCTCTCGACGACCTGTAACTAACAAAGTATAATTACAGGGCCTCGATTTCGTTTCTCGCGCTCGCTTTACGAAGAAAAACGACTTCTCCGAGTTTAGTCTCCATCTCGAGCAGGCAGCATAACTATCTATATAGCTTTTTCTATCGTACGCGATATCCTCGTCCTCGTCTCTCGCAATTTCGACTTTCAGAGAGAACGCGGCAAAACCGCCGACCGGCTTTTTTTGTTGGTTCAGTTCGCCCGACTCTGCTGCTTACGACTCGACTCCGACGATGCTCGTCCGGCAAGAACGACGCTGCAAAAACATTCTCTCGCAATGCTCGCGCCGAAAGCGGAAGAAAAAGCGCTTTTTTGCTAGCCTTCCTCCCATACTTCCCTCCCTCTAACCCTCACCCTCACTCGCCCTTCCTATTTCTATCTTGACTGCCCGAGCCGAAACGCTTTTTACTTTTTTGCAAGGGTGAGTCATCTCCCATCCTTTCAGATATCTACACAAATAAAAAGCAACCGGCAACTTTTCTTTACCAGCACTCAAAGAAATACCTTGATTTTTATTATTATTTCAGATAATACCGAGTAGTAACAATGTTCAAAATGTCATTTTTAACATTAATGTGTTTTTACCTACACTTTTTAATTACAATAATACTATTCAAACTAAAATTAAAAATTAAGTAAACTGTTATCAAATACAGTGCATTTATTTCCATTTTCGCAAATAATTAGGTTAAAATAAAACATTTTTTGAAAAATTGCATTACTTGTGTCTACTTGATGTTATATGAAACTAAATATTTATTATGAAAAATTTGCATTCATTTTTGACAGTTCGTTACCGCTAGTACAGCTGCTTACATCTTAACCACCTCAATAATTCATTTTATTTGTTCCGTATATACATTGTGTACCTACACTTTACGCCCGACTGATTTTTTAGGTATTTCAAACAGAATACTTGAATGTAATCTAAATATGATCGTGAAATCATTTCACCGGTGGGTGAATGAGCTCGAATAGAACTTAATTTAAAAAAATAATAAGGAAAAGGATTGCATACCTTAAGCATGCATTAAACGCAGAAATATTTTGTCGTATATTCCGTTTCAAAATAATGATAATAAAAATTATCTCTTCTAAAAAGTATTATTCTTTGAAAATAAATTAAATTAAAGATCATTTCTATGGAAATTTCCTTTTGTTATAGGATTTAGATCAAACTTAGCGTATACTCATAGTCCTTTTTGTAACTAAAAAAATTGTAGAGCTTCTTTTAAAAAATAATAATAAGCGTAGAAGATATTAAAAAAAATATATTACAAAAAGACACTTTTAACTAAACTAAGTTTTAAACACTATTTAATCAAAGTTTTGTTGATATTTGAAATATTTTACGAGATAAAAAGAAACAAAAATATTTTAGTTTTTTATTGTTTTCACTGTGAAAAGTAATTTTGCGCAAATCAGAGCATTAAAATACGTAAATATCCTTTTCCAATTTTTTTAGTTACACCAAGGACTATAAGTACGCTAAGTTTAATCTAAATCCCATAACAGAAGGAAATTTCTATTATCACTTAACATGAAAACGCTCTAAATAGTTAATGGAATATAAAAAAATGTGGAAGCATTGTGATAAAATTGTAGTAAATTAATTAACTTTCAACATCGGATAATAATGGAAAAAAATATAAAATTTGATGCTAGTAATTTTTATCATGTTTTTAAAACGACCTTGAGTATTTAATGCCACAGAAATCTAGGAAAAAATGTATAAAAATAAACAAAGCGAGTTCAATTTGAGAAAAATGAGCTGCAACAAAAATGAACCCATATTGTGTGATCAAAAGTGCTGCAGACGAAAATTATCCTGAGTAAATTTGTACAAATTGCACATTGTTTGTTTATATTTAGTATAGCATTTAAAAAAAGTCGCTAGAATATAAGATCTAAGAATAGATACTTTTTTTCTCTGAAATCATTTAAATTTAATGTTTAAAAGGAAAACAGCAAAAACATATAGTTGCAAAGCCGTTGTCCAAAAATAGAGCATGACGCAGTTATTGTGTTAGGTTTTGAAAGTTAAAAGAAACAGGAAAGTTGATAGAAAAATAGTATAAAAAAAATATTGATAGTTGGGCGATAATAATATGGTCATTTTTGCTTCATAAAAAGATTCAGAAAAATGCTGTTTGTGGCATTTAATGCGAGGATCAAAAGGATTTCTATAGAAATTTTATTCTGTTACTGACAAGCAAATTCAAATTAGGATGACGCAAATTCGTTTAAACAAAACATTATAATTTGAAATTCTTCTAGCTTATCAGATGTTACAGAATGCATTCTTGTATAATTTTTTTTATGGAAAACTTAGGGCTATTTTTATATAAACTTTTAAGTCGATTTTTAAAGATACTAATTTCAGACAAAAAAAGTAAATTGTAATTAGACTTTGTGGTAATTTAATTTTGCCTTCTCTTCAGTCAAAATATTAAATTACTTTTAATTCTAATTATTTTGTTTCGTAAAGTTAAATTAACATTTTACCTTTACCTTAAAAATCTAAATTAAAAACCGAAATTAATTTGGAAAATTTGTTAAAATGACAATTCAGTTCAGAATTAAAAACATTTGCGTAAATATTTATTATTTTAACTTAATTTAATTAATTGATAATTCTATTATATATTGATTCAATATTATAAAGGATAACATTTTCCCATATTATATCATCAAGGCGGAGTTATAAAAAGTTTAATTCCCACGGCGAGTCCTACCTTGAATAAATTAATTTTTTCCGCGCTTGGAGTTTTTTTTTTTTACCAAGATGAAGAAAGGGTTTGCTACTGAGCTCGAAGGTATATGGTATTTTTTATTTCCTTTTTTCAGTATGCTTTGTGGGTCAATACTGAGAATGATTCTACTTTTAATTATTTTATTTTGCATTTAGATATAACTTTACGCAATTTTGCAAAAAAAATCATTTTCTATGAATATGTCATTAAAGGACGGCTTTAAATACATGCAAAAAACATATTTTAAAAAAGTACCAGCATCAAGTTTCCTATTACTGTTTCTGAGAATTTAATTTATTTATCACTAAATAGTATTTAATTTATTTCTCGAATGAATTTTATCATTTGTCAGTGCAAAAAAAAAGTGATTTAAAAGTGTCTTTTAAAAAACAAAACCATTTTAGGAACTTGAACCCAAGCATACAAAAAGTAAAAAAGCTTACCTTTATTTATAGAATCGTAATATCGTAAACAAATTCTCTCTTCTGTGCCAATGTGTCTTTTCAGGTTTAAAATAAAACGCCAAGAATTTAAATCTAACAGAAATAAGTAAAAAAGCTCACCTTTGTTTATGATGAATGGTTGAATTTTCCGAGTAAATCTGCAACACGACAAATGTTAAAAATTTAATTAAAGTATCATGACAATAATAGGAATTATAAATTTTATTTTTTCTTGTTACGAAAGGAAACACAATATCAAGGTAATTTGAAATTCAGTATAATTCAATTATTAACAATAATCCGGTTATAAATATTTGAATAAAAGGAAAATAAATTGTATCCCACGATTCCAGTTGCAAAAACGAGGAACAGCATATTGAAAAGACGTTTTTAAAAAAAGCCTCTCGCTTGAGACTAAAGTCGTCAGCGCAGGGAAAAAACTTGTTAGAAAAAAGTGTTTCGTAACGAGAGGTCGCAACAAAAAAGCAAGGCCTATTGAAAAGAGAGCGCGATGCGACTACGTCAAGTCCTTGGGTTCTTTTTGTTTTATCTCGTTTTCTCTCTTAATTTTTTTCGCGGGAAAGAGCCAAATCGGGCAATAATGTGCAGGCACTGCTAAAAGGTGCAAGGAAAGGTGCTTACAAAGGGATGAAATAGGGGTGCACGGGGTCACGTGCAGAGCGGGGTACACGCATATTAGAAACAGGTAAGGAGCGACGCATCACATCGCATCGCCCTTTTGGATTATCGCTTAGAACAAAAAAACGAAAGAAAGCCACAAAAAATGTAAGAAAAAACACTACTTCCTCGCGCCACCCCTTTTATTATCTTATACATATAGCGAAATAATTTATTCGTGAAATTTTTCTTATGCTGGGAACCACGAGAAAGTAATAGAAAATGCATGTCCTCTTATTTTCTCATCCCTCTCGTGTAGATGAATGTAAATTTTATTTAATGTGTGAATTTTAATTATTCACAACACATGTTACTTATATTATATATATAGGTGATACTTTGTGTTTGTTTAAATTTAATTTGTATTGAGTTTTGTTTTAAAGAAATTTTTATATTAATTAACAATTCTGTATTTTTATAATTACTATTATTTAAGGGATTAAATAATAATAATAAGAATAACATTATTAGTAATTATCATAATTATATTATTATTAATTATGTATTATAATTATATTATTATTATAATTAAGGGTCCATACTTATATTTCATAAGGTTTTTTCAGAAATTTTACCCCTCCCCCCCGTGCCATGTAACATTTTTTACAATATCCAAAATTGCATTTTAACAAAAATGTAACAACTTTTTAGGCCTCCATCATCTATAGAGCATTACGTAATTCTAATTCTAATTAACATTATGACATAAAATGTCTTAAAATTAATTTTAAAAAAACTTTAAAATAACCACATGTGTTGTACGATAAAACACCTGTTTTTGCAGTGAAGTTAATTAGTTTTTCTTTTCATTTAAAAATTGAAGTTAATATAAAATATCATTATCATTTTTTTAAGTAAAGGTAAAATTTTGTCTTCATTTTATAATTTAACTATACATTGTTAAATATATACTCTTTAAGTTGAAACGTATATTGTTCAAATTGTAGCAATATTTTTTATATTATAATATGCCTATTTTTTCAAAATATGCGTTAAAAAGAATACATTAATAAAAAACAGTTTTTATGTGTTTTTTTAAAATCAATATTAATGATTTTGCTATGAAAATATAATGCAAACAAAATTGTATTGTAAAGTGTGTTTAGTACACAAATATAATAGAATTATAATACTATAGAATGGTCTAAAAATGTACAGGAAAATACATTTTTTAAAATTTTTTGCTCCCACCCTCTTAAAATTTTCCAAATCGAAAAAAAGTATTTCGATTGTTTTATTTTGAAATCATAGAATATTTAGAGGGGACTTAAAGCTTAAAAAAGTTTAACAATGAATTCTCATGCTAAAAATCCACTTTTTTGTAAATTTGCCATAAAATCTTCAAAAATCACTCAAAACAGTAATTCATCTGACAAGTTCTATAAAAGTGTTTTAAAACAGTATTCTGTAATTAATTTAGTAATTTGTTGATATTAATTTTTTTTCTTCATTTTTTGTTGATTTTCAAAATTGCACAAAAAATAGTTAATATCAACAAATTTTTAAATAAACTACGGCAGAATGTTTTTTTAAAACACTTTTGAAGTACTGGTCCAGTGCATAATTGTTTTTTACGACTTCTGACGATTTTATGAGAATTTTAAGAAAAAGTGCGTTTTTCCTATTGGAAATCAATGGTAAATTTCATGGTCTTTCTAAATATTCTCTAATTCAAAAATAAAAAAAAAATATTGTACTTTTTGACCATCCAACTGTGGATACATGTTTAGTAATTCAGAAGTATGGAATCACCCATTTTGAGTGGAATGAAAAACATTTTAAAACGTAAAAAGTATAAAAGTTAAAATTTTTCCTTCCTGTTTTCTAAAAGATGATAAAATTTTAAGAAGAATGAGACCAAAATGAAGTGATTTAATTCATATTTCAATTAGAAAATCTTGAAAAAGTGTGATTCGCAATGTTTCATAAAAATTAAAATTACTTATGAAATAATGACATTTCTTAATGTTCTTAAGCTCCTTTTAAAGGTAATGTTCTACAAAACTGCAATTACTCTAAGTCATTACCGTGCAATTAGTTTCTTAAAACATGCAATCCGTCAAAGATAAAAAAAAAATTAGAAAAATTTGATAACATTTTTTCACAAAAAATAATTTATAAAATTCAAAGAAATATAATTTACCAATTTTTTTTAAAAATTCTACATAATGTAAAATATTATATATGTTACAAAACTCTTTTTAATATAAAAAAAATGGTTAACAAATTTTTCTACTTTTATTTGTTAAACTTTGACGGATTGTATGTTTCAAAAAAAAAAAAAAAAATTGCTCGGTAATGATTTAGTGTAATATAAATTCTGTAGAAAATTACATTTAAAATAAGTCTAAGAACATTAAAAAATGTTCATTATTTCATAAGTAATTTTAATTTTTATGAAACATTGCAAATTACACTTTCTCAAGATTTTCTATAACTGAAATATTAACCAAATCTCTTCTTCTTGGTCTCGTTCTTTTCAAAATTTTATCATTTTTTAGAAAATATGAAGGATAAAATTAGAACTCTTACACTTTTTAAGTTTTAAAATGTGTTTCATTCCTTTCATAAATCCTAATTAACAATTTTTTAACAAGTGAAGTATTGGTATATTTTTATATTTAAATTGAATGTACATCTGTATTTATTAAATTTTGGGTTCAACTGCAGTAATTGAGATACGAGTGTACAGATTTTAAGATAAGTATACTAATTCTATTGTAAGTGTACTAGTATATTTATTGCAAATATACTAATTTTATTCCAACAATAAATGTTTTATAAATCATGTTTTGATAAAGTAAAATCACATAAATTACACATTTCCAAAAACCCAGTACATAAATTACAATATCACTTATATCAATATAAAATCCATATCAATAATTTAAAAAGAACCAAGATTAAAAAATTATAAAATCGATTAATTAAATCACGTATAAAAACTTTAAATCCGTTACTCGTATTTTTAAAGATGGAGGCATAAATTGTCGGTTGTCAGCCATTTTTATAAAATTGTGGGGGTAATAGAGCAACAGGGGTTGAAAATGAGGGGTAAGCCTTATGGGCCGAACCTTTCCTGGTGTCGTGCCAGGACAAGGCCCCTGCTCCTCTTTCATTCAACCAACCATATATAAGCTTTCAATTCTAACAATTGCTAATTTCATTTTAAAAAAACACTTCATATACACAGTACATACATACACGCATCTGTGTCTATTTTTTGCTTCATAGTTGCAACTGAAATAAAACAATACGATGATTAAAAATGGAATATATTGAAATACTTAGATCGATTAAATTCTTGTTTTATGTGATGTCATATTTTTTGTCATTTATTTACTAGTAGATTATCTCTCATCTCACTTTTATATTGCATGAAATTCACATCTGTAAAGGCACTTCGAGGAAAGGACCAGTTCCTTCCTTTTTTTCTTCTTTCCTTTTTGTAATTCCTTTCTAGTGATACCACCCTTTATAGTCTTTATAGTGGGGAAGCAGGGGACAGGCATCTCGGTCTGATGAGAGTTCCTTCGTAATATTGAAAAAGGGCTAAATTTGTCTAACGATCTTTCTTTTTTGGCTATGGTGGAAATTGTTACGACTAACTAATTTTTTCCGTAAATTTAGTGTAAAAAATTATAAACAGTGTAAAAGTTTATGATAGAAATATAAAAATATTCAAAATCAGGTATAAAATTACATGAAAGTGACTTGATGCTTGAATTATTTTAGAATATCCAAATGCAGTTAGTGCAGTCTCAAACTGTACAAAAAATCTCCTCATAGCCAGTAATTAGAACTTTAGAATATTGAATCGTGACACTCAGAAAGTTACAAGTTTTTATAAGAGGACTGTCTATGAACTAAAGAACAGACTTTCATATACTTATACTACTGTAAAAAGAAAAATAGAAGCAATAGGAGTCAATTGGGTGATTTGTATGAATTATACGTGATTGTGCGTGGGGAGGTCGCTTACAAGAAGAGTCTTCTGTCTTCTGCAGAAAAGAAGTAGATAAAAAGGGCTGACGCCCTGCTGTGAAGAAGAGTATGTATCATTGCGAAGCTAACTAACCCAAGAGTTAGTCGATGGGTATCTTTATATCCCTACATTGTATGTACAATATCTTGAACATATTGTCTCGCCTTTAGACTCTGTTTCTATAATTTAAATTTAGTTAAAAATAACAAATTTAAGGAATTTTTTAAAATTACTTATAGTGAGGTTTAGGGCTATACTTAAATTACGTAACAGCTTATGAGGGGGGGGGGGGGGTCTGTGGCATAAATTTTAAGGGGCAAAGTGAATCAGTGCCCCGGGACTCTTGGTCAACCCTAATAGACATTTTATTAAAAAAAAATTCCAAAAACCTTACTATTTATAGTAATTTATAGTTTGACTGAATTAAACATCGCGCTCTGGAGCGTGATTAGTTTCTATACCTTGTGTTATAAACAATTATAAATATTTTAAATATAATATTTAAAAACAAATTTGTATAATTAAATAAATAATATTTATTTAGGACAAAATTTATACGATTTTAGAATTTAAAAAAATAGCAAAAAATAATTGAAATTAAACAAAATAATTGCAAATTTTGCAAATTAATTGAAAAAAAAATGAAATCAATTTATAATTGAAGAAAATAATTTAAAAAATCATAGACGTGCTTTAAAAATAAAGAAAGTAATTTAAATTTGAAAAAAATACTTGAAAATCTTAAAAATAAATCATTGATAAAAATTGAATAATGAAAAATTAGAGAAAATGATTGAAAATTGAAAAAAAAAATGAAATCAATTTATAATTGGAGAAAATAATTTAAAAAATCATAGACATGCTTTAAAAATGAAGAAAGTAATTTAAATTTGAAAAAAATACTTGAAAATCTTAAAAATAAATCATTGATAAAAATTGAATAATGAAAAATTAGAGAAAATGATTGAAAATTGAAAAAAAAACTAATTGAAAATTGAGTTGAATAATTGTAAATTGAAATAACAATAAAAACTTGGGAAAATAATTAAATAAATTACATAATATTTATTAAATAAAAGAAAGTTAAAGAAAATTTAAAAAAAATACTTAAAACTTTTAGAAGTTCATTAAAAAAAAAGAAAATACTTAAAAATTAGAGAAAATAAATGAAGGAAAAAAAACATAATTTAAAATTAATTAGAATAATTTTTAATTCAAGACAAATAATTAAAAACTTTTTGGAAATTTTGAAAACTGAAGAAAATAATAAAAAAATCATATAAATAATTGAAAATTGAATGAAATATAATTCAAATGTCAGATTAATAGTTTTAAATTTTTGAAATTATGGAACAGATGAAAAAAATTGAAACTTGAAACAAATTATTGAATTACGGTAAAAATAATGATAAATTGTAAAAAATAAATGACATTATAAAAAAAATAACTAAAATTCAAGAAAAATACATGAATATCTTAGAAATTAATTGAAAAAAAAGAATAAATAAAAATTGGAGAGCAAAATTCAAGAAAGCTAAAAATAATTAAAATTTACGATAATATATAAATTTTTTTAGAAATTATGAAAACAAATAAAAATTATTAAAAATTAAGAAAATAATTGAAATTTTAGAAAATGAGAATATTATTAACAATTGAGGAAAATAATTGAAAAATGGTAAAATTAATTCAAAATTGAAAAAATAATTGAAATATGCTGAAAATAATTTAAGATTGCGAAAAATAATTTAAATATAATTATAATAATTTAAATATGATAAATGGAAAACAGTAAAAAAAATTTAAGAGAAATAATTTAAAAAATCATAGAATATATGTTTAAAAAATGAAAATAATTACAAAATTACTTAAATTTTTTAATTAAAAAGCGTAATTAAAAACTCTCAGAAATAATCGAAAATTGATTAAAATAATTAAAATTTTTGAAAATTATGCTAAAATAATTAAAATAATTAGAAATTGAAGAAAATAACAGAAAAATTACAGACTTTATTGTTAAGCAAAAGTTAAAATTGAACAAAATAATTGAAAATTGAGATATATATTTGAAAGTTCAGGAAATTAATTTAGAAATTACGAAAACGATTAAAAATTGAAGATAATAATTACAAAATGATAAAAATAATAGTAAATTAATTTAAATTTGCGATGAATAATATAAAATTTAGGAATAAATAATAAAATTTAATTTAATTTTGAGGGAAAAATAATTAAAATTGTAAAAGTGATTGAAAATACACTAAGCAAAATAATTGAAATTTGAGGAGGGTAAATTTAAGATTTAGAGACACAATTTAAAAACAATTAAGATAATTAAAAAGGGCAGAATATAATTGAAAAATGATAAAAATTGTTTTAAATTGTAGTTTAAGTAATTGAAATCATAATAGAAAATAATTAGTAATAATTGAAGAAAATTTTAAATCACTTCAATTTTAGTATATTTGAAACGTGGATTAATTGAACTTTTAATCAATGCAAGTTCAAATTAACTGAAATTTGAAGATATTAAAATTGCTAGAAATTTAAAATTTAAGAACATTTTAAAAAGGTGAAATATGATTTAAAATATTAAAAGAATAAAACAATATGTACAGAATGAATGAATGAAACTTGTGAACTATTATATATAATTGGGGCCCCATTTTCCTTTCTACCCCAGGACCTTTGCCCTCCTAGTTACGCCACTGACGAGGAGGGGTTCAATGTTCATTATATTTTGTTACAGGGGGTGAGGGGGAGTGCTTAATGGCTGTACGTACTTTTTTAATTTTGAAAAACGAAACATAAAATACACATTTATTGATACAAGTATTTGAAATTATACGCCAAGTAATTGGAACTAAATTTAAAATTAAATTTAATAAAGAATAAATATGAAAATAAATAAATATTGACAATTACATACATTTATGAAGGGGAGGGGTCTAATGTTGTGTTACGATTTGTTACATAGGAGGGGGGGTTCTAAAGTATCTCTTAAATCCGTTTAAGGGGGGGTGTTATAAAGTGTCTCTTAAAACCTTAAAACATAATTTAAGTATGGACCCTTTTCTGTATTATTTCTAAAAACGATTAATTTTTCCAGGTTTTCTTATAAAATAAACTTTTAATATTTTCTTGAACAGATGTGAATAATGAAAATTCTACTTTGTCACAATTTCCATTCAAAGCATTGTCTTCTAATAAACAAACTTGTGTCAAATTTTTTTTTTTACCAAAAATGAAAGTATCTAAAACTACTGCTATTGATACTATCTATAAACTGTGTACTGCTGTATATACTACTTCTGTACATCTATATAATACCATTCTGTATATCTATACATTATACACAGAATATCATACTGGTGTACAATACTAAATAAAAATGCCATTGGTGATGCTGATGAGAAGAGAAGAGTGTGTTGGTGTCTCAGGTCGGGGGGTGTAGTATATGGAGAGTGGGGTTATAGTCTGCTAGTGTGCACATTGATCAAGGTGGAGAAGGGTAAGGCAAGGGGAAGCACTGGCGACTCAGTCCATCTGCCCAGTGTTTTGTCCGCCGCGGGGAGAGAAATCGCAGCAAAAACTCACCTAACCCTTCCTTGATTACAATGTCGGCAAAAAACGAAATACTAACCGCCGTGCACAAACGGGCGCTAAGAAACTAGACTCGTTTTTGTGAGCGGGAGCGCGCCCAGCTTCGTCAAGTATCGGACAAAGAACGCACCCTCTCTCCCTTTCCACCCTCTGTCATTTCTTCTTTCGATGTTCTGTCCAACATGCACCACAACAATCATACCCAACCATGTATATGCCTTTTATTTACTTAATAAAGTTTATTCTTCAAATAAGATACTTGCATTTATAACAATTGTCCTCTCTATCAATGCTCCTTGTAAAAATAATTTGTTACCATTGCAAATGGTATCAGTTTTGAAAGCATGATTTTTTATCAAAACCACCATTTGATGCGATTTATATTATTATCATTATTAATACCATTATTATTATAAGAAAGTTATTCCAGTTATTTCTAGACAAGTACTCTCAGCAAGAGTTGATTATTGCAGAACGATCTGCTTTCTAAGGATGTATGTTCTCCTCACGCATAATGTTTCTTTGGTCAGCCACAAAAACGGTGCCCCTTTTATTTAAAAAAAAGTTGTTATGTAAATGACAGACTAGACGTAGACGTTCGACCATGCGTTATATGCATATATTGTTCATAAGTAATACTCATGGTATATAAAACTATGTGTGCAAAAATAAGAAAAAGGAACGAAAGAAGAAATGTTCAATAAGAAATATAGGAGTGAGCACAGTGAAGTGCGTATAATATATAATTATACAGATAGGATAAAAAGCAACCAAGGTATATTATGCGATGCAACCAAGTCAGGACAACAAAAATGTATAGTTAAAAAGTTACATATTTATATTTCAACGTATGTTTTCTATATTTCGAATCACCTTTCGATTATAACACCAATATTGGTAAATTATTGTTGTGATTATGGAGGAATGATAAATTGTCCTATGCTTATTTATGTCGAGCACCGATATATATTTTGTGGAAGAGCAAAACTGGATGTTGGTCTTGTTAAAGAAATTTGGTGATATCGACGACTTAAAGGAATTGAAAAAAACGACCTAAGCCATTCCAATTCCACCTAATAGCCGCATGCGGTATGCAGTGCAATGCAACGGTATGGCATGGCACATCAGGCACATCAGTTGTCTGAGTTGAACAAAAAACATGTGCATTGCCATCCACCTATCGCTACTTATACCAGGCAACTCAGGGCAACTATAAAAATCTCGCGAGACGAGTCACCCTACGCACGGTCCAGATCGGATCGCGTATATGTATAGCGTGAGATCGGACCCTGGCTCGTAATAAGACCCGTTGGCCAGTTTTTTAACACCCTCCACCTATATCCTGACGAGAGAAGTGGACCCCCGCGTGCCTCGCCTCATCCCCGCACGCCTCATTCATTCTCTCTCTTTGTCTCTACCTGTTGTATTAATTTATACGCGATACGTGTGTGCACGTCGGCATGTTTTTCTCACAGTTCCTCGAAATTTGCAAGAAACTAGTCCACAGTAAATACTATACGCAGTGTCCTGCGACTCCAACCGTTTACGTTCACCAGTGTTCACACACAACATTTTATTTGTACATCAGGATACAAAAGGTTGACTTTTTTTTTATCGTTTCGCGTCACTGATGCGTCGTCTTCTATTATTTTCCATCAAATATAACTAATAATGTTGATTAGACATTTTTCGACATTATTTGTCATTTACTATATTTACTTATTGCTAAGTAATAATTAACATATGCTGTTAAACAAAATCTAAAATTTTCAATAAAAACAGGATGTTTATTTAAAGGAAACTATGTTTTGTATGATTGCAGTGGTACAAACCTCGGTGCCCCAAAATGAAGCTGAATTACAACTCTATCGAGTAATGCAGAGGGCATCACTTCTTGGTTATTATGACACACTTCTTGAAATGGGTGAGTTCAATTCTTCGTCTAGACGTATATATAAAGAAACAGAAACTAGTTCTTAGTTGTTGACAGATGTGCTTTAACATTTTTGGAAGTAAATTTTTGCACGAGGTAAAAATCTAGCTCCAAATGTAAAAACATGGTTGTCGATGGCTGTGCGTACATGGCTATGGGGGGAACAGGAACACTCAAAGAAACGGGTAGAAGACATTTAGAAAACACTGGCTTTTGCAGTAAAGACATACATGAATCATGCTGTACCAGCTAATGAAGTAATTTTACAAAAAAGTAATTTCACTAAAAAGTTAGAATGACTAACCATTCCTCTTCATGCAGGAGGTGATGATGTCCAGCAACTATGTGACGCTGGGGAAGAGGAATTTTTAGAAATAATGGCGCTAGTCGGAATGGCCAGTAAACCACTTCATGTGAGACGTCTTCAAAAGGCTCTTCAAGAATGGCTAACTAATCCTTGTAAGAAAATAAACTGATTACTGAACTATTAGACTGATTACTAAAATGCCAAATAAACCTCCGTACGCGCAAAAAGTATCTTTTTTGCCACACTAGTTACATTCAGACACACGAAACTGAAAGTAATGGTACCTTTCAGTTGATAATTGGTATGCTTTATGGTTTGAATTTTTGCAGCCTTATTTCAAACACCAGTGGTGCCAACATCAGCGACGAATTTAAAGACCCCAACAGTAACGGGATTCCCCTGCATAAGTCCTAGACTTCAACAAACGAATCCAACTGCTGCTGTTTTGGTATCTTCGCAGTCAATGACATCAGCCTCAACTCCGTTTGTCGCTACACATGTGTCATTAGCGTCTTTACCTTCTAGAAGTGTCAGTCCAGTTGTGCCTACTACAAATGTGCCTACAACACTAACACCCGCTTCTTCCACATTCAGGCATAGTCCTAGTCCCAATGCTGCACCTCCGCCTTACACCACGGCTCATAGTCCTGGTATTTTACAGGTAAATAAGATATAATGATGATGATGATTAGAGTTAATTTAAGATTAGCAGAGAAACAACATGACAATAAGAATATCTTGTTAGTAGCTATTTTTTAGGAACTTATTATCAGATATAAATTGTCTAATATCTTGTTAGGTTGGCACTTGTGAATCATCTTGTGGAAGTGGAACGACACCAAGTCCCAGTGGAGTGGCACCTGCGAGTCCTCCTCAATCAACACCAACTCTGGTGTCTTCTCAAGTACAAAGACTTGCCGAAGCCGCGGAAAGACTGGCAGTTTCTCTCAGACCTTTGGATCCTAAGCCCCACAATGTAAAGAAAAAGATTTGCAAAAATCTTGAGGTATTATTCAAATTATATAGTCATCTAGTAATATACACTACCTACCAAAATTGTGGGACCATTTACAAAAATGAGATTAAAAACATGATCGTCTTAAAATGTTGATAACTCTGTCAAATATTAGCGAAATGAAAATTTTCATAGACCATTGGAAAGCTTATAAAATTTTCCGTTAAATGATCCTATTATAAAGCTTTTTTGAGCAATAGAAACGGAGATTTAAAGTGATGAAGACAAGTGAATTTTTTTTTGAATTTTCATTCGTGGGCTGCATTTTCTAGAAAAGTGATTGTAAAATTGTGAAATTAAGCTAAATAAAACCTTGAACTTTTAACTTTAAAATAAGCCTAAGAAAACTTAAATATCTTGACTGGTTCTAAAGTTATAAGTAAATGTATGATACGAGAAAACGTAACGATTCTAGTGCTCGCTCCACTTTTGGCTGCATAATCTGTCTTTGTCACATTGAATCTCCGTTTCTATTAATCAAAAAAGGTTCAAAATAGGATCATTTAACAGCAAATTTTATAAGCTTTCCAATGATATATGAAAAATTTAATTTCCCTAATACTTGATAAAATTATCAACATTTTTAGACTGTCATGTTTTTAATCCCATTTTTGTAAGTTGTCCCACAATTTTGGCCGGTAGTTTAAGTGAAAAAAAATCGATTACTTAGTACGAATGGTCATTAGGACAAGATATTTTTCATCAGAAGAAGCAATTTAACGAATTGGATGATTTCAGATAGTGATGGCCATGCCAGACACGGATCCTCGGAGGATGGAGGAAATTAGGAAATATGCAGCAATATATGGAAGGTTCGATTGCAAACGAAAACCAGAAAAACCACTGACTCTTCATGAAGTTTCGGTGAATGAAGCAGCTGCACAAATTTGTAGGTTTGTTCCTGCCTTGCTGACGCGAAGAGATGAACTTTTCCCTCTGGCTAGGCGAGTTGTCAGAGATTCGGGTTATCACTACTCTAAAAACCAATAGTAAGTAACTCTTGTTTTTTTCTCAATGGTAGCAAAGACTTCTCTTATAGATTAACTGGCTCAACTCACTTGCGAGAAAATATAAATGAAGCAATAAACAATCAAATTTTAATCTTGTTTAATTTACTCTCTTGGATTTCAGTTTAACTTTAACAAGATCTCGTGAAAATGGCGACGAGAGCGACATCGAAAGATTGAAGAGGCAAAAATTGGATCTGGAAAGTACGGAGGGTGAGGATTCACCACAGGTTAGATTGCCGCATCAAATGAAATAAATAATTTGAATAATCAGCTACTAAACGCACTTGACCTGTTGCATTAAAAAATGGTCAATGTAATTCTGTTGCTAGCAGCTAACAGCTAATTAATCATGTTAGTTCTAACCCGTTCTAACCCGCACACCATGTAGAGCAGAATTATACTCATCACTCGCACTTTACTACGAGCCTGAAAAAAGGTCAAGTATAGCATGACCGACGCTTCTCTGCTGTTTTGTTTTGCAATTCCTATTACAATTTGCACGTTTGCATGTCGAATTTTTGAGCTTTACTAACGCACGCAAAATATCCGCACATTTGTAGTGAAAAATCGGAGACCTATGAACATGTTCTAAATCTCATTAGTTCAAAAATTGAAAAAGATATGATTTTTGCTGAAAGTAAAGTTTGCCTTTATTAAAAATGCTTTCCTCTATGATTCATATTATTAATAATTTTACATTAAACTTTAAACATCCAACATTTTTAAATTTATTTTAAACTTGGCTTAGTATTTTGGCGTGTAAGTACATTCAAAGACTTTAGATAGTAATTATTATAGTTTAGGCATTAATTTTTACAATAAAGGCTTTTAATCTGGAATAATCATGTAAAACAAAAAATTTTCCCAGCAAAGATAGTAAAGTTTTCATTCAGAGATAGGAATATTTACATTTTTTAAAGACAAATTTCTTTTCATGCTTTGGAAATTTATAATCTACGATGCCTTATTGAGAAAAATGACGTACTCTCTAAATCTGAATTAGTTAAAAATAACTAATTTGAAAGCAAAAACGCAGTCACTAATTCAAATAGTTATATTTCTACTGATCATTTAGTAAAAAATAACTAATTATTAGTCAAATTCATTTTTAAGTTATGTCAAAATAACTATTATTTTAATCCTTTTACGTTCGAGAATATTATAGATTTAATAAAACGACACTTTCGGACTGAAATTTGGATGTTTATTTACTAGAAGTCCAACGTTTCGAGAACTAGTCCCTGAAGAGGAGAACAGTTAGTTCTCGAAACGTTGGACTTCTAGTAAATAAACATCCAAATTTCAGTCCGAAAGTGTCGTTTTATTAAATCAAAATAACTAATATTTTAGTAAAATTCTGTTTACTAATTCAATTAGTCGAATTTTAACTATTTTTTAGTTATGTTTTTACTAACAATTAGTCATATTTGACTAATAATTAGTTATTTTTAACTAATTGCTGAAATAAAAACTCAGGCACGATTTTACTAATTATTAGTTATTTTTAACTAATTCAGATTTAGAGAGTAGAAAACGACGTCGAAAAAGACGTCTTTTTCGGCGTCGTTTTCTACGTCATATTTATTCTTTTTTATTTTTGAAAAATTTAAATAGAGATCTTATTTATATTAGAAATACTTTTTTTAAAATCAAATTAGATTCTTTTACAAATATAAATTAAATGTTCAAATAAAAAAAGAAAATCAAATTTCATGAAGTTGAATAGTTTTTTTATAGAACTTGTTTTCAATCAAATGTGAATTAATCCGGTTAATCCGAATTTTTACGAAGTATAATTTTAAAGTCATCAAAGTTATATTTAACATAAATTTTATTTTGCGAAATTTCTTTTTAACCGATTCTTTATTTAAAAGCACTTCAATTTAACCGAATGTTAACTTGGCAGAATTATCATTTAACAGAATGTTAAATTAGACGAATTTTTAAGTAACAGAATGTCTATTTGGACGAATTTTCATCAGTCCGAATTTTAATTTACACGAATTTATATTTGATAGAATCATAAAAACGCCGAATTTCCGTTTATCAGAAACTGCAAATTTCCGAATTAATATCTGAAAAAAAATTGTGCCAAAATCTTTATTTCGAAAGATTATTCGGACATTTGCAGTTTCTAACAAATCGAAATTCGGCGTTTTAAGAATTCTATCAAATAAGAATTCGTGTAAATCAAAATTCGTCCAAATAGACATTCTGTCACTTAAAAATTCGGGTAAATTAAAATTCTGTTAAATGATAATTCAGTTAAATTATCATTCGGTTAAATTGAAGTTCTTTTAAATAAGAAGTCGTTTAAACAGAAATTCTGTAAAATGAAATTTATGTTAAATAAGAGTTCGGTGAACTGAAAATTCTATTTAGGAAAAATTCGGATTAAGTCTCTCCCGATTGAAAGCAAGTTCTATTAAATAAAGATTTGAGTTCATAAAATTTCTGAAATGAATCTGAATTGAATTCTGAAATTCATGAAATTCTGCATATTGAAAGTTCGAACTAATGAGTTAGTCGGTTAAACAGAAATTCTGTAAAATGAAAATTATGTTAAATATAAATTCGGTGACCTAAAAATTCTGTTAAGTAAAAATTCGGATTAATTCACATTCGATTGAAAACAAGTATAAAATAAACATTCGATTTCATAAAAGCTCTGTTTAATAAAATTCTGCCAATCGAAAATTCGAATTAATCAGTTATAGAACATATTCATGCGTCTTAAAAATCGTAATTTTGTAAAAACAAAAGGGCAATGTTTAATTTCTGGAGGAATTGGACACAAACTCGAAAAGAGGTTATGATTAAAGTCATTATAATTTGCTTTTTAAACAAAGAAAAAATAAGCTTTAATGTAATTTTATTTGGATAAAATGTGACAAATTTAATTTAAAATAAACAAAAATCGAATAAAAAGCAAAAATTTTCTAAATTTTTAAACTAATTAAGCTTTCCTCATTTTTCTACAACGGTTCTGAATCCCAAAAATCTTTAAAATTTATCCAATTATAACGGTTTATTCTCTTTTAAAATAAGTTTGGAACTTTTCATCGACTTAAATAAAATTGCATCAAAACTTAGATTTTCTATTTCAAAAAGCAAAATAATGACTTCGAATATAACCTCTTCTTGAATATCAGTCAAATTCTTTCTTGAATAATATCCATTTTGCAGTAGAAAAAAAAGTCGAGAAATAAGAACTGAAATTGAAGATCCGGTTCCCTTTGTTGTATTTTGCTAATCGAAACTTCTTGATATTTATTTCTTATTAAATCAACTGAAGTTATGCCTCAAAGAGTACAAAAACGATTTACCTGACGATATTTTTGAACAGTTCCTGATATGAGCTGATAAACGTCTTTTATTATATTATTTAATTAATTATTTAGAGAAACAAATTCTTGATATAAACTGTCACTTTTTCTTTTTCTTCTTTGTGACTCACTTCACTTTAGTGTAACGGGTAACAGTAGATAATTACCAACAATCGATAAATTGGCGGCAACAAATAAAAATTTAAATATCACTTTCTTTCTTTTCAAATAAAAATAAGAAAATTATTAGAATTTAATAATTAAAAAATTAGTATCCAAAAATACTGATAATAAACAATTACCAGATTTTTCGATTAATCAAAAAATGTTTAATTCCTGACTTTTTTCTCTAAATCAAAATATCAACATTTTTTTTCTCTTTTGGGCACAAGTATACGAGTTTTTGCTCAGAAATTCTTGTTTTTTCCTACTGTCTGTAGCAGTCCTCTGTTTCAGGTTGAATTAGATCTTCGCTGTTCTAGCTCAGATATAATTAGTTCTACTTTAAGAAGACAAAAGTCGACCAGGTAGTGATTATTTTTCTTTTAAAATATCAAAGAAACATTCAACTAAGCGAATTTTTTGTTTCCACGACAACTAAATTAATTTTTTATTTACAATTGAGACATTTCTTTGTTTTAGTCCAGTTTGGAGAAAGAAGAGTGATAATGGTTTATTCAGTTCCAATACTGAAGAAATTAGCGACTCCGATAGTCAATTTTCATTTTCGAATGAAGAATCTTTATCCCTACAGGTTCGATAATTTTAAAAAAAATTTCTAATTCGATTTTTAAGCAATTTTGAAATTAAATTTAAAAAATTTAAATTTATTCTAAAAAAATAATACATTTTTTTCTGGTTAAATTTCGAACAAATTTCCAAGTTGATTTTAAAATAAAAATTGTGATTTAATTTTTAAAAAAGTGTTCTCTTTTTTTATCTAATTCCAGTTTTTGAACTGGAATTAATTTAATTTAAATTTTTTAATTAAATATTCATTGTTATTTTAGGACACAAACGAAGCTGAAGGAGAGAAAACAGATAAAGAAAATGAGAATGATTTTAATCTCAAGGTAATTTTTGCTACAGTGAAAATAATGTTCTATCAGTTTTTAAATCCTAAGAAAAAAATACGCCTGAAATGTTGCAAATTTCTATCACAAAATCCCTGTGAAATGTTTTTCTTCACTACTTTCGCGTACAACGGGTTGCATTCAAAGGCGCACGATTTTTTTTTTACTGAATGCAACCCGTCATACACGAAAGTAGTGAAAAAAGACATTATACAGGCACTTTGTGAATAAAATCTCCTTTATTTTAAAAATTTCTAAATCTTTTCTAGTAATATTTCAAAAAATTTACTACTTCAATCTAAAATTTCAAAGTATTTCTGGAATTATTCAGAAAATTTTTTATTTTAAAAAAATATTGCTAAAAAAAATAAATAACGAAATAAAAATTTGTTAAATTAAAATTTTTTTTACAGGTAATAGCATCACGAGGTGATAATATAATCGCAGTGGCGAATCCAGCTCTAATGAATTGCAATCGTTCAATAAAGGAAGAGCCAATTGACGAAAAGTCAGTTTTATGATTTAGCGGGAAAATTATAAAATTCAAATTTGTAAAAAACACAGTGATTCCGATAAAAAATTTTATATATTATATAATTAGCTTTAAAAAAAAGAGAATTTTTCAAAACATTGTTAAAAGTTGCTTGTAAATTTTCTCATTTATTTTGTCATTCATAAACTCTTTTCACGTTCTATATAAATATGCTTTCTGTAAATAATCATTGTAAATATTTATCAGTTTTCATTTTATATTTGCTATTTAACGAGCAAAGTGAACTCGAAAACGTTCATTAGATTAGCATTTTTTTATTTTAAGAAAGAAAAATAAAAATGTCTTTGGTGATTTATATTAAAAAAAACGCAATTATTCCTATTTTGAATGTATCAAGACAAAGATTGTTATCTAGTTTTATAGAAAAAAAAGAAAAATAAATAATCTCTTTGAATCTGTATTTTTTAAAATTTTTACTAATTTGGATTAGTAAGAGTCAAAAAGTTAATTAAGAAATTAATAATGATAAAAATTGGTGAGTGTTGTCAAGGTCGGAACAGGTGGTCAAGGTTGGGTTACAACAATTGTTCTTGTTTCTTTTGTGAAAATTTTAATTAACTCAAATTCAGAGAGTGAAATATTATAAGTTTACATCAAAATGTGTATGTTTAAAATGATATTACATTTAGTATTATTTACGTAAAACGACATTGTATAACTAATCATTAAAAAATTTCTTTTCACTTTTATATGTTTGTTTACTCAAATACTTGTACATTTTTTCAATAAAATCTGACCTGAGAAACATCAATTCTGTTGTACTTTTTCAATATTTGAATATACCCATTTTATTCCTCATTTAATATTCTTTTTAATATTAATTAATTATTTAAAGACATTTATTTTACTTTTTTTATTTCTAATTTTTCTACTTTACCAACATTTCTTCCTTTTTACCAATAGGGAGGCAAAAAAAATTCGAAAAAAACCCACGTCACGTATCCTTGACACGTAATTGGCTCACGTCAAACAACGCAAGTTAGTCCATCCAATCAAAATCCCCGTCTCATCGTTTACAAAAGAATTCACTATTCCTGCTATCCGATTGGACTGCCCTTTTAAAGATTTGAATCTCTTGTCCAATCACAAGGCTGATCCATTGAAATCGTTATCCGATTGGTGGAAAACAGAATCCGACGGAAAAAGTACATAGCGGGCAATATGGCGGCTCGAAGAAAAAATGTCCGTCAAGTACGTAATTTTGGAATCAAATAATACTGCATCATTTGTTATTTTGCAAGATTTATTAAATTTTTGAAGAAAAATTTGCAAAAGTGTCATGTTTATTGCTATTATTTTCAGTGTTTGAGACACGGGTGTTTTAATTAATTAATTTCAGAGCCAATTGTAAACCATATCAGTGACCAAATGGATGTAAATATAGTTTTTGATTGCGGTGCGCTAATGTTTGAAGAACCAATATTTAAGCATAGAAAGTAATTAGTACATCAGTACCTATCAAATCAAAACACGATGTCGACTCCACCCAATAAAATACGAGGTATTTATCGTCAAATTTATTCATATTTAACCTCAATTTGTGATTTAAATTTCTCCCAGTTATTTGACAATTTTGCAATATTTATTCACATTATAACCACTTTCCACAATTTCCCCCATTTCTAGAATAAAATTCCCCCCCTCTTTTCTTTCAACTTTAAGTATATTTTTTTGTCCCCGGATTACCATTATTTTTATCAGTTTTATTCAATTAAAAATTGAGTTTTAAGCGGTTTTTATTTTCTCGAAGTAGAGGATAATTGTCATAAAGAAGTTTTAAACTATACTTGAGAATTTTTATATTCAATATTAATGATTTTTAATTTTGAAAATTTTAGGCCCTGGTCGACCGCCAAAACTGAAAACATTTTGTACCTGGTGTGGAGAGACAAAACAATCGTTAAAATATGTTTTACCAACACAACACGGGAATAAGGAATTTTGCTCGCAAATTTGTCTCTCGGAGTATCGAAAGGGTTACGTTTCTGAGCGAGGTGCTTGTGTTCAATGTGATAATGTTATCCGAGGAACAACTGTGAGACTCAATCAGCAAGATGGACCGACCAAATATTTTTGCTCACATTTCTGCTGCAATAAACATCAAAAGAAGGACGTTCAGTCCGAGACAAAGAAAAGTGAGACGAGTGTTTAATTAGAAATAATTAATTTTTTATATTTTCAGAGGCGGCGACTTGTGTGCAATATTCCATAGGGCAAAAGAGTCGCCCTGTCGAATTTTATAAGGCAAAATAACAGCCAGAAAATAAATTTCTTAATAAGAATGTAGATCAGGGTGTCTACTAACCGGGAATTTAAATTGACCGGGAATTAACCGGTAATTTTCTTTCTGGGCTAATAAATTTGACTAATATATCAATTTGTTTTATAAATAAAGATGGTAACTTTATGCATTTTAAACCAATCTGGTTATGCGTTTAAATTTTGGGTAGTTGTGCAACAATTATGGAATTGAAAAATAAAAAATATACATTAAAAATTAAAAAATAATATAATATATTCTCATGAAATATAGATGTTTGTCTACTATCTTTTTTTCTTAACGCTAACAATACCGTAGAAACAATGAACGACATTAAACATGAAAAAGTCAAATTATGTATTATGAAAAAATGTAGATAGAACTACAGTTTTTTATTAGACCGTACGTTGCGTAATAGTTTAGATAATTATAAGCGATTCTATTGTGTGCTTTCAATTATCAATTATTTTTATCATATTTCAATTATTTTCTTCGATATTCAATAATTCTCGGCTTTTTTCAATATTTTTCTTTCAATTATCGATTACGTTCTTGAACCTTTAATTCAATTCTTAAATTATTCAACTATTCTCAGAAATTCACAATTATTTTCTTCAATTGACAATTATTCTTTTCAATTTTCACTTATTTTCTTCAACTCTTAATTATTTTCTTCAATTTCCAATTATTTTCTGCAATTCTCAATTATTTTCTTCCATTTTGAATTATTTTCATTAATTTCAAATTATTTCTTCATTTCTCAATTATTTTCTTTGATTCTCTACTATTTTCTTCAATTGACAATTATTTTCTTCAATTTTCAATTATTTTCATCAATTTCTAATTAATTTCTTTACTTCTGAAATATTTTCTGAATTATTTTAATCAATTTTTAATTATTTTCTTCAACTCTAAATTATTTCCTTCAATTTTTAATTATTTAATTCAATATTCTATAATTCTCGACTTTTTTCAACTATTTTTTTCAATTATCATTTATTTATTTCACATCTCAATAACTCCTCCAATTTTCAATTATTTTCTTCTATAATCAATAATTCTCGTCTTTTTTCAATATTTTTTTTTTTCAATTATCAATTATGTTTTTGAAACTTCAATTCAATTTATCAATTATTATTCAACAATTTTCATAAAATCACATTTTCTTCAATTTCAAAGTATATTCTACAATTTTTAATTAATTTCTTCAAATTACAATTACATTCTTCATTTTTTATTTTTTCTTCAAATTCTATAATTCCTTGGTTGTTCAATTTTTTTTTTCTTTAACTATCACTTATTTTCTTCTTTCAATCCAATTGTTCAATTCTTAATTTGGTTTCTTTAATTCTCAATAACTCTAGGCTTTTTACAGTGATTTTTTTTAAATTCTTAATTAATTATTTATATACTTAAAATATATTTTAAGTTAACAAGAGAAAAAACCGGGAAATGACCGGGAATATTGTGGGACGAAATTAGTAGACACCCTGGTGGATTTTTTTTTCATTGATTAAAAATTTAATTAATCCACGCTTTGAGAATAGTAAATTTGAAATTAATTAACAATTTCTTCAATTTTTAACAACTTTTTTCTATTATGATTTCAATTATTTGATGCAATTTTCAAATATTTTAATCATTTTTCAAAAAATTTTCTTCCATTTCTAATTACTTACATTGTTTTTCAATTTTTCCCCTAAATTTTAAATTTAATTTCTGCTAGTTTCAATTATTTTCTTCAATTTTTTCGAATAAAATTTTTTCAATTTTAATTATTTCCTTCAATATCAAATTAGCTTCCTTATTTATTAATTAATTGTCAAATTCCTTCCTCATTTTTCAATTATTTTTACAAAATAAGATTTTTGTAATTTTTTTCTTCAAATTACAATTAATTTCTTCAATGTCGAATTATTAATATCAATTAAATAATGGAAGGACATAACTCATCGAATTTGTTAATTTAATTATCAGTAGTATTGTTTTTTTTTTCAAATGTAATCCGCAATTTTTACAATTATTTTTTACAGATTTTCATTATTTTCTTCAATTTTTGAGTTATTTTTATTACTTTGCAAATATTCTATCAAATTTTTTATTATTTTCATTACTCTTTAATTAATTTCCTATCTTTTAAAATATTTTTCTCAAAATTTAATAATTTTCTTCAATTTTTAATTATTTTTACTGCTTCTCAATTCAAATTCTAAATTTTCAATTATTTATCTTATTTTTGAATTACTTTTTTCAATTAATTTCCTAAATTTGATTTTTATTTATTATCACAAATCTAAGATTATTGTATCCACTTTTCAATGTTTTAATCATTCTTCAATTATTTTTCTCAAATTTCAATTACGTTCGTCAATTTTTTATTATCTTTTTTAATTTGAATTGATTTTAACAAATTTTCAATTATTTTGATTATTTGTAGATTAATTCGGAAAATTCCAATTATTTATCTTATCCTTCCGTTGTTTTATTCAATTTTCGATTATTTCTATAATGTTTATTAATTATTTTACTCAATTTCAAATTCTTGAAATGATTTTGTAATTAGGTACTTTTTTTACTGCACATAATATTCTGCAATTTTTTCAATTATTTTTCTAAAATTGCAATAATTATCTTTAATTTCCCATTATTTTTCAATTATTTTTTAAATACTTTTCTAAATTTTGTAGGTATTATTTATTTCAAATAAAGTTATTTCTTCTATTTAAAATTATTTTTATCATTCTGCAATTATTTTCATTTATTATAAATATATGCTGTAATTTTTTCAATTATTTTGCACAAATTAAAATTATTTTCTTCAATTTTTAATTATTTTTATTTCTTTGTAAATATTTTCTTGAGTTTTTTATTATTTTCATTATTCTTTAATTAATTTTCTAGATTTTAAAATATTTTTCTTAAATTTAATTAATTTTCTTATATTTTCAATTATTACTGGTATAATTTTGCAATCAATTTCTTCAATTTTTAATTATTTTTACTACTTCTCAATTAAATTCCTAAATTTCCAATTTTTGAAATCATTTTGTAATTAGGTACTTTCTTTCACTTCACATAATATTTTTTAATTTTTTCAATTATTTTTCTCAAATTGCAATAATTATCCTCATTTTTCTATTAATTCACCCAATTTTAATTATTCTCATTTTTATCCAATCAATTTCTAAAATTGTTAAGCATTTTTTCTCAAATTTCAATTATTTAAAAAAAAAATTTTTAATTCCAAAACTTTATAAATTTTGTCCTATTCAAATAAATCTTGTTTTATTTATCTTTAAGTATTGTATTTAAAATATTTTGATAACACAAACTGTAGATGTATTTACAAGTCGCCGCTCCTGGATATTTTTAAACGTTACGCGTTTAATTTAAGTTTTATTACTCGTCAAAATAAATTCATAAAAATTTGGATATTGTGACGTTTAACCAGAATTTATAAAATTATTGCAGATAATAATGAACAGAGAACTACAGCTGCTTCGCCTGTGCCATCAACGATATCAAACACTAATAATGCTTCGTTACCAACAAATCAAACCTTTAAATCTGGACTCAATATTGCACAATCACCGTCGACTTCGGGTGGCAATTTTCAATTTGAAACTTATCAGACCTTCGATTGGGAGCAATATTTAAAAGAAACGAATAGTACGGCCGCACCTACTGACTGTTTTAAGCAGGTGATTGTTCATTTAAAAAGAGAGTCCAGCAATTTTCGTAAAATCATATTTTAAAACTTCTTTTCTTCCTTTCATTACTTTTTTTCAATTTTTAATAGTTTTGTGCAAAAGCTTTTAATTTTTTTCACATCTTAATGTTTGAGACTCATGAAAATGTTCTAAAACTCATTTGTTCAAACTTTCAATTGGCAGAATTTCATTTAACAGAACTTTCATAAAGTCGAATTTATATATCTTGTTTTCAATTGAATGTAAACTAATCCGAATTTTTACCAATCAGAATTTTCAAGGCACCGAACTCATATTTAACGTAAAATAGCTTTAATTTAACCGAACGTTAATTAAGCAGAATCATCATTTAACAGAATGTTAATTTACCCAAATTTTTAAGTGATAGAATGTCTATTTGTCTGAAACTGCAAATGTCCGAATAAATAACCGACAGAAAAAAATTTGTGCGGATTTGAAAATTAACCAATCAGAAATTATCGGTTAAGATTGGTTAGTTTTTAAATTCGCGCCAAAATGTTTGTGTCGGATGCTCATTCTGACACTTGCAGTTTCAGTCAAATGAAAATACGACGTTTTACGAATTCTATCAAATATTAATTCGTGTGAATTTCTCATTTTTCAAATCATTTCTTAACATTTGAATTATGTTCTTAAATCTTTAAATTATTGTTAGGAATATTTAAATTTTCTACACAAGTTTGAATTTACTTTTGTTATTTTACAATAATTTCTTTAAAATTTCAATTACTTTTGTCATTATTCAAGTATTTTTGTCATATTCGAATTATTTTCTTTATATTAATATTATTTTTGTCATTTTAGAATTATTTTCCTTAATTTTTACCAATACAAAAAAAAATTTTTTATATTGTCATCAATTTTCAAATTTTTTACACCAGTTTTCAATTATTTGCTTCAAATTTATTTCATTTTCTTCATTATTTTTATTATTTTCATAAATTTAATAAATTTTTACACCTTTTTCCGTTATTTTCTACAAATTTTAATTATTTTCTTCAAATTTTAATTACTTTCTTCATATTAAAAATTTTTTTTGACATTTTTTAATTATTCTCTTCAAATTACAATTATTTTCTTAAATTTCAATATTACTTTCTTCAACTTTCAATTATTTTCCTCAAGCTTCTAATATTTTTTTCAGCTGTTCAATTATTGTCTAAAATTTATAATTTTTACAATTTCTTTCAATTATTTTTCTCATTATTCAATTTGTTTCTTAACATTTCAATTGTTTCGTCAATTTTGCAAGTATTGTTTTCAAATTTTTAATTTTCTACGCTAGTTATCAATTATTTTTGTCATTTTTAAATTATTTTCTTAAAATTTTAATTTTTTACACCAGTCTTAAATTCATTTTTTCAAATTTTAATTATTTTTGTCAATCTTCAATTATTTTCCTAAAATTCAATTATTTCATTTCAATTTTTTAATTTATGTCTTCTTTTTTTAATTTTTAATTAATTTTTCAATTAGTTTTGTCATTTTACAATTTTTTTCCAAATTTTTGTCATTTTTAAATTATTTTCTTCATATTGTAATGATTTTTGCTATTTTCGAATTATTTTCTTACAATTTCAATTACTTTTGTCATTTTCCAATTATTTTCGTTATATTTCTATTATTTTTGTGATTTTAGAATTATTTTCTACAAATTTCAACCATTAAAAAAATTTCTTTATTGTTATAAATTTTTAAATTTTTTACACCAGTTTTTAATTATTTTCTTCAAATTTAAATCATTTTCTATATTATTTTTACTATTGTCATGAATTTAATAATATTTTACACCTTTTTCAATTAATTTCTATAAAATTTGTAATTTTCACGCAGCTTTGAATTATTTATGTCATTATTCAATTTGTTTCTTAACATTTCAATTGTTTCGTCAATTTTTCAAGTATTTTCTTTAAATTTTTAATTTTCTGCACTAGTTATCAATTATTTTTGTGATTTTTTAAATTATTTTCTTAAAATTTAAATTATTGTCTTCAAATGTTTAATTGTTTACATTAGTTGTCAATTTTTTTTGCCATTTTTCAATTATTTTCTTAAAATTTCAATTTTGTTTTTTAATCTTTGAATTATTGTCAAGAATATTTAAATTTTTTCTACTCAAGTTTCAATTTACTTTTGTAATTTTACAATTATTTTCTTAAAATTTCAATTACTTTTGTCATTATTCAAGTATTTTTGTCACTTTTCAATTATTTTCTTTATATTTCTTTTCATTTTGCCATTTTAGAATTAGTTTGTACGAATTTCAATTATTGTCTTTAAACTTTCATTACTTTCTTCATATTTTAATTATTTACCTCACATTTCTAATATTTTTTTCAATTATTGTCCATGAATTTTTAATTTTTACACCAGCTTTATCAATTTTTTTTGTCATTTTTCAAATATTTTCTTAGAATTTGAAATATTATGATCAAATTTTTGATTTTTTACATTAGTTATCTTTAATTTTTGTCATCTTTCTATTATTTTTTAAAATTTCAATTATTATGATCAAATTTTTAATTTTTTACCCTATCTATAATTTTTGTAATTTTTCAATTATTTTCTTAAAATTAAAATTATGTTTTGTAATCTTTAAATTATTGTCAGGAATATTTAAACTTTTACTACTCAAGTTTCAATTTACTTTTATTATTTTACAATTATTTCCTTAAAAATTCAGTTAGTTTTGTCATTTTTAAATTATTTCCTTCACATTTCTATTACTTTTGGCATTTTAGAATTAATTTCTACAAATTTCAATTATGTTCTTCAATCTTTAAATTATTATCAAGAATATTTAAATTTTATACCCAAGTTTCAATTTACTTCTGTTTTTTTACTTTTATTTTCTTAAAATTTCAATTACTTTTGTCATTATTCAAGTATTTTCTTCATTTTTCAATTATTATCTTTATATTTCTATTAATTTTGCCATTTTAGAATTATTTTCTACTAATTTCAATTATTTTATTCAATTTTTTTTAATGTCTTGAATTTATTAATTTTTTTTTCTTTTTTTTCAATTATTTTTTATAAATTTCAATTAATTTCTTCAAACTTTCATTACTTTCTTCATATTTAAATTTTTTAGCCATTCTTGAATTATTCTCTTCAAGTTTCAATTATTTTCTTAAACCTCAATATTAATTTCTTCAACTTTCAATTATTTTCCTCAAACTTTAATATTTTTTTCAATTTTTCAATTATTGTCTATAAATTTGTAATTTTTACACCGGCTTATAATTATTTATGTCATTATTTAATTAGTTTCTTAATAATTCAACAATTGCTTTGTCAATTTTTTAAGTATTGTCATCAAATTTATTATTTTTTACACTAGTTATCATTTAGTTTTATCAATTCCCAATTATTGTACTCAAAATTTTAATTTTTTACACCAGTCTTAAATTCATTTTTTCAAATTTTAATTATTTTTATCTATCTTTAATTATTTTCTTGTAATTTCAATTATTTTCTTAAAATTCAATTATTTCGTTTCAATTTTTCGATTTATGTCTTCTTTTTTTGATTTTTAATCAATTTTTTAATTAGTTTTGTCATTTTACAATTTTTGTCATTTTTAAATTATTTTCTTCATATTTGAATTATTTTTGCTATTTTCGAATTATTTTCTCAAAATTTCAATTATTTCCTTTTCATTTTCTGATTTTTAATTCATTTTTAAATTAGTTTTGTTATTTTATAATTTTTTTTATTAAAAAAAAATTGTTCCAGCTGTTGTTTTGTCGCCTGATATTGGGAAGCCCCATTAGTTATTTCCCTGCTAGCGGGCCCTAAATTTATATTAATATCAAACTCACTATTGTTTACTCTCTTTTGTCACTTAAAAACTCACCATTTTAGTCACTTTTTTAATTTAAAAAAACACTTTTTTTCTACTATTTTTAATCTGCAAGTCCTCTGGGAGTCCTGTCTTTCAATTATCTTTTTACTTTTTCTACTTAATTTCACCATTTAAAGTAGACTATTCTTAACTTTCTTATTTTTGCAATTAGAACAATATTTTTTACACTTTTTGTAATTTTATCGTTAAGTTTGTTTCTTTTTTTTTCACTCTATTTCTAATGTTTTTAATACATTTTTTGCTTCGTTTTTATAATTATTTTTGAAACCAATCTTGACAGTTCAACCACTTTTTATTTAACTACATTGCTATTAATCATTAAGCAAACAAATCCGAGAATATAGTAGTTTACGATCCGGGAATTTACCTTAAATTCAAAATGATTAATCACTAGTCAGGTTGATTTTTTTTCCACGTTTCTAATTATTTTCTCCAACTTGAAAGTACATTCAACTATTGTTATAATTCTTAAAAATTGGTCCTTGATATGATTTAGTCTCGACTTTAAAAACCTTGATAAAATGGGACGTATGATTAAGTTCTAAAATTAATTATTTAGAATATTTATTTCATTAGGAAGAAATTTTACAGAAGTTTAGATTAATCGAATTTTTAAATATCAGAATATTCATTTGACAAAATTTTCATTTGTCAGAAATTGTATTAGTACGAATTTTGAAATTGACCAATCATAGAATCTGAAGAAACTTACAATTGGTCAATGTCAAAATTCGCGCCAAAATATTTCTGTAATTCGTACTAATACAATTTCTGACAAATGAAAATTCTGTCAAATGAATATTCTGTTATTAAAAAATTCGATTAACCTAAAATTCTGTAATATAAAAATTCTTCTAAATTAAAATTCGATTAAATTGGAACTTTTTTAAATAAAAAGTTGGTTAAAAGAGATTTCTGTCAAATGAAACTTCTGCTAAATATGAATACGGTGATCTAAAAATTCTGTTAGGTGAAAATTCGGATTAATTTATGTTCGATTGAAAAGATATTGGAAAATGTAAAATTTTGATTAAAAGAAGATTCTTCCCAATTAAATTCAATGAAATAAAATTTCTAAATAATTAATTTTTCAACTTGATCATATGTCCCGATAAAATCTTGAACTGTTTTGTTTTTTACAAATTGTCGGACACCATAATCAATTTCTACAAGTTTCTGTTACGCTTAAACAATATAATTTCTTAATTTAATACAAAATGACACTAAATTTAATGTATTGTTTCTCGTTTTTAGCACGAAGTGCCGCCGACAAACGAATTTAAAATGGGAATGAAGCTGGAGGCTTTGGATCCACGAAATTTGACCTCGACGTGTATAGCGACAGTTGTGGGAGTTTTAGGGCCTAGATTGCGTCTTCGACTGGACGGTTCCGATAATAAAAATGACTTTTGGCGTCTGGTTGACAGCAATGAGATACATCCGATAGGCCATTGCGAAAAATCAGGTGGTATGCTGCAACCGCCTCTGGGATTTCGAATGAACGCCTCGAGTTGGCCAATGTTTTTGTTAAAAACGCTCAATGGCGCGGAAATGGCACCGGCCAAAGTTTTTAAACGTGAGCCGAGAACTCCTCGATCCAATTTGTTTCAAGTTGGACACAAACTTGAGGCAATTGACAAAAAGAATCCGCAGCTCATTTGCACTGCTACTGTGGGAGCTGTCAAGGATGACAATATCCATATCACTTTTGATGGTTGGAGAGGCGCTTTCGATTACTGGTGCGAGTACGATTCCAGAGACATTTTCCCAGCTGGCTGGTGTTTTAAAAGCGGACATCCTCTTCAGCCACCCAAACAAAAATGTAAATGTCTTCTCGTTTATTGGGTTATTCTTAATTTTTAATTTTAATTCCTTTTTATGTAACTTGTTGACTTTGTTGTTCATTTTGTTTCAATGATAGGAATGAATTTATACCTTTTTTTCAGCTACGGGACAAAATAGATTCAAGTCCAGGACTAGTAATGTTCTTCCAGTGATGGCCGTGTCTGGCAGTGGATCCAGTGGAGAATCCGCCGTGACTTTAGTCAGTCCGGCTACTTCGAGAACGCCTCCGCAACCGGCAACTGAGCCAGATACCAGTACCGCGAATAGTAGACCACTTTCTGCAGAAAATGGTAAAAAATAAACAAATTAATTAAAAGATTAAATTCAACAATATTTGACACTTTTTTTATGAAATTAAATTCCCGGTCAATTTTTTTGATTTCAAGGTCACAAATTTAGGAACAATTAAAACAGTATTTTTAATTTTGCAAAATTCGCCTTAATATTTAAAGAATAACTTTATACTTAGATTTGAAATTTACATATTCTTATAATCTTATTAATTGTAATTAAAGCTTCAAAAGTTTTATTATCACCAAGTATTAAATACTCCATTTTTGGACAATAATTTATCTTGAATATTTTAAACGAATTAGGTATTATAATTCCACTAGCGGGCGACAAACTTTGCATTGTTGTTGGTCATTTAAAACTATAAGTTTTTGTACATTTAAATAATGAAAATTACGAAATTGAAGAATATATCTGAAAAATGACGAAAATAATTGACAGTTGAAAACATAATTTAAAAAATGGATAGATTAATACACAACCTAACAAAAGAATTTAAAAAATTAAAGAATAATAATAATATTTTAAGATAATAATTGAAAATTGAAAACATTGTAGGAAATAATTAAAAAATGGGGAAAATAATTATTAATTGAATTAAATAGTTGAAAAATGACGAGAATAATTGAAAAATTGAAGAAAATATGTGAAAAATGACGAAAATAATTGTCAATTGAAAAGAAAATTCGAAAAATGACAACATTAATAGACAACTGAAAAAATTAAACAAGAAATACTAAATTTTAAAAAACTAATTGTAAATTGAAAAATTAAGAAAATTATAGGAATAATTGTTGGAAATAATTACACATTTAACAAGTGGATTGAAAATCGAAAAAAATAATTAAAATTAAAAGAAATAATCGAAAATTGAAGAAAGCAATTAAAAATTGATGAATGGAATTGAAATTTGAAGAATGAAAATAAAAATTGAAGAATGAAATTTAAAATTAAAGAAAATAATTAAACAATTGTATTTAAAATAAAAGAAACTTAATGATAATCGAAAAAAAAATAATAGATAAAAGGCGATAATTTTGTAATATTAAGTAAAATACTTGAAAATTGAAAAGTGGAATTTAAATTTGAAGAAAATAACTGAGAATCGAAGATAATAGTTTTAGAAGTGAATAATTGAATTGAAATTTAAAAACAATTTTTCTGAGTGAAAAAAAAATAATTGAAAAAATCCGTGAATTATTGAACATTGAGAATTTAATTAAAAATTGATAAAAATAGTTGAAAATTAAAGAAAATAATTAAAAAATTAAAGAAAAGTTTCTCTCTGAAAGAAATAAATTATAAAACTTAAGAATAAAGTAGAAATTTTAAGAAAGTAATCGGTAATTAAAAGAAAAATTACAATATGACGAACAAAAATTTTTTATATTAATGAATAATCATAAAATTGGAGGAGAATAATAAGTGGTCAATTGAAAACTAATGAAAATTGTAGAAATATTGTAGAATATAATTGAAAATTAAAGAATTGAATGAAAATTTCACGAAAATAATTGATAATTGAGAAAATGCGATAATTGTTGAATATTGAAAAAAATAATTGAAAAAGGAAGAAAGTAATTGAGATTTAAAGATAATTAAAAATTATAGAAATAAATTATAGATTAAAGAATTTAATTGAAAATTTAAGATAATAATTGAGAATTGAGGAAAATATTGAATAATTGAAGCAAATAGTTGAAAAATGACGAGAATAATTGAAAAATTGAAGAAAATATGTGAAAAATGACGAAAATAATTGTCAATTGAAAAGAAAATTCGAAAAATGACTAGATAAATAAACAACTGAAAAAAAGTAATTGAAAAAATTAAACAAAAAATAATAAATTTCAATAAAAGAATTGCCAATTAAAAAATTAAGAAAGTTATACGAATAATTGTCAGAAATTGCACATTTAAAAATTCGATTTAAAATCGAAAAAACATTCCAATGGAAAGAAATTATTGAAAATTGAAGAATGGAATTTAAATGTAAAGAATATACTTAAAAATTGAAAAAAAGTTATTGAAAAAAGCCGAGAATTAATTAATATAGAAGAAAGCAATTGAAAACTGAAGAATAGAAATAAAAATTAAAGAATGGAATTAATAATTAAAGCAAATAATTGAAAAGTGGAAGTTAAATTTAAAGAAAAAAAACTTAGAATCGAAGATAATAGTTTTATAATTGAATAATTTAATTAAAATTTTAAAACAATTTTTATGAGTGAAAAAAATAATTACAAAAATCCGAGAATTAATGAATATTGAGGAAGTAATTGAAAATGGATACAAATAATTATAAATTAAAGACAATATTTGAAAATTGAAGAAAAAAATTAAAATTGAAGAAATAAATTGAAATTTCAAGAAAATAATTGATAGTTAAGAGAAAAATTGCAATAATGACGAAAATAATTAAATATTGACTAAAATAATTAACTATTAAAAAAAAAATAATTAACAATTGAAAAAAAATCGAAAAATGGTGAGAACAATCTGCATTCGAACAAAAATTTTTTTAAAACTAATGAATAATCATAAAATTGAAGGAGAATAATAAATTGTTAATTGAAAACTGATGAAAATTATGAAAAAAATTGTAGAAAATAGATGAAAATGAAAGAAATCAATTGTAAATTGAAAAATGGATTTGAAATTTAAAGAATATACTTGAAAATTGAAAAATAGTAATTGAAAAAAGCTGAGAATTAATTAATATAGAAGAAAACAATTGAAAACTTAAAAAAGAAAATAAAAATTCAAGTATGGAATTAAAAATTAAAGAAACTAATTTAACAATTGTATTTAAATTAAAGAAACTTAATGTTAATTGAAAAAAATAATAGAAAAAGGAGATATTTTTTTAAAATTAAAGAAAATAATTGAAAAGTGGAAATTAAATATGAAGAAAATAACTGACAATAAAAGATATTAGTTCTAGAATTGAATAATTGAATTTAAATTTTAAAACAATTTGTATGAGTGAAAAAAGTAATTGAAAAAATCCAAGAATTATTGAATATTGAGGAATTAATTGAAAATCGTAGAAATAAATTGGAAATTAAAGAATTATATGGAAATTGCAAGAAAATAATTGATAATTAAAAGAAAAATTACAATATGACGAAAATAATTAACTATTAAAAACAAGTAGTTAACAATTAAAAAAAAAATTTCTATAAATGGTATGAATAATCGGCATATGAACAAAAAAATTTTTTAAATTAATAAATAATCATAAAATTAAAGAAGAGTAAATTGTCAATTGGAAACTGATGAAAATTATGGAAAAAATTGTTGAAGATAGATAAAAATTGAAGAAATCAATTGAAAATTGAAATTTAAGAAATTTACTTAAAAATTGAAAAAAATAATTGAAAATAGCCGAGATTGAATGACTATAGAAGAAAACAATTGAAAAATGAAGAATGAAAATAAAAATTGAAGAATGGAATTAAAAATTAAAGAAAATAATTTAACAATTGTATTTAAAATTAAAGAAACTTAATGATAATCGAAAAAAATAATAGAAAAAAGGCGATAAGTTTTTAATATTAAGGAAAATAATTGAAAATTGAAAAGTGGAATTAAATTTGAAGAAAATAACTGAGAATTGAAGAGAATAGTTCTAGAATTGAATAATTGAATTGAAACTTGAAAACAATTTGTATGAGTGAAAAAAATAATTGAAAAAATCGAATAATTATTGAATATTGAGGAATTAATTGAAAATCGATAATAATAATTGAAAATTATAGAAAATATTTGAAACATAGTAATTAAAAATTCAAGAAAGTAATTGGAAATTAAAGAATTATATTGAAATTTCTAGAAAATAATTGATAATTGAGAAAATACGAGAATTATTGAATATTGAATAAAATAATTGAAAAACGAAGAATGAAATTGATATTTTGAAGAAAATAATTGAGAATTACAGAAAATAATTGAAAATGAAAGAAATAAATTGAAGATTTAAGAATTTAATTGCAATGTTAAGAAAATAGTTGATAATTGAAAGAAAAATTAAAAATTTTGACTAAAATAATTAAATATTAGAGAAAATAATTGACAAACGACAGAAAAATTCGAAAACTGGCGAGAATAATCGATAACAGGGCAAAATAATTTTAAAAAATTGAAGAATAATTATAAAATTTAAAATTTTTTATAAAAAAAAAAAATTATTTGAACTGATATTTAAAAAATATTAATTTCTAATCAATTTAAATGCATTTTTTTAAAAAATATCTGATCTCAAACAAAAAATATCTATGTGCCAAACTTCAGGTGTGAACAGACAAAAAATGAATGAAGGAATGAAAGAACTTGCGGGTTATTATTATTTTTATAGATTTGCGATATATGAAAAAAATTGATTTTCGACAAAATTTCTCAAAACTTTTAGATTCACGAAGAAATTTCTGGTTTAGTATCAAATTTCTCAGTCAAGTGGCCACCCTGATTTTTTTCAATTTCAAGGTTTTTTATGTGAACTGAATTTTTTAGAATTATCTCCTTTTCCAAACAATATCTAATGAATTTTTCCTCTTTCAGTTACAATTTTCGTGAACCATACATGTTCCTGTGGACCGTACTTCGATCCACGAAAAGTCAAGGCGATGCCGGGACAATTTGGATCAGGACCGATTCTAACAGTGGCAAGAGAAATTTTCCAGGCGTTTTTAATGGCAGCCTTGAATCCAAGACAAATGCTGAATCTACTGAAACGCGGCGAGGGTGAATTCATCACATTGACTTTGGAAAGTAAACCAACGACAGTGAGAATTCCTGTTTTCATGGAAATTGAGGATTTTTATACTTACGTTAGACGACAGCTTGAGGATCTTTGTGTTTGTGAACACTTGTTGTCGAAAAGAAAGGACACTTGTGGCAAGTGCATAGTCACAACACAACAGCCAAGAATTATCAAAGAGGAGCCGGCGCCCTTCATTGAAAAGAGAAGATGGTCCTCGGATAATCAGCAAAATCCAATAATTACAATGGCAATATCAACAACGCCACAACAAAAACCAGATCCACCTCAAAATATTGTTATCCCACCTCCACAGACTGTGTCAGTCACTCCGTCACCAGCCAAGCAGCCGAGAAAATCCATTCCAGGTAACAAAACTTTGTATTTTGTTAATAGATGAAAAAATAGTTTTACTAAAGAGAAAAAAATTTTTTAATTAGAAAAATTAGAGAATTATTTTTAAAATTGAAGAAAAAAAGAATGAATACAATTTTGGAAAATTTAAAAAAAAAATCTATGAAATAGAAGAACATTGTTAAAATGAGAATATTTAGTACAAGATTGAATTTACATAATATAAAATACTTAACAATTTAAAAGAAGGAAAAATGTTTCTAAGAAATAGAAAAATGATGACAAAAATTCAAGAATTAATTAAAATGCAAGGAAAGACTAAAAAAAGTTGTGAAACAACAAGAAAATTAAATAAATAGGAAGAAAATGGAGAAATGTTTTTTTTTTTCTTAATCTAACAAAGTGTAGAAAATGTTATACATAATATAAAATAAAAGAATACATGTCTGCAAAAAGTAGAAAATTGAAAAAATTTAGAAATGTAGATAAAAGCATCGAATAAATGTTTTCCAATATTCGTATTTACAAGATAAATACTAAACAATTTAAAAGAAGGAAAAATGTTTCTAAGAAATAAAATAAATTTAAGAATTAATTAAAATGCAAGGAAGGACTACAAAAATTGTGAAAGAACAAGAAAATTAAATAAATAGGAAGAAAATGAAGAAATGTTTTTCTTTTTTAATCTAACAAAGTGTAAAAAATGTAAAAAGTACATAAATTAAAAAAAAAATTAGTAAGAACCTACTAAAAAGTTAAAATTTATAAAAATAAAATAAAATAAAAAGTCCGCAAAAGAAATTAAAATATCCTTTAAAAGAAAAAAGTTTAGGAAAATCAAACCAAAAGTATTTTTATAATATTACACTTAAAACAAGTGCAACAATAAATTTAGAAAAATAAAAAAAAAATCTAACAATTGTATGAAAGAATAAGTAAGTTTGCAAAAAATAGACAAGATGTGAAAACAAATTGAATAAATTTAGAAAAAATTCTGTGAAATAATATTAAATAATTTGCATATAAAAAAGAAAATAAATGAAAATCCTAAAATAAAAAGACAAATACAAAGAAAATATCTACAGTAAAAGAAGAAAAATCCTAAAATTTTGTAAAAATAAGAAATTATAAAATAAGAATTAAGCAGTTTCGAAAAAGTGAAATCTCTTAGAAATCTTTAAAGAATTAAAATATGGATTATTGTGAATTCGGAAAAAAATTAATAAAATGAATTTTCGATTTTCAAAAATAGTCTAAACCATTGCTAAAAATACAACTTAATCAATACAAAATTATACTTCTTATCTCAAAACGAATTGATTAACCTATATAAAGTTTAAAATTGATCAAAAATTCTTTAAAATAATTAATGTTTTGTTATTATTTTTTTTTGCATTTAAAATTCTTTTTCTTTTAATAAATTCTCTAATTAACTTTAAATTATTAATTTATTGCTATGCTTAGGTATTAGACGTCCAGAGAATTGTGAATTTTTTTATTTTATTTATATCATGATTTTAATTCAAATGTTCCATTGATTTATTTATTATTTATTTATTTATTTATTTACCTTTTACAGAATTTGAAGCAGCGACTTCCACGACTCAGTCAGAAGTTCCAGTCGCCAAATATTCGTCGACGGAACCCTCCGAATGGACAATCGAAGATGTAATTCAATTTATTGCCGTTACGGATGCTGCTTTAGGACAACATGCTGATCTTTTTCGAAAACATGTGAGTACTGTAATGATTCTATTTTTATTTTTAAAGAAATAAGAATTACAACAACTAATTAATTAATTATTTAATTAATAATTAATTAATAAATTTCTTTTTAATAAGAATGTGAATTTAATTTTCTTTTATAAAAATGTGCTGAGGTTGTAAAATGCTTTAATATTAACATCCATACATTGGCTCGTTAAGCTCAATTATTTTCTTCAGTCTTTAAAATAATGTCTTAAATATTTAACTTTATTACACAAGGTTTCATCTATTTTGATCATTTTTCAATTATTCTTTTAAAATTTCAATTACGTTCTTCAATGTTTAAATTATTTGTCAGGAATATTTAAATTTTCTACACAAGTTTCAGTTTTACTTAATTGTTATTTTTCAATTAATTTATTCATATTTTTATTATTTTTGACACTTTAGACTTAGTTTCTACAAATTTAAATTATTTTATTCAATTTTTTTATTGTCATGAAATTATTAATTTTTTACACTTTTCCCAATTATTTCCTACAAATTTCAATTGTTTTCTTCAAACTTTAATTACTTTCTTCATATTTAAATTTTTTTTTGCGTTTTATGAATTATTCTCTTCAATTTTCAATTATTTTCCTCAAACTTTTAATATTTTTTTTTTGATATTATTTCATTTATTATCTATAAATTCTTGATTTTTACACCAGTGTTTAAATATTTATCTCATTATTCAATTAGTTTCTTCACATTTCAATTATATCGTTAATATTTCAATTATTTTATAGAATTCTTTAATAAATAAATAAATTAATTAATGTATTAAATTTTTTATTTTTTACTACATTTTTGATTTAAATTTCTCATTTCTCATTAATTTTTTTCAAAATTTCCGTTATTATTGTCAGTCTTCAACTGTTTTCTACAAATATAAATTTTTTTTGTGCAAATTTTCAATTGTTTTCTGTAATTTTTAATTATTTTTTTGACACCCTTGTTTATTTATTCAAAATTTTCAATTATTGTCTATAAATTTTTATTTTTTATACCATTTTTCAATTATTTATATTTTATATTATTATTCAATTAGTTCCTTAATATTTCAATTGTTTTGTCAATTTTTCAAGTATTATCTTCAAATATTTAAGTTTTTACACTAGTCATCAATTATTTTTGTCATTTTTCAATTATTTTCTTAAAATTTCAATTATGTTCTTCAATCTTTAAATTATTATCATGGATATTTAAATTTTCTACACAAGTTTCAATTTACGTTTTTTATTTTTCAATTATTTTTTTAAAATTACAATTACTTTTGTTATTATTAAGTATTTTTATCATTTTCCAATTTTTTTCATTATATTTCTATTATTTTTGCCATTATAGAATTAGTTTCTACAAATTTTCAATTTTTTTTTTATTGTCATGAATTTTCAAATTTCTTACGCCAGTTTTCAATTATTTTTTTTCAAACTTTAACCATTTTCTTCATTCTTTTTATTGTCACGAATTTATTAATTTTTTACACCTATTCCAACTATTTTCTACAAATTTTAATTATTTTCTTCAAACTTTAATTACTTTCTTCATATTTAAATTTTTTGTTATTTTTTTATATATAATTTTTTTGGCGTTTTAGAATTATTCTCTTCAAGTTTCAATTATTTTCTTCAAACTTCAGTTAATTTCTTTAAATTTTAATTATATACCTCAATTTTTAAATATTTTTTCAATAATTGTCTATAAATTTTTTATCTTTACATTAGCTTTCAATTATTTATGTTATTATTCAATTAGTTTCTTCACATTTTAATTGTTTCGTCAATTTGTCAAGTATTTTCTCTAAATTTTAAATTTTTTACATCTGTTGTCGATGATTTTTTCATTTTTCAATTATTTTTTTCAAATTACAATTATTTTTGTCATTATTCAAATATTTTTGCCATTTTGAAATTATTTTCTTGTAATGTAATTTTTTTCAATTTTTTTTTATTATTTTCATGAATCTTTACACCAATTTTCAATTATTTAAGTCATTATTCAATTAGTTTCTTTACATTTCAATTATATCGTTAGTTTTTCAATTATTTTATACAATTTTTCAATTAATATCATGTATTAAATTTTTTATCATTTACTCCAATTCGGAATTATATTTCTCATTTTTTATTAATTTTTTTTCCAAATTTCAGTTATTTTTTTCATTCTTCAACTGTTTTCTACACATAAATTTTTTTTTGAAATTTTTTTCTTGGAACTTTTATTATTTTATCCAATTTTTAGTTATTGAATAAAAAGTTTAATTTTTATAAAAGCTTTCCAATACTTATTTCAATTATCAATTAGTTTCTTCACATTTTAATTATTTTTTCAATATACTCAAAATTTTAATTTTTACTAGTCTGAAATACATTTTTTTCAAATTTTAATTATTTTCTTGTAATTTCAATTATTTTGCTTTAATTTTTCAATTTTTGTCTTCCTTTTTTTGATTTTTAATATATTTTTCAATCAGTTTTGTCATTTTACAATTTGTTTTTTCAAATTTCAATTACTTTTGTCATTCTTCAATAACTTTCTTGTAATTTCAATTATTTTTGGAACTTTTCAATTATTTTCTTCAAATTTCAGTTATTTTGTTTCAATTTTTCAATTTTTGTCTTCATTTTTTTATTTTTAATCAATGTTTCGATCAGTTTTGTCATTTTAGAATTTTTTTTTCAAATTTGAATTATTTTTGTCATTTCTTAATTATTTTCTTCACATTTTAATTATTTCTTCAATATCTCAATTATTGTACTCAAAATTTTAATTTTTACTAGTCTCAAATACATTTTTTCAAATTTTAATTATTTTCTTGTAATTCCAATTATTTTTTAAACTCTGCAATTATTTTCTTCAAATTTCAATTATTTTGCTTCAATTTTTCAATTTTTGTCTTCCTTTTTTTGATTTTTAATATATCTTTCAATTAGTTTTGTCATTTTACAATTTGTTTTTTCAAATTTCAATTACTTTTGTCATTCTTCAATAACTTTCTTGTAATTTCAATTATTTTTGTAACTTTTCAATTATTTTCTTCAAATTTCAATTATTTTGTTTCAATTTTTCAATTTTTGTCTTCCTTTTTTTGATTTTTAATCAAAAAAGGATTTTTAGTAAAATTTGGGCAGCGAATTAAGCTCATAAATGTCTAAATTTGGACACAAATATTTTTGAAATTAACAAAACAAATTTTTTATTCACCAAGAAATTTTTCGTTAAAATATCAAGTTTCTTTCCAAAAAGTGTTTCCAGACTAAAAATACAATTTACCAAACGAAAAAATCATATTCCTTGTCTAAAAACGAATCGATTGATTTATATTATAAACTCTATAATTGACCAAAAATACGCATAATAATGCCTGATTTTTTTTACATTAAAATTTTTTTTTCTTTTTATAACTTGTCCAATTAACTTTTAGATTATTAATTTATTTCAGTAAAATCAAACACATTATTGTTTACTCACTTTTTTCACTTAAAGGGCTTGATTTTAATTTGGATTGAATTTAAATCGAATAAAATTGGAATCGATTGTAATTTAAATAGATTAAAAGTTGGACAATTTGAAAATAAACAAATAACATTTTTTATTTTAGTAATAATAATAATGATAATATAAACTTTTATCTTTTTTCCAGGAAATTGACGGAAAAGCGCTATTGCTTTTAAACTCGGACATGATGATGAAATACATGGGCTTGAAATTGGGACCAGCTTTAAAAATC